>CAJHZI010000091.1:107500-190122 GCA_905160935.1 Enchytraeus crypticus
GGGTTAAACTAGCTTAGGCTTATGTACCAAGTCCAGTCAAGCTTATAGGACCTAAAATTAGCGTCAGACTACTCTTATTTATAGTTACCTGACCCTATTTAAACTAAGCTTAAGCAATCGCAATGGTTCTGAAGACATTTGATATAATTAACAAAATATACTTTTTAAATGACAGTATTTTATTTCGTAATTAATGACACTTGTTGTTCAAATGCTTCAATGACAGTAGTGACAGTTTAGGGACCATTATAACAATATATAATTAAACTTTAATAGCAATAATGACACTTTAGTGACAACAATGGCACTTTATTGACAATGGTGACACTGTAGTGACAGTAATGACACATTAACCCTTAATTGAAAACCTGGGGTGTAAATACACCCCAGCCTCCTTCTATTGCCGATTTCTTCTCTCCCCTGGCCTACTATCAGCTGTCTTTCAAGGAATGCCTTCAGTTACCCCATACTCATATTCTGCAAAAGTGACTAGAATACCACGCCCATAGAGGGTGATGGGTGTGGCCTATTATATGAGTATACCTACCTTGGTAACCTGGGGTGTGAATTCACCCCAATAAATTAACATAGGAAATCATATTCTATAGTGCATTTTATTGTTGTGAAACAATATTATTTGAGCTGATATTACGCTTGTTAACTGTTCTCAAACAAATTTCCCAACTCAAAGGGTAAATTTATCTCGGGTGGCAACCTCAAACAGCCGAAGATCAAAACCAAGGAGATCAGATTGTGATGCATCTAACGCAGCCATGGCATATGACTGGTCGTATTGTTACTTGTGATAACTTCTTTACGCGAATAAATCTAGCTCAAGAGCTTCTTCTGGTCAATACAACTATCGTTGGAACTATGAGAAAAAACAAGCGAGAAATTCCATAACAAATGCAGAAATCACGTTCACGCCAAGTTAAGTCTTCAATCTTTGGATTCCAAGATCAACTTTTATTAGTCAATTATGTTCCAAATATGCACAAAGCTGTTATACTACTAAGCACCATGCACCACGACAAACATACTTCGAAAGAGAACGACAGTAAGCCTGATATAATCTTGCATTACAATGCAAGTAATCCGGTGTTGATAATCTCAACCGCCTGGTCCGTACTTACTCGTGTAAGAGAGGCAGTAGACGATTGCCTCTGTGTGTGTTGATATGAACATTCTGGACATTGCCACGGTGGCAGTTTATGTGATATGGGTTGAACAAATGCCAGATTGGAACAAAGACAAGAGCACCAAGAGACACAAAATCCTGTCAGACCTTGCGTCCAGTCTGGTTCTTCCGGAACAAGAGAGGCGATTAGATAGTCCTCAGGTCATGCAGAAAGGTCCAAAGCTAGCTCTGCAGCTCCTCGGCTTTGCCGTGAATAAACCAGTGAATCCTAATACCGTGCACAAAATTCAGGGCAAGTGCCATCTTTGTCCAAGAAAAAGGGACAAGAAAGTGCGCACGCGTTGCATCACCTGCCAGAAATCATGCTATGAAGAACAATCAACAATAATTTGTCAAAGTTGCAGCTAGAAACTTTAAAGCCCATGCACTAGTGCACACTGCATATAGCTCTAGTAAACATTTAGTTTCTATAAAACTTAGTACGGTATTCAAATAACAAGACACTATTTTAGTTAAGGTCTTTTGCTAACTAAGATATTTAAGTTAAGCTATCTTCAATACTTGTGTGGATTGCGCGAATATTCGTGCATAGATATCCCCAATGACAACAAATTATAACTCTCCAAGAATAATAATTGTAAAGAAAATTATTACAAGAAGAATAATTTTTTATTTGTATGACTTAAAACAATAATAGATCGAGTTTATACATATTCGCTTTCGAGTGAGGAAACTGACGTTAACCTTAGCTTTACCAGCTTTTTTATTAAACCATTGGGGTGCAAACACACCCCAGGTTACCAAAGTAAGGTGAAAAATTATGATACCATTTAAGGGTTAATAGCACTAATGACTCTTTAATGACAATAATGACACTTAATTGAGAGTAATGCAAATTTAATGATAATAACGACACTTAATGACAATACTCACAGTTTAATGACAATCACGACAATTTAGAGACACTAATGCCACTTTTATCATAATAATGTCACGTTAAGGACACTAATGTCACTTTAAGGACACTAATGACACTTAAATGAAACCAATGACACTCTAATCTAATAACAACAATAATGACACTTCAGCGACAATAGTGACACTTTAATGACAATAACTACATTTTAATGACAAAGCCTATTTGGCAATAACGGTAGTTTACTCACCTAGGCAGGCGCTAGCGAGGCAGAGCGAGGACTCGGCCTGGACGATCGTGCTCTCTGCGTGAACGGTCAGGGCAGCTAGAAGCTTTAACCCCTGCGTGGAAAAAAGAACCTTCTGCGTGACTTGTCGCTTCACGTAACCGATTCCAACGAGCATCCACCTGAGTGCTCTCATTGCAGATAGAACAATGTTAATCTGAAATTAATTATGTTATTTATTTATATTATTATTTGTCAGTTTAGTTTAGGCAAAATAGTATATACCGAGACATAGAGACACACATGCAAACACACATAGAAAAGCAATGCAGAAGGAAAAAGCTAAAACAGTAGGGTCAAAAGATCAACTGAGATAATCGTTTCAGCAACTCCAGTATTATGAATACAGTAGTTGGATCATTCTTTTATTGGTATTTAAGTCTGAAGAATAGTGTAATCTAATATAACGTGCGATTCTCGAAATCAAATACAACTTTTCTACCCCGGATCAATATGCGCGGGGTTCAAATCCTCGCCCATCATTGACAGCGCTTTCGAGTGAGGAAACTGACGTTAACACTAGCTTTACCAGCTTTTAATTTGACACTACTATGGAGAATCAAATAAAATGCATATTCAAAAGTTTTGATCGAGCAAGCAAAAATGTACAATAAATAAGCCTACAGTAATTTGCATGATTAGGGTGCACAATAATTCTGTTAATCTAACCTTCGAGGACCTCAACAGAGCCACCAGAGCTAAGACATCACCGTGAGGAACTAGGAGAGGAGGCTGAGGAGTAGACTCTTCTGCGGATGGAGGTCCCCTGAGTAGCACCTCCAGAGCCTCGCATCCTATCTCCTGCAGATCTTCTGACACTGCACTGAGAAACTCGACAATCCTTCTGCGACCCAGCCGAGCTGCCGCCCAGAGTTTCTGCTCGAAATTATTCTCAAATATTCTCCACAACGTTCTGGCGGCCATCACTTGCACAGATGGCATTGGGTTTCTGGATATCGCATCGATGAGTGCCGGGGGAGCTGACGTCAGCCTCGAGGAGTCCTTCCGGTCTTCCGTGAGTCTGTAGAGAGCTTCCACTGCCAGGTTTTGTAGTTCTTTGCTACGATGAGAGAGAAGAAGAACGAGCTGCGTCTCCAACTGACACTCCAGCAAGACTGTTTGATTGACGGCGTGATGAATAACAGAGTGGATTATTGCCTTCGTGACAGCCGTCTGCAGGTTCTTGTAATCGCAGTTGCGGTACAAATCCACCAGGTATCGAAGTCTGTTAGGGTCAGAACTAAACTGATCTTGGTAAGCTCTTCCAACGCATATTATGCTGGAGATGGCATCAACTGTCGCTGTCAGACATTCACTATCGAATGGGTAGCTAATCATACTTCCCATGATGGGAAGGGCTTTGTGAGAGGTGGGAGATGCAACTAAATCTCGATCATTTGTGTATAGCTCACACAAAGATCTGGAGCTCAGAAGCTGAATTTCATTGCATGCTTCCGGTACAAGATATACTCTATCCGAGGTATTCTCATTCTGAGATAGTATAAGACTCCACACAATACTCATTTGCTCTACAATAGCTTCAACTATATCGGATTGAATTCCTAATTTTCGTATGACGTTGATCGCAGCTTCTATACCCTGTCTGGAATGTCCTTCAATTCTCGCGATAATGGACTCATCGATAAATTCCGGTTTGGAAACTAACCTAGACCAGATGGTGAGGAGCTTTATTTTAGCTAAAGCGCTTGACGTTCTGCGTAGAGAATTGACAAGGCTCTGGACGAAGCCGGATATCGCCACTTGATGACGACAGTGCTGAATGTCATCATGAGCTCGTTCTAGATATAACAGTATAGAATGTGTTGCTGTCTCCAATTCTTCATCAGTTATTGATTCAATGAGCTTAGCAAACTTCGACCATAGTGATAAGTCCTCGTGCGAGAGACTTTCGAAATACTTTAAGATTTCTACGGTATGTCCGTGCCCGACGCTCTCCATTTCAAGTTCCAAATTGTCAAGAAAGGCTCTAGGCGCCTGCACAAACATGCTGGGCATATTTTCACCCTTTCCCAAATCTTCCTGCGTATATTTTGACCCGATATTTACTTTTGTTATTCCCCTGAAATTATTATTATGTCCTTCAGTTCTTAAATCTTTATTAGCTTCTTTCTCATCTTTGACTTGAGTATGGACTTCATCTTCGCTGACAGTTTCACCTAGATCTCTGACTCTACCAAGAGTTGTTAGTTCAATGACCCCTTGACCGCGAAAGTTCTTAGCCAGCACATCCGCACCCATGCTAACAAACCATCTAATAGCCTCCAACCTTCCACCCAGTACGGCCAGTAACAATGGAGTAGACCCTACGTCATCGTCGGTCCTCAATTCCATCTTGGATGGATCGGTATGAACCAATCGATCAACGGTTTTGACCTGACCTCTGAAGGCGGCAAGGTGAACCGGAGCCCAACCATTTCCGTCTCTTGTTTTGGATGATATTCCAGGCATAGTTTTTCCTGTGCTATTACAGACTTAATTTAGTTTATATTATGTCATTCTGTGTGTCAAGTTCTTTTTACTGTAGACAGTAGGCTAAACCATTCGTGAAAAAAACTGTAAAATGGCCAATTACAGTTAAGTTATTTGTGTTTAATGGATTAAGTACATTTTATAAAATTACTCGTAAATTACTTGCACTAAATCGACGATGAAACAAAACGGAACCTTCATTTTACAAAAAATAGAACTCTGAGTGAACTGCATCTTTATTTAAGTATATAATCATATTTATACAAGGACATCAGTGGAGGCGTGCAAATCAAAGACCACGCCTTTCTTGCTTTGCTACAATTGTCAATGACTAATTGTTTACGAAAAACAACAGTGATGAATTTAAAGCTAATCACAATAGCGAGTTCAGCAACACTTTCAGAATTCAAAAAATTATATGTTTTAATACAAAATTTAAACTTTATTTCACTTCAGGAAGGAGATAAACTAGAAATACACTAGAAAAGTGAAATTGGACACAAAGGCCCGTAAAAACTGATATACACGTATAACTAAAATCTTTAAAATAAATTCAAAAATAAGAAAAGCTGCTTTATTTAATTTAATAGTGTATACTCGTGTTTATACAAGGGCATCATTGAAGCAGTGCTCATCAAATACCACGCCGTTCTTGCTTTGCTACGTTTGTCGATGACTAGTTATTTTTATTTACGAAGAAAAACAATGAAGAATTGAAATTTCTAGCTGAGCCTGGTGCATGTACAATTTGTACATGTAATTAAAATCTATTTATATAGACATCAGCTAGTCTGCAAAAGCAATTTTCCTCTCTATTAAAAATGGCGTCAAAAATAAGCTGATTTGATAGAGATATATCATATAAATGTCTAAATCGCATTATTTATATAGGAATATACATATTTTATATTTATGAAATATACATCTTATATCATATAGCCGCATATGTTATTTCATTTAAATAAACAAGAATTTCATTTTTTAAAGAGTAAGTGCTTTTTTACAAGTTTACAGTAATTGCATATTCCGTCACTAGTTTGAATTATAGGTTAAGAAAAGAATTTGATGAAATTGCAAACCGTAAGTAAATAGTGACCATACTCGCTGGTTAAAATGAGAGTTCTGAACCAGTGGAACTGTGATATTTTCAGGCTCACTTTCCATGATATAAAAAAGCTAAAGCTAAGGTTAACGTCAGTTTCCTCACTCGAAAGCGATGTCAGTGACGGGCGAGCCCAGGATTTGAACCCGCATCAACTGATCCGCGGTCGAGTATCTTACAGACTTCGCCACTGGCTCCAGCCAGTGGCGAATATAGAGTCAATAGTCTATCAAATATGGGCCCTTTGCAGGTAAATTTACTTTGGGAAAAAAAGAGAGCTTGTGGAACAGAGTTCCCTTGCATTCTTCTCATTTTAAGCACTGATTATAGGATACTTATAACCGCTTAATACTGTAGGTTAATAATCTTTCTATCTCAGATGCTTACTTTCTTCAGAGCACTGCCAAGTGGCAGGTTCAAGGTATATATTCATACTCAAAGTCTGCTTTCTCGCTCCATAAGAGCATTCCTTGGATCAACAAGTTAATCCCTTCACAAAGTCTATGCCTTATCCAAACCTTATGTATTCTATAGCTTGGGAAAAGTATGGCTTCTGAGGTGGTTTCGTGTTGCCTTCCTCAGTTAGGTGGATTAATTACCATTTAATCCTGGGGAAAATATTTCATGGTGAGGTGGGTCCCCTCTTGCCATCCTCAGCTCTTGCCTTTAGTCGCCTCTTACGTACACGCGGCAGATTGTTTGCGGTTGCCCTATTTTGCAGTGGATCAACCACACCCGAGTACAGCACGGGGAATATACTTTAAGTAGGGCATACTCCAGTGTTGGCGTATCACAAGGTATTATTCCCAGCAATGCTCATTTCTGAGAGGTGACATGAGGCGACCTTAGCCACCCCGAATGAACGTCTTACCACCCCAATAGAGACCCTATAATTGTCTCAAAAATACTCAGTTTTATTCTTCATTTAAAATTGCTGCTGCGAAAACATAACATAACATAACGGCACACTGGGTCAGGAAGCACAGATGGCTGTTTAAGACCCGTTTCCTCCTTCCTCTCCATGGTTATTAGTAATCGTTGCCTTTTGATGGCGCATCAATTGCAGCCGGCGCGGATTTAAGAATAACCTTCCATCATCCTGGGATTTTTTCCTCCCTAAGCTTTTACCAACACTCAGTCTTCCAAGGTTGTCACCCACAAAGTACTAACCGAGGTCGATGCAGCTTAACTTCGATAATTGACGCGCAACTAAATCAAGTGCGCTAATCCCGCCGTCAAAAGTTAAATAAGGGCCTTTCAAATTTTCCTTTGCCGCCACATTTAGGACAATTTTGCCCCAGGCAAAGAATTGAGCTGCATATGATTTTCTATAAATCTAACGACTCTGTTTTGTTACCGACTACCTTATCGCGAATTCAATAAGTGATTTGATTAAACTTTCTACAGGTCGCAGTAATAAGTAGTGCGGTCGAAAAAGACTTGGACAGGGAGAGAGAGAGAGGGGGGGGGGGAACGAAATAATGAGAGAGAGAGGCAGAGAAACAGAGGGAGATAGGCGAAGTGAAGGTGGAATTGAAAGAGAAAATATTAAAATAAAGAAAGTGAACTAAAGTACTCGAAGAGAGAGTTTCTCTGCTATAACATAATAAATAAACTTTCATATTATGCGATGTAAAAAGTCATAACAGTGATATACAGCAATCAAGTTTGCTGCGGCTATATGGCGTTATCATGGCGTTCTAATACAGTCACGGCTGACCTTAATCCTGGTGCGTCGCCAGAAAGTTTTTCTGTTAGTTGTCAGAGGTTAAAATGAGCAAACGACGCGGCATACAGGCAGTGGTTAAAGTGGGAATGTAGAGCTAGTGGAAGGGTCAAAATTTGTCAGGCTCCCATGTAATGTATTTACGGATCTCCTAGTATCTGGGCCCCTTGCAGGGGAACGCACCGTACAAAAAATGAGAGCTAGGAGAACGGATTTTCCCTGCGTTCCCGTCAACTTTAACCACTGCATACAGGTAGCTGAATCTATTAGTTATTATTAAAATGTAGTATGTAAATTACTCAGTCAATTTGAATTCTCAGTATCTGCTTATCTCCATGGATCAGACAAGGTTGTTATACTTGATGCTTTAACTAAAAGTATCTCCATGATTGACCATTGCTCTGTAGCCTGATTATGAAGACGTAAGTTAAATTACATATATTAGCTGGTAATTGCAAGAAGAATATTAGCAGTAGCATACTCTAACTCTTCTTTATTCGCACATGATAAATTAAACATGAAGTTGCATTTGTTGCGCTTATTTTGTAATTTCGGCATAGTACAAATTGTTTTCTTGAATGAAGCCCACAAATGCGATTTAGAAAAGCTGTAGGCCTATATTTAAAATGAACTGCCGACGGAGTGTCAAGTTCCAATAGTTATAGTTAGCAAACAAAATTAAGCACCTAGCAACCGGCCTAGAGTACTTAAAAGGTAGACACTTACATCTGTGTTTTATTAAGAGCTTTACTTTAAGTGTGGACCATAAGAATTTCTGCATGAACTCAGCACTCGGCTTTCACTGACCCATAGTTCTAAGTGAAAGTCCAGTAATATATATGGCTAGAAAATCAATACCTCAATTATGATCCTCCATTGAATTATAATTGATTTCAAATCATACATTATGGGCTTACTTATTGATTTACGTAAGACTTCACGTATGGAAGAAGTAACTTAATTAAAACTTTACTACGATAATTACATTATTCATATTATTCATATTATTCATATCATGACGATAATGAAATTAACAAAATTGCATATTGGAAGTTAAAAGAAAACAAAAAAAGGATATTTTAGTAAAATCAGTTCGGAAAATTTCGATGAAAGTGAGAGCTATGTTTATTTCAATACACTCAAAATATACAGTGACATACACAAACAAGGCCGTCAAAGAGGTCACAAGTAACCTATCTAGTTGACCACCCCTCAGTCATGCAAATGGAAAATAACTACAAAACGGAATAAATATGCAATACAAATAAAAGAAACAACAGTTGATAAAGGATGATGGCAGCACTGAGTCCGGTGTTCCCGTCGGTAGTTTAAAACGATAAAAATTATATAAATATACAGTATATTAAATAATACATAGTATTATATATCTAAGTGGTTCTTTTCAATTTATCCGAAGAAATGAATTAATATAATTGTGCGAGTGTATGCATAACAGTATTATTTAGCGTATGCTGTATATTACCAAATTGTGAGAGCTGTGTACGAATCACTGAAGAATAAACCAATTTAAGCTACTCGTGTCGTAAGAGGCGACTTAGCAAAAACTGAGGGAAGCAAAGGAGGTCATGCCAGTAGCCATATGTTTCTCAAGCTTTTGACCACATTACTACAGTGGATAAGGCTAACATTTTGCGAAGGAATTTGCATGATGATCCAAGAAGTGCTCTTCATTGATTTTGACTTCAGACTGTGAGTAGGAATACGTACCTTGGGCCCATCACTTTTCAGAACACTAAGGAGAGAAGGAGAGAAGTTAAAAGATACATCTATTTAATCTCATTTAGTAAATTGATTAGATGAAATGAACTAAATCGTCACTGACTGAAGTATAGATGCTATACCTGTTATGGCCATTTACAGCCTGATAATATAGTTTTCTGTAATATACATATAGCAATACTGTGGCATTCTATTTAGAACTGTGCTCAATAAGCATACTTTTGACGGTCATACTTATATGACCGCAATTTCTTATTAAGGTATAAATTAGTTAACTAGGTAGTATTAAATTATTGAATTCCTTTTGCAGGAGAGATATAGCGAAATGGTTAGTGTTCGTCTCGGTTGCAAGTGGTTTGCGTTCAAAGCCCAGTTCAGTCCACGCGCAGCCCACTTCAACTGAGCACAGGTTCAGCTACATAACTCAGGACGTGCCCGGCCGAAATAATCCATTTCGCAAGCATGAATATTGTCGTCAGAATGGTTCCTGCCAGAAGACTGAATTTCACAGCCAATTTAAAGAATCTCAGCCATACTGATTTCAACAGAAACTCAACACAGTCAAATGATGTCTCAACGACGTTGAACGAGTGCGATGTACACTAACAAGAAGAAAAAACATAAATTCATAGATAAAACATACATGTAGTCACAGTTTCAGCAATAGGCCTAAACGTTATAACCTAGATATAATCAATCAAAACGGTCTATATACAAGAATAATATGTCATTAGAATGCATTTATAACCCTCTACATATACATGTATGTATGTCGGTTTTAGACGCCTAATTAGCGTCCTGCTAAAGACGTTTGATTAGACATAATAAACATGTACATGCAAAAAGGCTTCTGTTAAAATTTTTTACTGCATCTCGAGTGTTTGTTATAAAACAACTTTATGAGTAGAGAGTTGTTAAGTATCTCGCAAACACTCTGCCCTACATTATCTATCTCCTGGTTAATTAAGTGAATTTGGATTGAAAATTTATTATCTCTTAAGATTTTGACGCTATTTATTTAATTATCATTTATTACTCTTATTTTACGCCTAGAGGAAAATGTTAAACTTTTATACATTTACGTTTATAAATATTTTTTAAATTATAACGGAGTCAGTCAGTCTGATCAGGAATACCATTTTTAATACTTTTCAAACAATTCGAAAAATAACTGAAAGCTGTGTCTTTAATAACTAGTAACTTAACGCTGCCAATTCAACCACAGTCATTCAACCACAGTCATTCAACTACAGTCATTCAACCACAGTCATTCAACCACAGTCATTCAACCACAGTCATTCAACCACAGTCACAGTCATTCAACCACAGTCATTCAACCACAATCATTCAACCACAGTCATTCAATCACAATCATTCAATCAAAGTCATTCAACCACAGTCATTCAACCATAGTCATTCAACCACAGTCATTCAATCACAGTCATTAAACCACAGTCATTCAACCACAGTCATTAAACCACGGTCATTTAACCACAGTCATTCAACCACAGTCATTCAACCACAGTCATTCAACCACAGTCATTCAACCACAGTCATTCAACCACAGTCATTAAACCACGGTCATTTAACCACAGTCATTCAACCACAGTCATTCAACCACATTCATTCAACCACAGTCATTCAACCACATTCATTCAACCACAGTCATTCAACCACAGTCATTTAACCACAGTCATTCAACCACAATCATTCAACCACAATCATTCAACCATAGTCATTCAATCACAGTCATTTAAGCACAGTCATTCAACCACAGTCATTCAACCACAGTCATTCAATCACAGTCATTTAACCACAGTCATTCAACCACAGTCATTCAACCACAATCATTCAACCACAGTCAGTCAATCACAGTCATCTTTCGAATTTATTTCAATCATATTTATTATTTTAGCCAGTGAGTAAAACAAATTAAGATGTTGGGCTGTGGTAAACATAACATAGTATATCGTAGGCCTACATTACACTCAAAATATCAGAATTTATTCGCCTTCTGTACCAATGTTATGCAGCGAAGCTTTGTAGTGCTTAAATTTGTCGTGACTTTTCAAATAAAGTAGTTAACTTTAACGACTAAACGCTACGGTATAACGCTTAGCTAGCATTTATTAACTCTAGCTGTTTTAAAACAAGTAAACATTTAAATTTTCCAACATTACCAAACTAGTAAAATTAGGGGATTAGTAAAATTCATAAACGAATAGAAAAGGCGAGTTTAAAAATATAATTAAATTTCACGTATAAACAGTTTGCTAACCAGCCAATTTTAAACCTTTATTGAAGAATTCACTTTTCTGCGTATCTACGTGAGAACCTAATCCTAGCGACTTCAGGTCATTCTTTAGATTTAATAATCGTTCCAATTCAGAACCCAGAACACATATGACCAAAACGTTTCAGATATTTCTTATCAATTTTGGCATATATTGTTCTTTCATTCCGTACATAACCTGCTAAGAATAGAATAGCTACATAAAATAGCACACGCAAATTTACGATAAATCTTACAATAACATAAAGTTTTGAATCAATCAATTGCTTATTAAGCTCACGCTGTATCAAATCAATGCAGTGGAATACGACGCCGTTAGTAAAGGTTTGTACTTCGTGTTTGTGAACATATTTAATTAAAAAGCTTCAGTTGCTCTGCAACACGGTGTAACAAATTCACTCCATCCTGTAAATAGTTTACATTTTATCGAAAGTGATTATTTATTAAGTAAAATGACCATTGTTGCCTCCACCAAACGTTTTTTTTCATGTGATCTTTCATTAGCTGGAGATAGTGACAAAGTCGGTAAGATATTCGAGAGCGAATCAATATGTGCGGGATTCAAATCCTGGGCTCGCCCGACAATAACATCGCTTTTGAGTGACGAAACTGACGTTAACATTAGCTTTTTTAGCTTTTTTATGACAAACAGAAAATCTAAGCTAAATATTTCTGCTAACACTTAACTTTCATGCCTACTATAGAACTATATGTCACTAAGGTATGCGAGAATATGTACACTGGAGTAAACTCAAAGAAATAAATAGGCCAACATGGACTTGCAAGGCACCGTTATTCTTCTTAAGTTTTCGCCAGATGACAGGTTCTAAAATGTTTCTGTCGATTCCTGTAAAGTATCAAATTCACAGAAAATCTTCTGATCAGTGAGAAATAAAGATTTTATATGTAGAGCTTAAAGCATATCGAAAGATGTTCTGATTCCAATTTCCCTGGGATATTTGTGATTCGCCGCTTTGCGACTGCGGCCAATCGCAAAACATGAAACATATCGTTGAGGAGTGCCCTCTAACTCGCCTATCGGGTGGACTGTCTACGCTAAGTTGCCTTACAAGTGAAGCAACTAACTGGATTAACGCATACGCTAAATAAAAAAAAGTATACTGCCTATTGGGTAGTCCCTGACAAAATAAATCCTTCACTTATTTCTCTGTGGAGGAGTTATATGCCTTGGACATGACAATAGCAGTGCACTAAGAGATAAGAGTCAGACATCAGTAATCCGGTGTCAACAACGCCAGCTCAACAGATAAAATAGGACTTTACTCTAGCTCAACACTCAGCGTAACTCTTATAAGTTAATCAATACGACATGTTTTGATTTAACGTTCTTAAAACGATTGGAACGCTTCACTGGCTAACCGAACATCATAAAATCTGACAGTGATTTTTAAGAATGAAAAGCTTTTCGTGTGTTTTAAAAGTTTTCACCCCATTCTCAAAAGCGGACTTTACAATCACATATGTTCTACTGAACCGTAGTTATATTTATCATTTATTTATCAGTCTCATGCACAATTTCATGACACTTCCCACCTCTCTACATACTGAGCTATTGGGACAGCGGTAACACATCGCGATCAGAGCCAATAAAGAAGAGGGAAAACATTATCAACCTATAGTCACAGCTAGTAACTATCAGTTATATATATGATTGAAGACCTTATTTATTTATTGATATTAATCTACAAATTACTGATCTATTCTTTATTTATTAGTTTGCTGATATTATTCTCTTGTGGCCTCTGTGGATTCAGTCGTCATAGTGTCGTGCTTTGGCGCCTGTTTGTGTGGAGTCTGCAAGAGACGTCCTTGACATTGACTTATGGCAAGGTACCAGACGTTAAATTCTTATTGATTGATTGATTGATTAATCATCTTTGAAGTAGTCATCAATTCACTGCGTTTTGATGGGTGATTTTTTAAATTACTGATTGTTTAAGCCATTATGCAGCTAAATATAAAGACACTGAAAGCACAAGTCTGCTTAGAACGAGAGTTCAGGTCCTAACAATAAGAAGAACCTTGAGTTGTCAACTTGTCATCAGATGTGTTGTGTCCATTTTAAGTTATTGATTAGAGCATCGACCTGTTCCAGTCAAATAGATAACTAAATTCAATGCCACATTGAGTTCTATCTTATAATGAAAAGTGGATGTCGTGTATTTAGAACCTCTATCACTCTCGTGTTCAGCCAAGTGGCAGGCCCAATATATCTATATCTATATCTATATCTATATCTATATCTAGATCTATATCTATATCTAATCTATATCTATACATGTATATATATATGTATATATATATATATATATATATATATATATACATGAATATATATAATTATATATATATTCCTTCTCGCAGTATGATTTCTCTCTCTCTCTCTCTCTCTCTATATATATATATATATATATATATATGTATATATATATATACATCTGTGTGTGTATGTTTGTGTGTGTGTGTATTGCTTGTATTAACATAAGTAACTGTTGTAAAGAATAGAGATACTCCATTAAATTTTAAACATCAAACACTCACTTAAAGTATTCCATAAATAGAGAAATTGATTCAAACAGAAACACTAAGCCTTTAACAACCTCTATGCGGTCTTCATCTTGGGAAAATATGATTTATATAGTGATTTTCATTTCATTAGTTTCTCACTTAGTCGCCTCTTACGACACATGTAATTCACGGCTGGTCTATACAATCAATTTCTTAATAAAATATTATTGAAACTTCAATGATTACCTCTCTCTTCAGTGCACTGCCAAATGACAGGTTCATGGTACATATTCATACTCAAAGTCTGCTTTCTCTCTCCATAGGAGAACTTCTTAGATCAACAAATCAATCCCTTCATAAAGTCTGTGCCTTATCCATACCTTATGTAGCCTATAGCTTGGGAAAAACATGGCTTCTGAGGTGACTTCAATGATTATTAATGATTAATACTATTATGGTTATTCTGATTATTATTATTCTGATTATTATTATTATTCTGATTATTATTATTATTCTGATTATTATTATTAAGATTATTATTATTAAGATTATTATTCGAATTTTAATGATTCTTCTGATGGTTATTATAATTAGCACTATTGTTAATATTATTCGTTACATAATTTTTATTACCCCGGGTGTAGAGAACCCGAAGTTTGATAAAAACGATTCGAGCAATACGCGCTGAATCGCCGCCCGGCTACTCGAGGCCATCTAGCTGCTTAAAAGAATTGCTGAGGCAGAGACTGCATTAAATCTTTGCAAAGTCAAGGAAAGCTTTTATTAGTATTATTATTATTTCTATTAGTTAAAAGAGACCTTATTTAATTAAAAGTTTTTTAAAAAGCGATTAAAATAATTCCTCTGCACTTTGGGAAGCCGCTTTAGCCAAAGTGCCACTGATTTCTATTAGTATTAATATTAATATTATTATTATTTAATTACCCCGGTGTAAAGAACCTGGGGTTTGATAAAAACGATTCAAGCAATACGTGCTGAATCGCTGCCCGGCTACTCGAGGTCATCAATCGGCTTAAAAGAATTGTTGAAGCAGACTGCATTAAATCTTTGCAAAGTCATGGAAAGCCTTTGCCAAAGAAAAGATGTCTCTCGCTTACCGCCGGTTTGCTCTGCAATAAGTCTGCCTATGCCATTAATAAAGTCAACTCCTTCCGGATTCATAGGGCCCATGGTTTCAATGGCCACCGGAACAACTTCATATCCTAATGACAGATCACGGTATTTATCCAACTTCTTAGAGGCGGCATGAACAGCAGCTCCACCGGCTGTGACTGAAGTCGTATGCAGGTAGGAGTTTGCCATAGTGTCAATGACCTTGACGACCCATACGGCAAATTTACCGTTGCACCAGGGCACTAAAGTTATACCATCTGGGTGCTTGCCGTCTGATCTGGACAACCCACTTGGTTTCTTAGAGGAAGGGATGCCTGCTCTTGAAAGTGCTCGCCATATTAAGTCATTTAAATTGTGATGGCGAGACATTCTACCTGAGCTTCGTTTGCAGGAGAGGCCGTGGAGACCTAAAGCGTTGACTTCATTACCGCAGAGGCACATGTGAGGCTCGCAAGTTTTCGCCCCTAAACGGAAACTAACGGCTACTCGAATCGCCTCACTGTCTAAAAAAGCCCACAAGAAGCAACAGGGAGCGCGTGAAGCCAGTCGCTGCTTCTTTTGGTTGATACAGCTAGGACTCGTGCTCTGTCTACTGCATTGGACTGGGATTCTAACAGACTGTAATAAATCCGATCCACTATATGACGTCCCATGATTTCTGGTTACTGACTGAGATAGAGGGTGGAGCACTGGAGGTGAGGCTTTTGGACCAAATTGACAACGCAACGTCAATGAAACTATCGGCAGAAAGGGAGCACTTATGAAGGATGTCGCCTTGCAACTTTCTCGTTCCCATCGCTGATGCCAGGAAGGCTGAAGGCGCGATATGGGAAACAAGACGAATTCCAAGACCACCTTTGCTCAACGGTAGACTGGCTTGCTGCCACTGCAAATTATTATTATTATTATTATTATTATTATTACTATTACTATTATTATTATTATTATTATCTTTATTGTTATTATTATCATTATTAATATTAGCTGTTAGTATTATTGTGCGTGTTATTCTCAATATCTCAAACTCTGCAAATGACGATTATTTTAGATCTTTTCCAGTCAGTTCCGGACTCTCTGCCCCAGCCACAGTTGGTCACGTGACTCTAATGCAACAGCTCCGGACTCTGATCGAATTAACGCTGTCCCGAAAGCAAACAGCGGCCACAGATTAAGTCTTCAGTTTCTCTCTTAGCGGTTCCTAAATAGCTGAGAGGATCGATATCCACCATGGGCCAAGACAAAACAAGTTGCTACATAAAATGTGGAGCATATGAGCATATACATATGAGAAAGAGCAAACCTTCCTGTATGCATTTCTCAAAATGTTTTTGCGCTAATCCGGTCTGTATGGTATTGTAAACGTAAGGGTCTTTGGCGATATTCAGAAATTTTAATCATTAAATTAATTAATTAGACGTTTATTAATTGTATGATTTAAATATAATAATATGTTAATTAATCATTAACCGGTTCTTTGTGAATTTAGAGCCACTGAGTCCCAAAGTATCTCACTCCCCCCCCCCTCTCTCTCTATCCCTCTGTCTCCGTCTTTCTCAATGTCTATCTTTCTCAATGTTTCTTTCATTCTTTCTCTTTCTCTCTAGCTCCTTCTCACTCTCACTCTCTTTCTCTCTCTCTCTCTCTCTCTCTCTGTCTCTCTTTCTACAACTCCCTCCCTCTCATTCTCCCTCTCTCTCTCTCGAAACTAACTAAAAAGATATAAGTAGCAAAGGACAACATCTTGTCTTACAGTCATGTCATTGAATTGTCCGAAAATTCGACGATCCGTATAAATTTCTTTCGATCCGTATAAATAGTTCTAACAAACTATTCACAAAATGCTTTAAGCAAAGTAACATTGAGTTGTACATGTAGATTAAACTTGTCTTGCAGCTTCATTAACTGGTCATCAGATGTCCGCCTGTATTCTATGTTTATGTTGATTTTCTGTGTTCATTTGTCTCGGTATGTTTCTACTGTCATGATTATTTGATGAAATAAAGATCATATTTCAATTTAAATGAAGGCGACAATAAAACTATCGACAACTACCGCGGTAAAACTACCGCGATCAAGTATCTTACCGATATCTGTAAGATATTCGACCACAGATCAGTATGTACGGGGTTCAAATCCGTAGCTCGTCCGTCACTGACATCGCTTTCGAGTAAGGAAACTGAAGTTAACGTTAGCTTTTTTTTAAAGCTTTTTACAAGTGGAATTGGTCCATTCAGTAAATATGAGATCAGTGGTTTTTCCAGCTTATACACTCTCGCTTGTTGTCGCACTTAATGCTGAGGATCAACTGGTATGAGGCTGTCACTTGCACCAACTGTCCTTCTCTACCTCCAACCATTTGTGTATCCTAGACAAACGATTCTGTACTAAATACTTGCTATACAAATCATTCCTTTTACTTATTCCTAGTGAATCTTTTAATTGCATATTTTAATTTATTACATTTATATTGTACCCCAGTAACGTTAATATTCAATTGTTTTGTCGTATTGTTTCAAATTCGAAAATTGCCACATGAACCAGTAGGAAAATAGAACTTTTGTAACTAATATATTTATTTAAAGTTTCAGTAATAGTCCTTAGATGATGAGGAAATGCCCGCTATAAGGTTGCGTAGATTCCACCAGCAATAGTTAGTTCAAAGATTGGTAATTTAACTTCCAATTTTAATGAAATGAAATTGCTGTAAGGTATGACGATCAAATTTATACTGTAAATGCATATCAATTTCGGGTAACACAGTATTATTTTAAATTGTGCCGTAGAGTGAGAATCGAGAGAGAGAGAGAGAGAGGAGAAAGAGAGAGAGAAGTGGAGAGAGACAGTTAAGTCGGAGTATGGCTTGAAAAACTTATATTTCTTTACTGCTGATGGTACTGACAACTTCTTTAGATATCAAATGTGATGAGATTGACGGCGGATGTTTCAAAATTGATTGTTCATGTGGAATAATTTAATAGTTAATTTATTGACTAATAATTTAAACATGCTAAAGCTCAATACCCAATTCTTTATTGAAACGTAATTACATAAAACATTTTGATGATTTATAATGATATTTGATGATCTAAAGGTGCACTCGTATCTGGACACGAAAAGGAAAACGGATGCCAGAGAAGAGTGTAGGTATTACATTGGCTTACCATGGGCCTGCCAGTAAGCAATGTACTAAAAGAGAAGAGAAAATTGTATAGACACTGAAAATCACTTAATTGTATGCTATCCCTTTAATCACATCTTATCAGAACTGAAAAATCTGTTAAAACACAAATGTAAAATCACAGTTGATAAAAATTTAAATTATTTAAAAAGTTAAAATAATGACAGAATTCTATTCGGTTAGACAGGAAGTCAATCTATCCACCGGACGTCAACAGCTCCAGATGGAGACAAAGACTGACAGATCGAGTCCTACCAATTTGTCCCTCTGTCAACATCGTCGATTACGTTCAAAGATTAGCTCACCATATCAAACTAACCAACGTCCAACCTGTCCCACCCCTATGCTCTACTCTCAGCCCTACCTTTTCTCCATACTCCCACTGCTCCAGTGCACGCTCTTATCAAGACAAGTCTGAAGTCACAGCTATCAATCAACGAATCAATGAATAAATTGATGAGAATTTTACGTTCGTTTTATCGTCTGTTCATTCTGTCAACCCCGTATTTGTCGTGATTAATCTGCACTACAGTCAAAGTCAAATTGTCTTTAGTTAGGAAATAGTAATTTTAGTTACTCTGTATTCTGCGTTAGGAGGGGTAACACTAAGGAGTGAAGAGGGGAGAGGTAGAATGAAACAGGAAGAAGGGGTGGGAATAAACATGACTGCGTGCTGGTCGGGGCTTGATCTTAACGTCAAATTTCAATGAGAGACCGAATGACTTGAAATTGTTCAATTTACTGTCGGCTGGACCTGAGCTTTCATCGTCTTCCTCAGTTCGTAACCTTGTTCACCAGACTACAGCTGACATGAAGGCTGCTTGGAGTCGTCAGTGTTTGAATAGACAATTGAAGCTGGTAATTTAATCCCCGTTATATTATTTAAATACACGTTTTAGTTCTTTTCTTACACTTCTCTCTCTCTTAATGCACTGCCTACTGGCAAGTCCATGGTACATAACGCCTCCACGTTTGTCTTCGGCTTTCCTCTTCATGTCCACATATGAAGCATATGAACATATGTATCTTTAAATCATCTGCAAATTTTACATCTTGTAACAATTTTGGTCCTACTTTTATTCGTTCTTCCATGTCTTTCATGGCTTCCTCCATCTTTGCCTTCCTCCATCTTCTTCAACCAAGTACAATTATTTTAAATATTTTATTTATTTTAATTTTAACTTTTTGGCCAATGATGGGTTGGCGAGTGTTCCAAAGATTTGTGTAGTATTTGGTAGTGATATAGAGGAAGCATATGTGGCATCAAAGTATTCTGTAAAAAGCTGACAAGGCTAACGCTAACATCAGTTTCCTCACTTGAATGCGATGTCAGTGACGGACGAGCTCAAGAATTGAACCCCGAACATATTGATCCGCTGTCTACGATCTTACCGACATCGCCACCACCTCCAGCCAGGTATATAAAGAGTAAAATGTTTCAGTGTTCATAAGGGCAATGAATATCGTGAAAGTATTTTTAATCAACTCCGAGTATGAGCTCACTACATGACGTCATAAGCCTAATATTGGGAATGCAGATTTCAGAATGTTGCAAAGAATTCGACTAAAATACGCATTGAATAAAATTCGTTCACTGCTTGCGCTAATGAAAGAGAGAATCGAAGTTGACGAGCCAACGGTTCCTATAATCAACATGCTACAATAATGTACTACTGTACATTGCACTATTTATTACGTCATAAATCATTATACAGTATAATATATCCATAAGAATACTTAACTACGATGATTGACGTTTCGTTAGAATAATAACCATAAAATATGCAAAATATTTTTGGTTACATTCAAGTTAAAGTTTCACCATTATTAGACAATTGATGAGTTTACTTGTAGTGAGGAATTGAAAGTTGGGTGGGTTTTTTTTGAGAGGAAATGATTTACTAAAAAAAGGTAATTGAAGGAAGAATGGAGCGAAGAAGCGAAGAAGTTTAGGAAATATCGTGACATTGGATGCTGAATGATTTGATAATTTATTCGTACGTTTATGAAGAAAAATGCAAGGAGAAGAAATGTGGGTGGAGTTGTGTTAATAAACTACAAATAGACAGTACAATCAAAGAGAGAGAGAGAGAGAGAGAGAGAGAGAGAGAGAGCTAAGGCATGCACAGTAGTTGGAGCCAAAAATGCATAATAAATCATTCATGATATGCGCATCATTTCGAGAACCAATTTGATGCTGGACTTTTAACGAAGATCGAAGGGAAAGTAATCTGATATATTGTGCATTTTGTAAGATATGGCGTAAAACTTCCAATGATTTCATTTTTGAAGCAACGCTTCAATCGCACTATTGTTAGTAAAATATTGCCTTATAATCAACCTCAATGTAAGTACTACTTAAGCAAAACTCCGTATTTCATTGTTTCTCTTTATTTCATGATGCGCTTTAAGCATTTATGTTTTACTATGTTATCGGCAACACTTGATAACAAAACTATAAATAGTCATTCATGCACAAATTGTGTGAATCTATCAGAAGTGTAAAATTTCCCGTATTTCAAAGCTTAAATTCTTCCTTTCTACGCTGATAATCAGCAGACTACGAGTAGCATTTAGGCGGCTATTTCAACGACTGAAATCAGCCATTATGAGCCATGTCAAACGTCAACAGTCTTACGCATCCTCCTTCTCCAATAGAGGGTGTCCCTCAAAATCAGTCTACGATGAAAATAGTAACTGGTCTAAAAGCGTTGCATGTAATCTTCCTGACCGGTTAAACTATTTTATATTTCTCTTTGAGTGATGATGTTTGAATAATATTTTGTTTCTTACGCAATGATTTAAATTAAGGTTGTGAAATGGACGCTAGTTTGATTTTAAAAATCTATCCCTTAGCAAAGATTAAGGATCAATTCGGAATTTTGATTGTATTAAATAAGAAATAATTTAGAAATAATTAATGATTACATATGATATTATTTTAAAATTTATGACTATTAATAAAGTTAATCACGTATTTTGGCCCTTCTCAGGTGAAGCCTAATTGAAATATAGATAATTGAAATGTATGAATATTCAACTAATTTGTATGAATTCTATTTTAGAACAATGAGATGTACCTCCCACTTCAGGATAGCAAGAGTTAATAAATTCAACTTGTAACGTGGTTACGAGTGGATTCATGTCCAATTTTGAAACATTCAAAAGACAATTTTTGGTACTTCTTTTCTGGATTTTGCACCGCTTTTATCCTTTTATCCTTTTTTTATCGCTTTTATCCTTTTGCTCTTCGGCTTGGAATTAGCTCAATAGTGTGGTCGTTTAAGGTAACAATATTCTAAACTCAAATAAATTAAAATAATTTTCTGCTATTGTTGTTACTGAATTAATATTATTCTCCAGGAGATAAAGCTGGTAAAGCTGAAGTTAACGTCAGTTTCCTCACTCGAAAGCGACGACAGGAAAGCGATAATGGTGCAGTATTATTTAGTTCAACAATACAGAAGTTTCTTGTACAGCCAGTATCTCTAGTTATCTTATACCTGTCTTATACTTTTTGCTATAGAACGTCTACTTTTTGACTCGGTGGGAATTTATCTATAGCGGTTGCATTTCTATACCAACACCAACCTGTCCGTTTATTTCAGGACTCAGTCCATTCGGGATCCGATCAGTCCCGCGACGTCCCGGCCTCCTTTCTTTAAATGAACCCTGCCTCGGATAATTTTCAGCAAATACCCATTAGAGACGATTCCAAGTTCGACCGTCAAAGACTCTCTGGACGGATTCACTTCCGCCATTCCGCTATTTTAGGAAGCGTGTCCGTCGCTTGCATCCGGCAGATATCCGAGACAAAAGAGCTCCACGACAGTCTATCGGAGGGAACTCAGAACGAGTGCAGTTTTCACGAATATCTAATGACAGTACTTTACTTGCTCGATTTACTTCCAATCGTGTGTCGACGAGTTGACGCTGGTGACTTAGACGAATAAAATTCTTCAGAGCAGAGGAACGAAGTAGACCGGAGTTGTAAAATGTGCTAAAATGATAAAAAAATTATGAAAGTCATAATTTTAAGTCATAATTTTTATTTATAATCATTCATAATATTCATTAATCATTTCGCTTATGATATGAATGATTTGCGAAAGAAGCGTAGAATATGGTAATGACGTTTTTGTATGCTTTTAGACTTCGAAAAGGCCTTTGACAGGATTGATTGGATAACGATGATGAATATCTTAAAAAAATAGGAATTGACTGGAGAGATAGAAGACTAATTTTGAAATTGTACATGAATCAAAGAGCAGTAATCAAAATCCAACAAGAATACTCAGAAGAAGGTGAAATAGGACGTGGAGTAAGACAAGGTTGTAGAATTTCGCCACTGCTGTTTAACATTTACGCTGAGGCAATGATGGAGGAAGCCATGGAAGACTTGGAAGAAGGAATAAAAGTAGGAGGGAATTTGTTACAAGATGTACGATTTGCAGATGACCAAGGAATGGTAGCGGGCAGCGAGATTGGATTGCAGAAGATAATGGATAGGCTGAATGATACGGCCCTAAGATATGGCATGAAGATTAACATAAAAAGACCAAGGTTATGAGAGTGTCCAATAATAAAGGTGAAGTTAATATCACAATAAATGGTACGAAATTGGAACAGGTAAGGAGTTTCAAATATTTGGGTCATACTATGACCGATGATGGGAAATGTGAGACAGAAATATGCACTAGGATTGCACAAGCAAAAGCGGCCTTTGGTAGTAGAAAAGAACTATTAAAGAACAAAAAGTCTAAAGAAAGACACAAAGATAAAATAGTGAAAACTTTGGTTTAGACCACGCTATTATATGGATGTGAAACATGGACCTTAAGAAAGGAAGATATTAGGAAACTGGAGGCATTGGAAATGTGGATTTGGAGAAGAATGGAGAGGATTAGCTGGACTCAAAAGGTTACAAATGAGGAAGTCCTGGAGAGAGTTGGCACAGATAGACAGTTGATAAATGTATTAAGAAATAGGAAGAAGAGATGGATAGGACACATTCTAAGGGGGGAAGGTCTATTAAAAGAGGTCATAGAAGGTAGAATGGAAGGAAAAAGAGGCAGGGGCAGGCCGAGATTAGGTATGTTAGATGATTTAAAGACCCACTCATATGTGGAAATGAAGAGGAAGGCGGAAAACAGAGAAGAGTGGAGGCGTTATGTACCATGGACCTGCCAGTAGGCAGTGCACTAAGAGAGATGAATGATTAGTATGGTTTATATGACAGTATTGATTCGTGAAAAGCAGATGAAAATCACGAAGAATATGATATTAAAATTATGAATCAATTTTAAGAAACTTAATATTGCATATTTTTCCACTAATTTTTTTACAATTTCTGCCTGTTTTATTTCATTACGATAAATAAACAGTTACAAAGAGAACAAGGGAAAACTTCAGTCTTTTTCGGTAATGTATTTTTCAATTTACAGCTGTTGTAATGAAAAGTTTTTTCCGTAAACTAAGAGATCCATGAAACATTGATGAAAGAAGAAACTCAACCTACCATTTCCACTACCTATACTCAATATATAGATCTATTGCTAGACTATCACAATTCTTCTTTGCTACACAATTTAATCAAACATTGGCTCAACGCATACTTTTCAATCAACTCTCAGTGTAACTCACTTCATACGCCGAGAACTTATCCTTATTTATGAAAGTCCTAATGCCAATTTATTTCCGTAAAATGATAAGATTCGCAGCATTTAAGAACGTTTCCGTGGGAACACGAATTGAAGCTGGTCAAGCGAAAAAGGCAGATATGCGCGTAAGTTTATCGTCGTATCACGTGACGCTGGCTGTAGATCAGGCGACAAGCGTGACAGGTCTCCTAGGGGCGCCTGTGTAGTGGTGAGATTGCTCCTAAATCCGTTCCTTGTTTCACTTGTCGATCCGTAATACCTCGTCAAGCTAACAAGCCCTCATTTCACCCTCCATCCCACCCCATCTACCTAAAAGTTGGTTCTATATGCTCTATCCGTGAAGCTCTCTATTATGACAATAAATTTATAAGCAAGACTGCAGTTATGCTAACAAATAGAGTAGCAAGAAGACTCTGCATTTGCTACCGTGAAATATTAATATTAATATTAATATTATGGGTAAGCAGAGTTATTTCCTCTAGGTATGACGCCCCTGCCCAGTAAATGTTGGTCGAAGCTGACGAAGACATAAGGGGCCCACCTCGTCATAAGCAGAATCCCCTAAGAATAATGGCATATTATTAATCAATCAATAATCAATAAGTATTTAACGTCCGGTTTCTCGCCATAAGGCAATGTCAGGAATGTCTCTTGCAGACTCTACAGAAACAGGCGCCAAAGCATCACACGAATGGAATGTTAATTATTATTAAAAGGAATGTTATAAATAATTTAAAGATCCACTCGTATGTGAACACGAAGAGAAAAACGGAAGATAGAGATGAGTAGAGGCGTTATATACCATGGACCACCTGCCAGTAGGCAGTGCACTAAGAGAGAGAGAATATTAATATTAGTAATATTAATTTGAGTTACTTGCATCGGTTGATTTGTAGTTAAAACAACTTAATAGTTGGTTGCTCATGAGTTACGATTATTTATGGTATCTTAGTTGTTTTCCTGGTTATATTAGTACTGAGATAAACGTTTAGTTTGGTATGTTCAAACAGTTTCAAAGAATCACACATCGTCCTATCATACAATCAGAGAAAATATGTATTAGTGTTTATGGTTTCAAGTGTGAATAATCTCAGCCATACTGGAGAGCAGGGTACAAGAGCATGCTATAAATAGCTGTAAAGCTAAGTTTGACGTGTGTTTCCACAACACATGAGAACTCTCAGGTACTGTCCAGCTGGGATTGAGTTGATGATCTCCAGAATATCTGGTAAACTTGCCAGCCACAAGACCACCCATTGCGCAACACTGCTCGAATTATAATTATGATTATACGCTAATTACATACTCTGAGCCATTTCTAATTTTGTGCAGTGATTTAGCATAATTTTTCTTTTCTGAGTACACCTATATGAAATCTTCTATCAAGGAAAGTTCAAATTATATAATTATGTTTACCATAACTATTTATTATTCAATTTTGTTTACTATAAATCATTATTTAATAATATTTAATATTAATATTTACTATTCAATTATGCTTTATTCATTAATATAATTTTTGTTGTTATTATTAACCCAGCTTCCAATCTGTAATAAATCGGACACCAGTTCTTTTCCCTATAGCATTTAGTCAACACGGAGACTTTTTATGAAAGCCCGTGTGACAATGGAGAAGTTATCAGATTTTCTGCTACGCGTCAGCAGACAAGAAAAGCTGAGTGACTGTGTAAAGTGAGTCACAATGCTCAAACAATTTTACGCCTACTGCCTTCGACAACTTCCCGTTTGGTCCAATTCTGTATGAGGTCATGTAAAATTCTTTCTACGCTAGATCTCCACGTAAGTGTTCAGACATTTTAGCGTGATATACGCTCATCCTAAGGTTAATGAATCTCATAAAATGAAACTACTTTCAGATCTGTTCTCTGAGATCATAACTACTACTATTTATAGTTTTTCCAATGTTAAAATACGCAAATATTTTAATACTTTAAAAATACATTCCATTAAATCTCTTCAGACAATAGAAAATCATTTTTTTAATATTTGCCGCTGTACAGACGATTAACGAATTAAATTTGTCCTCTAAAGAAAAAGAGGTTGCTTCAATCAATCGGCCTTGTTAAAAAGACCAAATACAACACTTTATGTTTAGTCTACAATACGTGCTAGACTAAATTTTAATCTATGCATAAATAATCCCTAATAAAAACCTACACTATCCCAAGCTTAACTCTATTCTAAATTAATTATAATCTAATCATAAAATTAGTCTAATACGATCAGCTAGGCTGTAACCAATTATATTAAAAGATGCACGAAAAATTACTTCAGTCGATTACAAAAAAGCTAATGTTAACGTCAGTATCCCAGAGTGATGGAAGGTTATTCTTAAATCCGCGCCGGCTGCAATTGATGCGTCATCAAAAGGCAATGATTACTAATAACCATGAAGAGGAAGGAGGAAATGGGTCTTAAACAAGCATCTGTGCTTCCTGACCCAGTGTGCCGTTATGTTTATGTATGTTATGTTTCCTCACTCGAAAGCTATATCAGTGACGGGCGAGTCCAGGATTTGAATACTGCACATACTAATCCGCGGTCGAGTATCTTAACGACATCGCCACTGGCTTCAGCCACCGTTGAAGACGCCACTGGCTCCAGTTCAGTTTACATCGCCACTGACTCCAGCCACGATTACCTGAAATGGTCCTCAGAAAATTCTGATTGCAGAATGCATATATTCTAAAATCTGTTATCAGTTCCTTAAAAAGAGAATATTAAACAGTGGCAGAGTGTTAAACCTTCAACAATTATAAATATCTCCTGACCCACGACCCTGTCAATAATCTTAGACCTACCTTAATCCTGTAATATATGAGTATAACGATATCTTTATCAGGAACCGACATATAGTTTGGGTTTAAAGGTCCTACAGTGATGTGATTAAGACATAAATATTACAACTTGCATGAGTTTTATGTTGCCAGCGGAAATATAAATTCTGTAAATAGAGGGTTAAAAGCTGCTAGTATAGGTAATTATGGGGAGATGATAATTAAATTATTTAAATTAATGTTAATATCTGTGAAACCGTTGCAGACGAATCTTTGAGCAAGATTCTAAAACCAATACTCGTTCTCTAATAAGTTGTGACTAAGATGTCCAAGACGCATATTCCTAAGCAATATGTACTTCACGTTTTGTTAAGTTTAATCATCGACCAATACATTATTCCTACTCAGGATATTTACTTTACTAAACCTCTTCATAAAAGATTGTTCCAGATAAATTTTAGTTATACAATTTATCTGAAATAAATAAATAAAGCTTTATAGGATGGGACTGCAGGATTTTTGAAATCTACGTCCGAATGAAAAGCATGTAGTATCCACCGGAGCGTAGCGGCTCAATCCCGCCGTCCAGAGATATCCCTAGCAGAACATCCCGGACCCCCGACGGGCTCACGTATCCGAGATAATCCGTGAACTAATTGAACACAGCACTGGCAGAACATAAATCAGCAGGGACAGACTGGCTGAAGGATCCGGATGTCTTATTCCCTCGGCGGATATTAAAAGGGTTCTGGAATATGATCACTTCGATTTGACGATCATGTCTTCATATAAACTCTCCTCCAGTCGATGGCTGAACGACTAATCCCCACAGCTTTCCAGGAGAGGTTTTCTAAACTGCCTGGCGTACTGTCTATTAATCGATACTACGTAAAAATCTATGCAGTCTATGCAAACTATCAATGTATTATTGATATTTCAAATTAGTTCATACCGTTCATTAATTGGTATTCCTTACCAATCGACACTGAAAATTATTTTATTGATGCAGTCTATTAATTGAAGTCTATTAAAAGATGTACCAACTATTCTATATTCAGTGTAAATGTTGTCAAATAGTTGCTGTCATTATTATCATTAGCTAATCAGTATAGGCTACGAATCGCTGCAGTATTAATTTCATACTAAATAAGTATATGCTTAAAATTCTTTTAAGGTTAAATAAGCGCAGTTTTCGTTGAAATAATAATCAAATTTTAAAAAAAGTGATTCTTTACGTACTATTCGGCTTAGATATACAGTTAACGACAAGCTAACGTCAGTTTTATCTAGATGAATTCTTGAAGCAGAAAGTAGCTACAAAAATAGAAATTGAACCGAAAAATTGAGAAAATTAAAAATTTTAATAAGCATTTGACATTTATGAAGATGCAAAATTTATTCTACTAAAAGATAAATAATGTATGTTAATATCAATATCATGAAATTGTATCCATAGGCTACTAAAAGCCATTAATTGAAATTGGTTAATATTTTCAACGTTCTTTATAAGATTTTTGCATCAATATACATGTACATGTAATTATGTCTTCTAAATATATCATTACTGATCAAAAACGTTTCTCGTGCTATTTTCTAACAATGATACCAACGGTAATCGAAATAGTTTTAGACATTTCATAACGTCAATGAAAGACAGAGTTCTCGACAGAAACATGTTGCTTGGAGATTATTGCTATAGTTGTGCGGCAAGAAAGAGAACGAGGAGTAAGAATTACGAATGTTCGTTGAACCGGTTGGATTACCTGCCAGTGTATCTAATCAATGTATTTATTGTATTAATATATTTAATAAATGTAGCTACTATATCAATGTATCTAATCAGAGAATCTTATTTATCAATGCATCTAATGACCGTATCTAATGCATCAATGTGCGTAATAACTGTGTCAAATATTGACATATTCTAGAAGATAGCATAGCATATACAATGTGGATTTGGAGAAGAATGGAGAGGATTAGCTGGACTCAAAAGGTTACAAATGAAGAAGTCCTGGAGAGAGTTGGCACAGATAGACAGTTGATAAATGTATTAAGAAATAGGAAGAAGAGATGGATAGGACACACATTCTAAGAGGGGAAGGTCAATTAAAAGAGGTCATAGAAGGTAGAATGGAAGGAAAAAGAGGCAGGGGCAGGCCGAGATTAGGTATGTTAGATGATTTAAAGACCCACTCATATGTGAAAATGAAGAGGAAGGCGGAAAACAGAGAAGAGTGGAGGCGTTATGTACCATGGACCTGCCATTTGACAGTGCACTAAGAGAGAGAGCATAGAATAAATAAAGAGCTAAATATAATAAAACAGGTTTGGGACAAGTGAGTTAAATTTATGAAGGCAACGAGTATACGATCGTAAACCAATGCTCGCCCAATAATTCAAAACATCAATTTTTATTTCAGTCTTTACATTATATTCAATTCAAATATAATAAGTACATAAAGGTGTTACTTCTATTTCTACCATCAGTGACCTCCTACCACCAGTGACCTTTTACCACAAATGGCATCAGATAAAAGGTAAAATATTCATATGAAATAACACCTCCATTAATCTGAGCAATCATGGAGGACACATGCTCATCCAACTTGCTGCTAATTTCAATGGTACGGATAGAGGCCTGCCCCCTGGGAATTCAAAAAGATCTGCAGGACAATCTCCGTTTGTAGTGAAACGATGCAGAATTCCCGAGAGTCAAAGTTCTGACGGGTCGTGCAGTATGATTGAATGCAGATAGGAGCCAGTAATAACAAAAGTTAGAAAGCGTGCGAGACAATGCCATATAGAGGTAGGTATGCTGATAGATTATGGCCGGTGTTGCATCTTCTCTTTCCTTGTGGATTGTAAAAGTAGGCTCAAAGTATAAATTCTTGCATTTATCTGACATCACGCATTTTTAAAGATTGAGATGAGCAGTTAAATCAATTTACAGACTAGATTGTTAAACAATTAAAAGATTAAGCAGCTAATTAAACTATTAGTTAAAGACAGGGATTTTCATCTGTAACTTAAACGGAACACCAATAGATTTCAATCTGTTACCTGATCAATGTAAAATGTAAGTTAAGGACTTAGTTAAGCAGTTAATTTAAAAATGTAAGATTTAGTTAAGCAGTTAATTAAACGATTAGGTCGTAATAATGATATTACATGTTCCGCTAAATTTATCTTGGTAGATAATTATGGCCTACACTAAGGATTTTATTGAACCTAACTAATAATTAATGGAAATGTTTGTATTTGTTATTATTATTTTTATTTTATTTAAATTCGGAATATGTAAGTGCCACTTTTGGGCCTTTATATCCGTTCATGCGCTCTAACTGTCTATTGTGAATGCCAATTGATATCATGTGCGTATGATAAATGAAATAAATAAATAAATAGATTAATTAAACAGGGGTTTTTGCACCTGTAACTTAAACCCAACACCAATGGATTTTAATCTGTTACTTGATCAAGGTATAATGATACTGATGATAAAACTGTTTTAGTTGTAGCCTTCACATCATCGCAAAAATTGTGTTGCTAAGTTAACCATAAATTAACTATTCAATCGTTCTCAGTGCTGCCTTTCATCGGCTGTCATCACATTTGATGTTGGACGTTTTGTCCTGCGATTGAACACAGAAATCTAGATCGATTTTTATGTTGAAAGCAGTGGACAATGACCTCTTAACACCGATTATGTATCAATATGCATTTCTATGGAGGTAAGAGATTAAAAGTTATCAAATAAACATGATTACTTTCAAAGAAAATCCGCAAAAGCCGGCTTTTAAATCTAAATAGGTAACTATTAGCCACGTGTTTTAGAATTTTACCTCTTGCTAAATTCACCAAAGTGAATCACATATAAATTATTTGGGCATTGTTTTGATAATGCTTTTATGAAATAAATTTCATGAATATCTTGAAAAATTGTAAAATCTTAATGACTAAACTATGTTAAGAAAAGGGTAGGGATCACCCTGGAATCCACAAGAGGGTGGGAGGTAGGTAGGTAGAGCGTGCGTGTGAGTAATTCCTCGGACCGCAAGTCTCCACAAATTGGCCGGACTGTCTTTAATTTGTCTCAAGCACCGCAGAACGTTTCGACAGGCTATGATTGATGAAGTTCTCTTGCAGGGGAAGAGATGAAGGCTGAGTTGGGACTTGTTGGAGATCGAAGGGTGGAAGCCTGATGGGAGGTTTCCTCACGTCATCTGATGAGGATCTGGAGTAATCCTAGAATATTTTCTTCCACATTTGAAGCCTGTGACCATTGATTGAAAGCTTCAGTACATTAAAATAGAATTAATTAAACCTAATTAGATTATTGAAAGCCGATCCTAAGATAAACGGCGATTTTAGTTTAAATTTCTCTATTTGTAGACTCTTTGATGGTTAATCCGTGGTTTCTGTTGTTCTGTTCTTGCATTTTTTTCATTTCTTGTTCTGTTTATACTGCCATGTATTTTGGTGAAATAAAGATCATATAGAATAGAATAGATAATATGTATATTTTTCAGCAAAGATACAAAATGAATATGCGACATACAATACCTGAACCGCACTCCTACATCTATCGCGAGAAAAGTGGTCGTCAGTGAAGATACAGAGTATCTCATCTAGCTGACTACCATGATAATTATGATACTTACAGTTCTTAATAACGCTAATATTAGTTAATAGAAAATAAAATTCTGAGTCTGTATTCATAAATTCTGAGTCTGTATTTTGGTTACAGTGTCGGATCTGCGAATTTTCTAAGTTGAGATAAATATCTAAACATTCGACGTAGGCCTTTTTTTTATTTCTCATCGCTTATGTTCTTTCTGGATTCTGGCAGAGTTTTCGTTCCGCCCAGAAATGATATGACTAGTTTAGACTTCGGAAAAAATGTTTGATTTTCTGATTGAATATGAAATTACAAATTCGAGAAGAAATTCATTTAATTAATAAAGTCAGATTCAACGACGATTTCGAATGACATTAATAATGGATTAAACCTAATTTGAGCTTCTCAACCCCAGTCAATAACAATATCAGGCATTTGATTGAATTTAACTACCCTGGTTGCTTCAGATTTGGACTCTAGAATATCTCCTTTTTACCTTCAAGTTTTTTAATTGTTTTTCCTGTCATCTTAAACAGCGAATACAAAATACTTAACTAGAAATCAATAAATAAACAAATAATCAAGAATAGGGTTACCACAAAAGAGCGTAAACTCTGTGATGTAATACAGTCAGTAGCTGCTGATAAGAATAATAAATGCGCTTATTAATTATTTTGTCCGTATAGTTGCATACATGACATACCTCATGTATTACTTTTAGTTTCTTTTCTTAGTTGTTGTTTTTGTAGTTTTTGTTATTTCCCCCCATTCCTCTCCATGGTTATTAGTAACCGTTGCCTTTTGCTGGAGCATCAATTGATTACTTTAATATATCAATTTGATTGATTTATATTTTAAATAATTAATAACTAAAATGATTAATTTGAAAGCTAATTGACATAAATTACTCTTGAATTGAATTAATTAATCTTACAATTGAGGAATTCGAATTAACTAAAAATGAGAATTCAGTGTTCTCATTGAATCATTAATTTATTTCCTCATATAATGTCCGGTTAGTATAGTATCCATGTTTGAGTCAAGAACAGGTTTCATGACATTTTCCGTCCCGTCAGTTATCGATCTACACAAGAAATTGATCGCTACATGGAGACTAATCAGTAATTAATACACAAATCTTCGGAGATGTGTGTCGCATCTTGCACTTGAATAAAATTTTGTCGTTTACTAATTTGATTGACAATTATTTAGATTACCAATTAAATTTAGTCTAGTAATTTCACACTAGTTTATGTAAATATTTACCCTATGTTTATTATATGTTTAAACATTAACTGAAAGTTAATCTGATTTAAGACTTCAAAGCACTGTTGTTTTTTCATTACTACTAAATGACGTCATAAATTGGCTCTAACGTTTGGCATATCATATTTCAAGCCTGCATAAATTGAAGCGATTTAATTATTGATAATAATAATAATACTCATAATAGTAATAATAACAATAACAATAATAATAATAAAAATAAAAATAATAAGTGTATAAAGCGCCGCTATATGCTAAATTCCACATTAGCGCTGAATCAACATTTAAGGTTAAGTAGCCTTGTGGCATAATGCCACAATCTGTGTATTGGCTAGAATTCTCCCAGTCTGGAACGTAAAACTGAAACGTAAACCAATTGATCTAAAATACAGAAATCTTAACCACGCGGCTACAAGTCTTTTAGCTGTCACATCTGCATGGGTCGCCTCTTACGAACACTTGAAGTTGTCGGTAGGTTCCATTTTCATTTTTTCTAGAACCTACTAGAGATAATGAAGGAAATGATTGAACATTTTGGCACATACGCGTAAGCAAGCAAATATTAGAAATATCGGTATACTAAAAACAAGAATTAAACTAAAACATTCATTTCCAGATTCGGCAAGCTTTTATGGCTAATGTTCGAATAGCCGTGGATTACATAACAAAATTATATATATATATATACATGCATGTATATATATATATATATATATATATATATATACATACATGTACACATGTATATATAGGCCCATACAGCATATAAATACAGTACAACATATAAATACAGTAGGCTGTATATAATATACATGTACGTATATATATCTATATGTACTTATTTACAGGTAAATATAACATTATATATATATATATATATATATATATATATATATATACATGTGCTCGAGCAGATCAGGCCTCAATTTTTACCGCGTCTTTAAACTACTAGACTACTTGGGAATTTAATCCATTTTATGTGTACTCAGTCCTATGAACGTCAGAGAATTTATGCTTGCAAATCCACGCGGCCGAGAATCGAACCCACGACAACTCTATTCACTCCAGCATCTGTCATTTAAACCTTACGACGTTACCTGTCGCCTCTAACCACTGCGCTACTGGGACATTCATTGTTCGTTCTCATTGCTCGACGCCTTTCAATCAAAGTATGCCAAATATTATTGCTTCTGACTGATTAACCGAAGTAAATGATTTCGTCCAATCGCTGAGAAGTTTTACCAGATGGCGTCAGAATCAACCAGTTTTCTGCTGGTTTTTCGGATCGTTGGCTCTCAATATTGACACTGTCGGATGAAATAAAGTTCCAATTTCTCGTCGCTTTCAACCCGCCATATTCGATCGCAGCAGCCTGTTGTCCGTGTTCCTACCTATCTATTCTGAATTCATTCCCCAAAGCTTCACCTCTCCTCCCTAAAATCCTTTACGCCTATCATCTCTAACCGCACACTTCTTTACCTTCTTTAAACCTAAATCAATAACTCACACTAAAATCCCCTATACCAAGAGTTTTTCATGAAACTGGCATCTTAAACATTTCACCGTCACTTATTCGTATTAAATGTCGACACTTTCATGAATATTTTCTTAGGGTTCTATATTTTCGAGTGAGTCAGCTTGACTATTAGATAGTGAAATATATTTAACTTTATGTTTTCCTTTTCATCTCTCATTCGAAGTGCCATATAGCGTTTAATTAATTTGCCTGTCAGACTTTAATGAAAAATAAGTTAACGATTATTTAAACAGTCAGGTTGTCGCGTATATTTTTTCTTGATTAGATGTCACCACCAGACGAGTCATAAAATCGAAAGCAATCCTTAGTAAAATGATACGGTATTAATAGACGAATTATCCAGTTAAACTCATTCTAATTCAACAACAAGCAGTTACAGAAAGTCAGTTCAGGTTTTAGGAACATCAGGTAAAATAATGACGATTGAGCAAATCATACGTAATAACAATATTGTGTCTGGCATTCTGTGAACAGGACAAAGGTTCACAAACCGCGCGTATCCATAGAATGCGACAACACAGGAGTAAGAGGAAGGCTAATGGGAATCTAGCGGTATTTATTCACGATTAAGTGAATAAGTTCGTATAAGTGGATTTAAAATATATCAAAAGATAAAAACTTCTCCAAGTGTTACATGTCATGGATCTGCTACATGGCAGAACACTGAGAGCGAAAACCTCATAAGTTAAGAGCAGGGTATGCTTTTGAGCTTGACATTGTAACAATATTTTTCAATCGACTTCCTTCTGAGAGCTGTAACGTAGGTCTCCTGCTTAAACAACGATCTTTGACGGCTCTTTCATTTTATATGTTAGCTTAAATTTTAAATCCTAAAAGTTCGAAAAAAATTGCCGACTAAATGAGAGAAATGAATATTTGGATAATTTTAGAACGGACATGTAGGTTAAGAATTAATGACTTTCTTGTTTGACAGATAGAGGTTAGAATGTTCAGCTTTGACAGAGGCGAGAATATTAGACGCAGAGAACTCTAGCGTGAAGGTTGTCTAAAATCGGAAGGATTCAGATAATTATTATTTGCCTTATGAGACTTTCGAAGCAACCCGGAGATCTTCTTCACGCTTCTTCTGTTACTGCTTCAAGTTGCCTCTGCTACTGCTGTTACTGCCTCTGTTCCTGTTGCCTCTGTTTTTCTGCTATACTGCCTCTACTATTGCTGCCTCTAATGCTGCCTGTTCATTTGCTGCTGTTACTTCCTCTGCTATTGCTCACGATTGCCTCAGTTAGGCCTGCTACTACAAAAGTTATGCAAAAGCAGTATGTTCCTAGCAACAGAATCACTTCAAACTTCAACCTAAATCTCCAAGTAGCTCATTGTATAGAGTGCCGAATAATGAAATTTTAAGTGATATATAAGAAGACTTAATGAAATCCTACTAATTCGATTCCCGGTCAAGTCGGTAGAAAGTAAAATCTCAGATATTCAAAGAAGCTATATATGCAATATATTATATATAAAATTGGCTGCCTAAAAATTAAATTAGGTGATATTACAAGTGATAGATATCACTATGGAAGATCATTTTACTGTATGATTAATTAACCATCTACAAATATATTCCATTTTATTATTCTTCTCATAGTTACTAGTTGAACTTTAGTAAAGCCACAAGTAGCCAGACTGCAATCTGCGAAATTAAAATCTTCGAGAATTCTGGCGCTTAGAGTTGAATTTGATTTCGCATACTATGGCTTTTGCCACAGAATAAAAATATAATATTTTAGAAGCTACGATTATCGTCAGGTAGAATTAGAAAAAAGTACTTGTGAGACCATTAATGTATAGTAAATACTTTAAATAGATTAGTATGAGTTACAGAGTTTCTATAAAATCTAGTTAGAATAATAAAATTCATAACATTAAAATGAATATATGAAGATCTAGCAATAGTTTCAAATAGAAATTAATAATTTAGAATTGCAATATTTTGAATAATATTTTGAACAGAATTTAAATGACTAATTCTCATTTAAATTCATTTAGATTAGTTTTTGCTCGTATGGGGGCACACATGAAATGTGTTACATATGCTACATGTATATACATTTTAGAGATACATTGCCTAGTTTATTTAAGTAGTTTTCGTATTTTCTTCTTCATTTCCATGGCTATTAGTAATCAGTGCCTTTTGTTAGCGTAAAGAGTGCTGCCTGCTCAGATTTAATAATAACCTTCTGACACCCGGGGTTTTCTACATAAAACTTGTCAGTAATCAGCCTTCCAAGGAGTTCACCCATCCAAGTACTAACCAAGTTCGAATTTGCTTAATTTATTGATGAACAATTGAACATGCTAAATCTTGTGCATTAAGACTCGCAAGAGAAGGAGCTATAGAGAAGATTTAGAAAAGTAAGAAATATGAGAGCGAAGTTTACAATGACCCAGTGTCAACAGCTGATCGCCGAAAATATAACAGATTTCTCTGCTAGCCTTTCTCTCCTCTTTCCTTCTCCCTCTCTCTATCTCTCTATCTCTCTATCTCTCTATCTCTCTATCTCTCTATCTCTCTATCTCTCTATCTCTCTATCTCTCTATCTCTCTATCTCTCTATCTCTCTCTCTCTCTCTCTCTCTCTCTCTCTCTCTATCGTTTATCCATTAATTCTCTGTCAGCTTATCTCTCTCTCTCTCTCATTCTCTCTCTCTTTCTTGAATTCTTTTCATACTTTGAAAATATTAGTCTCGTTCCTTTTTAATTATCCCGTTCTTCGTTATATTTCCTGTTCTCTTCTTTTCTCGTTATCTCTTTTATATCTCAAAACTCTCTTTAAATCAAATAGATTCGCGCTGATTGGAAGCGAAACGCGACGTAAAACCCCTATCTACTCTATGCTTATTTAGTTTCATTAAGCTCTTCATAAAATCAGTAGCATATTTCCGAGCTAGAATTCTCACACAGTCTCGTATTTCCTATCACTTAAATGCTTCTTAATAAACCAATAAACTCTAAGCCCTTGGCACCAGCTGCAGAGTTATCTCCTGTGAGGAGATTACTGGCCGCAGATGGAGTTGAGAATCTCGACGCTAGCAACAAGCTGTTCAAGGGAACTTGTTGGACGTGAAATATTATATTGGTCGTCAGTCCGTGGCAATTTCAAAATAGAATACTGCGTCCTTCATGGGTCCACCCACCAACATAGCAGGGGGTATCAGGGAGGCGCCGGGGGAGCTGGCCCCAGGAAATGTGTAAACATTAAAAAATTACCTTAAATTTGATTATACTACTTAGTCGATTATTCGACGTAAGTCGAACGTAAGTCGAACATAGCTTAACGTGAAGGTCTACTGGTTAAACATCTCGAGTGAATGTCAAATGTTTAAGGTTTCAATTCCACTTACACTCGACATTTAGAGATCATTGGGTCTTTAAGCTAAATTTAGATTTAATTGCAATTTCTCGGAATGGCATCATATTTAAGAACGTGATCTGTTAATCATATTATTATCTTTTTGCCAATGAACGATATTAACATTTTACATGTTAATTGTTCTTATTCACTTGATAGCTTTGTAATTTTGTATTTATACTTGTCTACCATTGAATTGATAAAATTAAATAAACAAATTCAATTATTTTCACTTCCTAAATTTCATTCCAGTTCTCACCCTTCATCAAATCATTCCGGATTCGTCAATCCATCCTCCCTCATCATTCCATCCCGGATTGCGTCTTCCATCTCATCATGAGCGATCGAAAAATTTCTATATTATCCGCAAGCAGCGCACTCTTTCCACAGACGCTGTATTCTGAACCTAAAAGAGTTCAATTATGTGACGCGTAATTGGTAATCTGGCCGGAGGCCTATTTGCCAAGCGTCGCCAGGCGTGTAATTAAATCCCGCAACTGTTCAGGTATTTCTTCTGATCCATCGCAAATTAATTAACTTCCATTTCTCCATCACCACTCATCGGCACGATAACGTGTACAATGATTTTATTTTCGTCGTCTATCTTTTCTATTTTTTGGAAACGTTTGTGAATATGTAGATGTGTGTGCTACTTAGATTGCAAAACTGATGTCGTTCTATTGGTACACATCATAAAGAAGTCGAAATTGATAACTACCAATTCATTTGCTTCTGCAAATTTAGAATTATTTCATTGAGTAGAATCTTTGAATACCGGCAAATACAAAAAGTTTCATTGTATTCGTCAAAAAAATATGCAATATTTCGGTCGCAAAAATGAAATTTAAAAAAAATTAATTTATTTCTGCTACTGGTGTGTTTTATTCAATGATAGGTCCAAGGTTATATATTCATTCTGGGCTAGAACCAGTGACGATGTCGGTAAGATACTCGACCGCAGATCAGTATGTGCGGGCTTCAAATCCTGGGCTGGCCGTCACTGACATCGCTTTCTAGTTAGGAAATTGACGTTAACCTTAGCTTTACCAGCTTTTATTTTTGCTTTTTTATTCCTTCTTATTCTTATTTCTTCTTATTCTTATTTCTTCTTATTCTTTACTGTCACGAGTTCAAATGAGAATGTAAACCATGTCTTGCCACTTTGGTGTTAGTTACAACCTCAGTGAGTCTAGCATACAGTCGCCGGTAACAGATATTTTGGGATCGCTCATCGTGTATCTCCAAATAGACTCAGGATGTCACAGCAATACAGCTAATGACAAGGGAGAGTCCTTGGCGTCAAATGAGTACACACAAATTTACATTTTTATTATTATTACTGTTTTTAATCCCCTAGGCTGCATAGGGGATGCAATTTCAAATGATTGGTAGTATCATAGCTTGTATTTGGAATTTGGTAAACTAACTACAGTTAGTTTACCTTATTATTAATATTATTTTTATAATAATAATAATAAAGGTTTAACGTCCGTTTCCTCATACAAGGATGATGTCAGGGACGTCCCCCCATCACTTGTCACTACAAATCGATTCACCCCAAACGATCTGAAAAAAACATGTGCTGAAGAGAAATAAAAGATCCTAAACAGTGCCGGTCCGGTGATAAAAAAACAGTCAGGCAAGATGAAATAAAATCTATGGTGGAAAGAGATGTGTTTTAAACTTACAACGGAAAGTGGAAGTAGTAGAGCATGAGTGAAGATCAGGAGGCAGAGAGTTCCAAACAATAGGAGCGGAGAAAGAAAATGAACGTCTACATAACGAAGTGAGAATATTAGGAATTTTGAGCAGTTTGGTATCGGAAGTACGAAGCTTACGAGAAGGTTGATATTGGATTATTAGATCAGAAAGGTAAGAAGGTTTACCAAAAAGGAGTGTTTTGAAAGTTAAAAGAGCAATTTTATACTTAATTCTTTTAACTACAGGAAGCCAGTGAAGGTTATTAAGCAAGGAACTAGAGGTGGCCTGAAGCCTCGAGGATCGACAGACAACACGTGCAAGAGTATTTTGAACGCGTTGCAAACGCATGAGAGAAAAAGAAGGCAAACCATATAGCAATAAATTGCAGTAGTCAAGTTTAGACTGAACTATTGAGTTGGCAAGAATTATGGATGAATTTTTATCAAGAGATGACCGTATCTGTCTGATTTGACGAATCTGGAGGAAAGATGAACGACAGACAGATGAGATATGAGATTTAAAATCAAGATTTTCATCAAACATGACACCAAGGTTTTTAGCCTTGGGAGTAGGAGTGAGAGCAAGATTTTGAAAATAGCTGGAGGAATTGGCAATTTTGGTTCTTTGCTGGGGAGTGCCGATTAAAAGATATTCGGTTTTAGAGGGGTTGACAGAGAGACGATTACTGCAAAACCATGAGTATACATCATCATCATTATTAATATTATTATTATTATTAATATTTTTATTTTTATTACTATTATTATTATTATTATTTTCAGTATTACTACTACTACTACTGTTACTATTACTATTGCTATTACTATTATCATTCGGACTGAACCGGTACTACGCCGGTTGTTTTTACTACTGCGTAGTTCAATGGAGTGTTCGTTCTTTGATACACTTTTGAGGTGGAGAGGTGGAACGTCGACTTAGATTTGGCTTTTAGCTCTTAGTCCGAACTGTGAGTCGCGTATCGCGGAGTAAACCTTTAATGTTTATGAAAAGGCATGCAATGGAAGATGAGAAAGAAGAAGAGCGCAAAAGTTCTGGAACACAAACCTGTACCGTGTAAACAATTGCTATCGGTCATTGTTATTATCATTTTCATTGCATCTGCTGAAATGCATGAACGTAGGCGCGTGAGTCGCTAGTTTACCTACCCATCAATTATTGTCCGATAAAGTTTAGAACACTCCCCTACGAGGCGATCTTTCAGATGAGCCACATCAAGAATAATGCAACGTTCACCTTAATGAGGTACTTGTACGTTACAGTTTTTATATGGACGCTGTATGTTCTGTAACATTCCTGTATTCAAACATTGGAATTTTTTATCATACTCATATTTGTAAATCCTTTTCTTCATTAGAGATACTTAAAGGAAGTTTCTATCTGTTAGCGATATTTGGCTGACCGCTGGTCAAGTTCTATGCAATTCAAAGCATTGGTCAGCCCATTAATCCTTCATCCTAAAAAGGATAAGTGTTATCGGTTATGAGAGACGGCACATATATACATATGTATATACATGTATATATATATAAATACATATATATGTATATATATATACATGTATGTATATATACATGTATGTATATATACATATATGTATATAAACATAAGTATATGTATATATATGCATATATACATATATGTATATACACACACATATATATATATATTATACATATATATACATGTACTTATGTAGCAAATGCTCAACAATTAGGGTGCTCCTGTCATCCATGACAACATCGAACACTATTGTGACAAATCATATGCCCATAAATATACATACACATGTACTTACATGTATATATTAAAACACTTGCTGGAATTGAGACTAGAATATAATTAAAAGCCGCCTCTAGCGGGTGACGGTGGCGCAGCTGAGCGGGGTGTCACGCCTGGCTGCATGCTGATTGTTTCAACTCAATGATCGATGGATCTCCCGCAGTCCCTTTCTGATCACAGCTCTCTCAATGTCTGTGTCAAATGGCTCAGCCGCCTCATCTCTGTCGGTTCAACTGATTTATGTGTAAACTGTTGCACGAAGAATTTTGTTTGATTAAATAGAAGAATAGAATTGAGGTCGCAATGAATCAAGTGTTTTATATTTGTTTTACTTCATACTACCATTCCAACGTTACTGTTTTATTTAGTTGAATACATTTCCTTATTCATAGCCCACTGCATTCTTTGTTAGAGATCTGAGATTATTTACTTACAATTGCATCGGATAATTTGTTTATATTCTGAGATAGGTGCGGTGAGGTGGCCCTAACATCACCTCCTGGTGAGAAAACGGAAGCCAAACCTTTGTTTTCGTTACCATGATCTTTTAATATCGCATTGTCTGCTCATAGCTTTCATTTCGCTACTTCATTTAAGTAAAGAAATAACTACTCTGAATTTCTGAAATATGGAACGCTTAGCCAAATCTGGAATTCAGTTCTATGACAGAGAAGAACGTCCTTAATTCCCGGTGTTGGTTCGAGACGCTACAATGGTTCTGGTGAAACTCTTTGCCATTCGCCGCCTAGGGGCTAGCGTGATTGTGAAGTCTGATATATAGATTTTAATGAGATAGCACTGGTAAATAATTTATTTATTGTTTTAATGAAATTGAAATAAAATTCCTTAACCAATCATTTAATTGTCCTCAAAATGCTAGATTTAAAGTATTTTCAGTTACTTTTTGAATATATTTATGTGAATTTCTTAATTTGTTGAAATACTCATATAGTCATTTTTTATGAAAGTTTTGGATAATTTAATTTTCAAAATTAAATTTATGCTGAGCACTAATATGAAGGTTAAAAATAGCTCAGTAGGTAGAGCGAAAGGCAACTACTAAACATTTTAAATAACCGATAATGAGGAGCACTAAGTTTTCCTGAATTTAGTGACGTCCCTGCCATTGCCATTTGGCGGAGAACCTGAAGTTAAATCCTTATTAATTCATCATCGTCAACTTCTTCCCATAAATCCCAGTTTAACTATGGTCGGTATAAGAATGGACTTAAATAAATTAATTCCTTATTAAATTAAATTCTTATTAATTGATTAACTCAATTCAATTAATTTCCGGAAACAATATGTATTTTGAAACAGTAACGACTCGATCGTCACAAGACCGGCAACTTAACCACAGTAAATCATCATCATCATCATCGCCATCATCGTCATCATCGTCATTATCATCATCATCGTCATCATCGTCATCATCGTCATCATCGTCATCAACAGTAAATAACTGCCTACACGCTGTATTATAGCGATAGATCTCATCATTGGACGATCATTTCACTATAGCGTATGTTCTAACTGAAAGAACTTAATGAAGCAGATTAAAGAAATATCCATTCAGTTGACATTCTGCACCCACCAGCACGTGTTGCCTACGCACACTCGTTGCTTGATTGAACCACCATACTTAAACACGTACCACTTCATCTGCTCCAGTCAATGGAAGTCTTTTCTTATCTTCTACTCTCTGCCGTAAAGAGCAACAGTATTATTCGACTTATTCACAGTTCGGCAACCTTAACGATCAGCATCCTACAATACGAAATACCAAGTAAATCTCACACGCTCAGCATACACTATACAAGAGTATTATGATAGTCTACATGTAGGCTTATTAATATCAGTAAAGAGGCGTTCTTTCACTTTTCTGCTATTTGCTCAGATTTATAATGATGACGATAATGATTATGATGTTGATGACGATAATGATTATGACGATGATAATGATGACTATTATTATTATTAATATTCTAATTATTTATATATATATATATATTGTTGTTGTTGTTGATGGTGATAGTGATGATAGTTTTGGCCTTTATTGAAATAAATTTGTAGTCGAAGAATTTTCTTTATTGATCGCAATAGCAGTGTGTTTGTGTGAATTATTCCTCCTCACCGTACTTAACTTAACTAAGTAAAAAATGCTGAATAGTCCGAGGTCCAGAGAACTGGAGCTATATATATGTATATATATATAAATATATATATGTATATATAATATATATATATTATACATGTATAGATATAACGTAGGTTCTATATATAAACGAAACATAAGAAAAGCTGGCTTGCTCCAATTTACGCTGGCTTGCTCCAATATACTGTATATATATATATATATATATATATATATACATGTATATATATGTATATATATATAGATATATGATATTATTAAGTACCTTGACTCAATCTCAGTTTCAAATCTAGACATTGTGAATACCTATTTGATACCTATTATGTTCATCAATAAAAAACCAACAGATTTTTTCTCTTTTCAATGTTGTTCTTTATTTTTAGTCTGCAGAATTTTGGGTTATATCCCTACGTAGTCATACAGAGTTATTAATTCTTTTTGGTGGATATTTATTCAATTTGATGTCTTCTATTTTGACTATTGCCTAATTTTGTTTGCATAATAGTTGAGAATTAAAAAGATTCCGTTTCTTAGATCTGTATATTATCAGAGCACTATAGCCTTGAATGAGAGGACTCTCATTTCGTAATAAACCATTTGTATACAACAGATGAAATGTTATATAATTATTTCTTATGATTATGGCTAGTTTTTATTTCTTTAATATTAATTATTAAATAAATACTTGCCAGATTTTGTAAATTTTAATATAAGTTAAAAATGCAAAAAGCACAAGCGATTTATAAATTAAATTATAACATGCATATTTTGAACATAATACTTAAGATCTAAATGAAAATTATTTATCATCGTTCTTCTAGAATAATATTGTTATTAATTCCTATTATGTCCTTTGGACTGCAAAACGTAAAGCTGTTCTGTACAACAATGATGCTGCACGAGAGGTTTAGACTGGAAATTCGAATCCATGACCTCCTGCTATTCAAGCAATGTAGCTATTAAATCAACGAATCAAATGGTGTAATTTTTATCACTAATTCACCGCAAGTCATTGAACAGAGAGAGAGAGAGAGAGAGAGAGAGAGAGAGAGAGAGAGAAAGAAAGAGTGAGAGAGAGAGAGGGACAGAGAGAGTGAGAGAGAGAGAGACAGAGAGACAGACAGACAGACAAAATTAAGTTTTGAAAAATTATAAAATTGACGCGTGCAGCATTATGCATTCTAAATTCGTTATTTATTTTAAAAATACCCATTTCCATGCAAACCTATTATGAGTTCCGCAGTGCCAGCGGGTTGTCTGCGAAATAAGCTCGGATTTAATAATATTATAACTGGTGCCGGAAGATATTGTAATGTAAAATTATGTGATGAAAATTTTCAAACATGCCAAGTTATGCGAGGGAATTCTTTTTTAATAATTTTCTCTAGAGGCAGATGGGCTCGTCACGCAATAATGCAGATTACTTGCATCTTCCAATCCCGCTCGGGGAGACTCAAACTTATTTTAGGGAAATAAAAAAAGAATTAAATAGCCAACTGTCGAAACTGGTCAAAATCGAAGATCTAGAGTCTATATGATATTTCCATTATTTTACGAAGTTTAAAATTCTAAAATTTACATTTGTGATCTAGTATGGGCGACAAATAGATGCTACACTGGGTGAAGAATAAAATTAAAATGAATATTTGATATTAGTATTTTATCTAATAAGGACAAATCAATAGTATATCAGTAATAAACTCTAAGCAATGCAGAGTAATACCGTGAAGAGCGTTCTTACGTTAACATACCTCCAGTTGCTATACTTCTAGGTGGATGACTGGCCAACCTCCATCCCTCCAGACTCCATCTTTCCACTTCCGTCGAGTAAAGACGCGCTCATTACTCTTCTCCTCGTCAAATCTTCTCCGAGAATAAAAGACGCACGCAACAGTTGTGACAATGCGCAGTGGAAACTGTTGCCATCGATTTTGTTGCTGTATGAAATGCAACAGTTGTGAGAAAGTCTGCAAAGACAACTGTTGCCATAATTGTAACCGATGCAATATAAGCACCAGTTGTGAAAATGTCGCTAAGCCGTGCAACAGTGTTACTGTTGCAACAATTGTGACAATGCTGTTAATAATTTTGCAACAACAGCATTAACTGTTGCTAATTATGTTGCTTTTAGTTTTGTTTTGTTGGTAGTTGTTTTATTACCAAATATAAATGCACGTCATTTTAACTTAGGATTAAATTATGAAATATAGATTTTAATCAATTGCGTCTCGAGTTGGATCCCTAGTAATCTTGAATTGTTTATGAGAAGATCGAAAAAACATAATGATTATTATTGTCGTGGACGTCTACTTTTCTCGAAAAGTCGCTTGGATGGCTGGTGTTGCGACACTAGCAGTTTATTCTCCAAGGCAACTGTTGTCTATGCCGCCGTTGTCAGCGGAGCAACAGTTATCTCTGTAATGCAGAGATCGTCTGCGGTATCTAGCGACTGTTTGCGGTTAACTGACGAGATTGCTTCTACAGGTATAATCTATGCATTACCTTGTCACATTAGTACAATTCCTCAGCAACAGTTGTTTTTGACATCTAGAAATTTTCATTTGCCATGGCATATGTCTTATATTTTCTTTCTTTGAATTTCTCTTAACTGACGTTGAATTTATTATGTAATGTTGAATGAACATAATGCTGTCTGAATTCAGTCCAAAATCTCACAATATTTTTCAATTTTGATATATAATGATGTATCCGTAATAATTTTGTTTATCAAGCCTAAAACTTCAAATCTAAAAGTTAATTTAAAAACCACAATCTCAATAGAGGAAAACTAGGAAAAATCATTTTACGCCACAAATTGCTAATAACAAAAATACAGCAAAGGACTAAAATGGTGAATTTAAATTTTTTATTTTAAAATTATATAAATAAATTCAAGTTTATTTTCATAATGCTATAAAGGTTTTTGAATAAGTGCGCATGAGTGACTGATAAATTACGCTATTACACACTAATTAACCCTTAATTTATCCTTAATTTAAAAAATAGAAAAATACAATTTTAAAGCGAAGATAAAATTTAAAAAAACCTGAGTAACATTAGCATTGAAACGCTTTAATCTTAAAGGTTTATATTATTATTTTAATTGTCAAATATCGCAAAAAAGAGGGGCATTGATGTAGGAATGCAGTACTGTGCCGCATACGGTTGATATAAGGTTTACATTAAGAGATCTTAGGTAACTAATGGCGGGGCAGCAGATGGCGTATTTCACACAACTGCTTCTAGATTAGGTTCAAGCGACAGATTCAACAGATGAAACACTCCTGTGAAGTTTCCGAGTACTTTCGTGTGGAATACCTATTTGAAGTCGCTCAACACATCGAAATTATAGTAACAAAAAATATACATAAAATAACAAAAATATCTGTGTTTTGGTTCGACACTTACAATTCATTCTTAATATAGAAAGAAAAATAACCATGAAAACTCAACATCAATATCGTAATGACTTTTCTCTCTAGTTTACTGTTAAAATGCAGATTCACACATTCCTACAATCAGTATGCTTACGAGACAACTAAGGAACATCTCATAGATTTACGAGACGATCCACTAGGAATATTATGCACTTAGACACATTGCATTGTATTTTTTGCTAAAACCGTACTTCTTGTCAGACCGTATGAAACATCGTATTGTATTTCTATTCCATGTTATAGAAATCTAATATGTCACTTGGTTAAACAAAATTTAACTACAAAGGAGAAGTTTATTTGAAAATAATCCCTTCACAAAAAGCTATGCCTTATCCATACCTTATACAGCTTATAGCTTGAAAAATATGGGTTCTGAGATAGTTTTCGGTTTCTTTCCTCTGTTATATCTTGTCGCCTCTTACGAAGTGTGCTGTCAATGGTTGGTCTATTCTTCAGTGTCCCAGACACAACAGGGAAGTATGGATATTGGGAAATTAAGCAAATGATTTTAAACAACCCATTAAACAAATTTTACCTTAGCGCAGATGAAAGAATATATAAGTTTATGTAAAGCAGGAAATAAATACAGACCAATTTTTGCTTGGAATTTAAAGCTTAAAATAATAAGGAATTTTAAGATAATTTTCAACAACTACGGTATAGAAATGTAGAAGAAATGTACGTGTAGTAGGAGACGACTCATAAGAAACTGAAGAAGGCAAATAAAATCTACCTCAGCAACCATATTTTCTTAAGCGTTGCTTGGCTTTGTGATGGGATCATCCAGGTGATCAATGGAGTGCTCCTACTGTGCGTGAGAGCAGACCGTGAGTTTGAATGTGCTCTTCGATCAGCCTAATGGCTGATCGAAGAAGTGAAATAGGCTATAGCCCTATTGTCTATGCTAACAGTATTACACGATGAATTCAAATTGAAGTCTAGGTAGGAATTAATTGTCCTTCTTTTCGTAATTATAGTGTCTTATTCAAGCCACAATAGCAATTTAATACATTTTACTATACTCCTGAAAACAAATGCCTTTATTACACTAGTAGAAGTTATGCTGACTAAATTAAACTTAAGTTACACAAAAATTTCTGTCCTTCTAATATTTGGTAATGAAATTGATTGATTTTGAAACAAGTATCACCAGCATCAGCTTGCAGCATCACTGGAATGAACTTTCACACTGTGTAAAAAATTATGCTTATCAGTGAAGTAAACTGTTGATTGTTCGATTCTCAGATCGCGCCACTAATAAAGTAAGCGCCCTGGTATCTTATCTCAGTCTCGAAACCGGCCAAGCAAAGTTATGACGTTCGATTAATCAAAAATAAATAACTTTAAATACCAGGGAATGCGAGATATAGTGCGTTTGTCATGGGTGACTATTTGACGAGAGATGTACACGTAGCAACAGCAGAATCTGCATCGACGTCATCTTTCAGGGCAGTGTTATTAGATGCATCAAAACTAAAGTCAGTAAAGCCGAGTACTCAGAAAAATCTTTAACACTGAAGTACTAAAACAGCAGCCGAATATCGACAAGTATTGCGCGTTTCACTGTATATATACCGTATATTCACTGTGTATGCAGTATACTGTACATTTTTGTGTGACATTTCTTCTTCTTCTGCAATACTTTTCTTACTTTTCTTTTAAGTTCACCATAGTTCATATTTAGTTTGTGCTTTTCCTGTTATATTTGCTTGTTTGTGTGTTGTGTATATGAACTCTACAGGGTTGAATTACCATTTCTAGGTATTCCTATTAAATTGAATTGAATATTGCCGTAAATTACTGTATAATCACTAGGCAACAACGGTGAAGTGCGATTAGCTGTTTAAATAGTTTAGAGCGCAGAAAATAATGAAAGATTTGTTTTAAAAATGCAATAACGTTTAATATGGGGTTTAAAATTATACATTAAAAGAATTCCTTAGAAATAGAACTTTACTATTTGGTATGATTGATGAAGCATAAATCTTCTATATTATTATATCTTTATCTAAAAGAGAAATATTTGAAAAGCTGAACAAATAAAACGAGAGTTAAATGTGTTGAAAAGATATTTGAAAGAAACAAATCAAACTCAGAAGGATTTGGGTCAATTATCAGTTGATAAAATTCTTCTTTTTCTAGTTTTTTGCCTTACGGCAGGTCCATTGCATAGAACTCTTCCAACAAATTTTATCCTCAGCCTTCCTTTTCGTCTCTATTTATGAGTTTGTTGTCAGATCATCCAACATACCATGTCTCAGTCTTCTTCTAACTCTCTTTCCTTACATTCTTCCTTCTATTACATGACAAAATTAAGTAAGTTGAAATGATACCTAGTAAAACAGAAAGAGAGAGGGGGGGGGGGAGAGTGAGAGAGAAAATGTAGAGAGAGGAAATATTAAATGAATGCATGAGAAAAGAATTGAAATATTGAGGAAAAGCAACATTTTGTTACGTAAAGGGAGTAGGTAGAAACTTGTTTAACCTTTTGAACTGACATGTAATAAAAATTTGAAGAAATACAAAAAGAGTGAGTGAGAAAAAAGACTATGGGATACAGAGATAGAATTTTAGAGAGAAATACAGCAAGTGTGACAGCCATACAGAGCTATTCAAAAGACAGAGATATAACAAGCAGAAGGGTGAAGAGATTGAGAGACAAATAATTAGAGAGACGGAGAGAGAGAGAGAGAGAAAGAGAGAGAGAGAGAGAGAGAGAAAGAGAGAGGAAGTAGAGAGAGAAGAGAGAGAGAGAAAGAGAGAGGAAGTAGAGAGAGAAGAGAGAGAAAGAGAGAGAGAAATAGAGAAAGAAGAGAGAGATAGATAGTGAGAGAGAGAGAGAGTATAGAGAGAAAGAAGAGAGAGAGAAGAAAGACAAAGAGAGAGAGTTAGAGAGTATGTGTGTGTGAGAGAGAGAGAGAGAGAGATGAAGAAAGACAGAGAAGAATGGAAGAATCTTCGATGACGTGAAGCTATGCGACAGTGCCGGCTGAAGCGTTACTGTGATGGCAGGCACTATAAATAGAGGGCGAGAGAGACAGTGAGGTTATAGGATGATAGAGTTCATAAGTGTGATGATGGAAGTGTCTCAACAAGTGAGCAGATCTTCCTTGCAGAGGAATCGCCATGCACAGCTAGGCAATGCTTTAAACTACAATCGGGCGTGATGGTAGATTTCTCTAAAATTATAGAATAATATGCAAAATCCACCGGAGAACGGATTACATAGACGTGATATAAACGTTATATAGACAACGGATTTAGAATATTTAAGATATTTTAATACTTCGTCGTTAGATTGTTCTATGCAGAAGCTTACAGCAAACGAGCTGCAAGAAGCAATGTATAAAATAAAATAAAATATATACGATATAAAATGAATGCAATGCTAAATATAAAATAAATGACAGTTATTAGATAAAATGGAGCAAGTAACATTAATAATAAATTCGCCAAAACCGAACTCTAAGATCTCAATAACTGAATACTAGATAAACTCTCAGCTCTTGATGGTTTGTAATCCGTTACCGATACACGATTTCAGGGAGTTGATGATTTTTTAAGAAAAGTGACGATCTAGTAAAAAGCTGGTAAAGCTAATGTTAACGTCAATTTCCTCACTCCAAATCGATGTCAGTGAAGGACGGGTCCAGGATTTGAACCCTGCACTTACTGATCCGCGGTCGAATGTCTTACCGACATCTCCATTATTTTGCAGCCAAAGAGAATAGCAATGGAATTTTCACAGAATATTCGCGAATAGACATAGCTATGAAAAGATTTGACTGAATTTTCGAATATTCCTTTCCTACATATAACACAAATTAATTATGATATCGTATGATTTTTCTTTAATGCTCGACTTTCAATGAAAAAAATAGGATGAATTTACGAACCCGCCAGACTGCGGTTCTAAAATTTAAAGTCTAAAATTAAGTGTAATGTAAATTTCCTGCTAAAATAGCATGTAAGTGACGGGGAGAACACAGGATTTGAACCTCGCACATACTGATCAGCAGTCGAACAACTTGCTAACAGACCAACGGCTCAGCCAGTTTCTGTTATAATGGTTATACAATATATGTATTTAAATTGTAATAAATGTAACTGAAGCACAACTATTAATTTTTCATGCAAATAATAATAACATACACTGTATCATTTAATTTTCATCAATTTTTCAGTGCTGATGCTTACTTGAAGAAAGCATAAAGCATAAAAAGAATAAAAATAAAAAAAATAAAAAGAATAAAGCATAAAGCATAAGAAAGCATAAAGCAGAAGAACCACCACAACCAGAAAGCATAACCCAGAAAAACCACAGCAACCAGAAAGTTGACGGCTTTCACGATGACATCATGCACTAAAACATATACGTGCCCAATTAACAGCAAAAAGGGCTAAAGCTGTGAAATTTTTTCGGCTTAGAACAACAACACTAACAACGCTTTACAATGCCCCGATCGTTTTTAGTCAAGAAAACAGAACGAGCAAGAGATGTCAACAGATTTAAATCAATTAATCTACCGACCAAGTCAATAACTCAATCGATCGAGAATCATTCGGATGATGGTGTAGTTACGCCAGTGGAGTCACTATCGGGGTCCAAGGATAAATTCATCACAGAAAACTGCCCGCCGGTCAGTAATTGGAGATCTGTAGTATATCAGTTGTCGAGAAATTTTAAGAAGATACATAATGACGATGAGCCGGTTCAGATTCCTCTGTTTCTTGACTCCGGATCGTTTCATTACTTGGATCACCGTCCCGTCAGTCCAGCGAATAGTGATTCTGATTCTTCCGGTCCTAAGGATTTCTCGCTGAAATCAAGCATCCTTGCCAAAGGTGGGTCTGCGATTACTGGTAAAATAAAATTATAAAGAATAAATATGATTAGGGATCTTTAACTTAGACTATTGTTTTACATTTAACAGATAATTCACCTAACTTAACACATAACTTTAATTAAAGTTAACTCCTAACAGGATAAACTAGATGCTCTAACATTGAACAAAAACAATTAGTACAGTTGCAAATATATATATCTAAGCACTGCAAGCTTATTTTGATGACAGAAATCTTTTGCAGTCGCACCCTATATACTTCCTCATCAACGATATATGCTGAAGATATATAATCTCAAAAGATCATTAGACCATAGTGTGAATAGGATAATGGTCTGTGGTGTTTTCGACTTTTACAATTCATTTTACTTTACGTTCATCTCTGTCTAATCCTTATCATATTCTCATTTTAAGAATGGGACCTTAATATTTTCTCTTTTAATAGTTCTTGCATAGTTTAATTGTAAAAATATTAATCTGTTAATTTGGGGATTTATGTTTAAGATTTCTTTGGAGGTCTTGACTGGTTTCTGTTTATCATCTTCCTTTGTAATTGTAATATGTTTGTTCAACTCTTATTTGTGTTATATCATTCTCTGTTTAATAGTCTGACAAAACAGGTTATTTGCCAAAGATGTTTTGAAACTAGGTCGCTTTCATAACTATAGTTATCATATTACCATTTCATTGCTTGATTGGTAAATTATCCTATTGATTGATAGACAATTTTATAGAAAAATTTAGTAAATAAGTAAATGAATGAGCGAATGATCTATTGATTGATTTCATGACTGATTTTTGGACTGAACTTTTGTATAACTGATAGATTGATTGATTGTTCGTCTGACTGCTTGATTAATCGTATGCAGAATCTCGCGGTTTCACTCCAATCGGCACGGGTGGAGGAGATATACACGGAGCTCTTACTCCTCCAGAAACAGCCGATGACTCCAGAGAAATCGATCCGCTAATCGATAGAAATGTTAGCGGGTCGATATCGAGAGCTAATATCGTCATCAACAACTATCCCAAAACAGTTCTGTATCCAGTCAACATAAGCGAATACATAGATCCCAACTATAGCGTCTATCAAAACTTATATCATTACGCAGCGTCAAGTCTCAGCAACATTCCTGACTCGTATAAAACCGCCCACGAAGTTCCGGCGGATCACTCGCCAAATCTACCGGGAGATCGCTGTTCCCCTCAATATCTTACACCATTCTCCGGCATAACCCTTCTCGCGTCAAGTACTCTGTCAGACGAACCAACCGATCTATCGAAAGCTTCCAGAACTCAAAGCTGCAACAACTTTCGACACAAGGAAGCGTCGATCGAGAATTTGGTGCAAAAAGAGTATATCAAGAAAGATCAACCAGATGCTGAAGTAAGAAATTATTCGCAAGGATTTATCGCCGCTGACGGCAGATTTAAAGTAAATAAATTAATCAATACTGATTCAGACTCCGGTCGTCTGTCGTCTTGTTCGAGCTCAGACATAAGCGCTTCATCGCCGTCCGCGATAACTCCCCGCCCCGTGTACACCTGCGACGAATGCGGACGCCACTATGCCACCTCTTCCAACCTCTCCCGCCACAAACAGACTCATCGGAGTTTAGACAGCGATCAGGCGCGGCAGTGTCCTCACTGCAAGAAGATCTACGTCAGTATGCCAGCTCTCTCCATGCACGTACTCACCCATGATCTCAAGTACCGCTGCAGCATCTGCTCCAAGGCTTTCTCGAGGCCGTGGCTGCTCAGAGGACACCAGCGATCACACACTGGTGAGAAACCGTTCCAGTGCAGTCAGTGCGGCAAGTCATTCGCCGACAGATCTAATCTCAGAGCGCACATGCAGACACATTCGTCCTATAAGAACTTCAGGTGTGATCGCTGTCGCAAAACGTTTGCTCTCAAGTCATATTTGAATAAGCACTGCGAGCTAGCTTGTTCTGGTAATCACTCCGAAGTCAACTCTATCATAGACCCCATGCAACAGGCAGTTTATCAAACAGCAAAATAGGTAATTATATTCTCCATGTTGGTATCATTGCTTTTTACTGATAGGATATATTAATTTATATATGATTACAACATTAATTTCTTGAACTAGCATGGTTGATCAATCAAATAAGAATAATGATGATGATAGTAATCATAGTGATTTTACGTCCTTTTCTTCATGGACGAATCATGTCAGGAACTTGGATTGGCGATGTTTATCTCTGTCATTTGTCTCCAGATTGTCACGATATTTCAATAAAGGATCTCAAAAATTCTTTCAAATTGTAAAGTAGCATATATTTTGTCAGCTGTATTCACACCCGCACAGACACACAACACGTACTATATATATATATATATATATATATATATATATATATATATATATATATATATATACATATATATATATATGTATAAATTATGCATTTATATACATATAGACCTCTATATATATATATATATATATATATATATATATTATATGATATACATACATACATACATGTATAAAATTGCATATGCATATAAACTCGTAGAAACAGATTCCTCACACGCTTTATTCTACAAAGCATAGATATCTGGTAAAGTTTTAGATTACTCTGTCCTTACATAACGATTTTTTATATAAAAAACCAGCGTATAAGATATTTTCAACGTCGATTTCTTCATTGAAATGATGATCTCATTGAGTCTAGAAAACCGCGCGACATACATAAGAAGCCAATTTTGGTGAATTGGTTGCTCGTGCAAATGTAATGATAAAAAAACTAGGAATAAATTAAATTAAAGCGTTGTATACTCGTGATTTACCGCTAGCCAATTCACTGAAACAAAAAAGAGAAGGGAAGGGAAGAGGGAGAGAGACAGAGAGAGAGAGAGACAGAGAGAGAGAGAGAGAGAGAGAGAGAAAGAGATAGACAGAGTGACAGACAGACAGGCAAATTCAGATCAGGATATCTGATCTGTTTCGAAAAACATTGGCTAACTTTAATGTTTCGCAAGCTTCAGATAGCAAAATTGCTAACTAGTTTAAAAATACGTAAGTAAAGCTAGCAAATCACCAGCTTAAAATCACATACTACGGATTATATCTCGACAGCTTCTGCGGTCTATACGGATTAAGAATATTCCTGTTGCTGAAGCCAAGTCACGCACGCACGTTTCAAATGTTATACCGCCCAATTAGTTAGCTCTGACGCTGTAACAGCGTCCAATTAGTTAACTCTAACGCCGTTACACTTCCCAATTAGCCGCCTGCAATTCTGCAGAAAATATCTTCTAGTGGCAGTGCTGATTCAAGAATTGACTAGCACTTAAGTCAGCAACTTAGATATTTATAATTTCAGGTTTCAGGAGAAATTTCCTGCAGCGATTCGTGGCAAATGAAAAATCAGCTTAGCTAATTTTAGAAAAGTTAATTTTATTTAATTTGAAAGGATAAAAATTGGTTATTGTTTAAGGCTATTTTTGATGGGATAGTAAAAGATTTTAATAAGTTAAAATCCTTGAAACAAGGTTCCTCAGGTTACCATTTGTTGCACTATCAGAAGCAAATAAAAATCTGAAGTAAAATTACAATTAATTCTAATTCATTAATCTAATACTGTTGTGTTGGGATAAGTAATAGGTCCAAGTTACGCATTACCACTTATAGTCTTCTGTCTCATTCCTGGAAAAGCACTATAGATCAACAAGTTGATAACTTAGTAAAAGGTCTGCCTTAATTTAGGCCATTGCTTGGAAAAATATGACTTCAGGGTTGGTTTTCCTTTGACTTCTTCAGTTCGTCTTTGGTCGCCTCTTACGACAAACACTCCTTCACAATATGACTGTAAATTTCGAATAATAAAGTTTGCCAATTGTATTATTCATTAAGTTAACATTTCATAATTAAATGTTTAATGATTTATTCATTCTTGATTATACTTGTTATGAAGTAAATTTATTATCATTATTATTATTTTTCGCGGCAGCGAAATCATAAAAACGACTCATCATAAAATGATCATGTGGTCAGAGAAAATAAACAATAGCTGGGGAAGGAAAGGGGAACACATCAGTAGCCATATTGGTGTGCCAGGCAGAAGGCTATAAAATTATACTGTTTGATTGTATTATAGTATCTGTGTTGCTCTCAATTTGTTGGTCCATATACTGTATTAAAAACATTATCATTCCCTTACAATACAATGCCCTTATTGGTGAAACCTATTCCTCCTTTCATTAATACCAATACCTAATGTGAAACTTAATCTTTCTCACTGATGTTCTGCTAAATAGCAGGTCCAAGGTATATATTCTTATACACAATCAGCTTCAACATATTATTGAGAACACAGTATACGTAATTTTTTACGTATATCCACAAGTTGACTCTTTCAAAAAAGCTATACCTTATCCACATATTATGTCGTCTAGAGGAAAATACGGCTCTTAGGTGGCTTTCCTTTTTCCTTCGTCTTAAAAAGATGAGGTGAATCTATAGTCAAATAAGTATAATTTTTTATGATGTCGAGATGCTTAGTTGTCGAAGTAGTATATTCAGCGAATCGATTTCGTCATAGCGCGAGAAAAGCACTTGTTCTTCAGTCAGACCGTTTGGCTCTGAAACGATTTCGCTGACGCTCAGCTGCAGAACGGTTCTAACGAGAATCCTAATTAGATATTTACCGGTACTTATTCCTCGCTTCGAGTCCCCTTGAAATGCTTTCACTGGAAACAGAAGAAATGTTAGCCACTGATACAGTTATAGGTTCAGTTGCAACATGTGATTGAAGCATTTCTTTGTAGAATAGTTAGGTTTTAGGCAAAGAATTTTAGTGATATGGACTATTCTATCTGAGACGTTTGGATCAATTTTCTTGTAGTACCTATGTCTTTTTAGTCGCTGGTACTAAACTAATTGAGCTCAGGAGCTGACCGATGCGACCATAAAGCTAAGTAAATGTCAGTAAAACCAGGAAATTGACAGGAATATAACCATACGTACCTAGACCGTGTCATTTGCTCATTAATTTAAGTAATGCCATTTCTACACGTGTCTGAACTGTTTCATTCTTCTCCATATTATTCCACTTTCCTCTGTCCTCTTTTTTTCTTCTTCTTACTCTTCTACTTTCTCTACTTTTCCTTCTTCTTTCAAATAGAGATCTACACTTGAGAGTGCGCTGACAGCTAGGTCATAATTCACTTATGGTTTTCACGAGTTTGTATTCCAAACGAATGGAATGTCTCGTATTTGTTCCAGTTCGTCGTACATAACTGCCTCCTCCCTGTTGCTGCTACTTAGCGAAATTAAAATCTCTACTTACACCAAGTTCCAGTTTGTACGATTTTGAGGCAACATCTGTTGCACTCAGAATTAAAAAATTACCTATGTTAAAATTTGGATCCCTTTTAAATTAAATAGAAAGATGAAGTCTAAATCATAAAATATATCTCTCTTAGTGCACGGCCAACTGGCAGGTCCATGGTATATAACGCCTCCATTCTTCTCTGAATTTAATGATAGAATATAATCGTGGAATATCTTTTAACATTGATGATAGAGACTATGATAGATTTTCTCATTTAAAGGAAAGTTTCAAACAAATGTTTGTTTCTACATTTAATATAGGACGCCGTACCTGGATCTGTAGGCTGATAGAAAGACTTCGAATAAACCTTTGCTTTCTATAACTCAACTCTTCTACTCCGAAAACTTGATTTACATGTATATAAATTTACTTAAAAATCTTCCTTCATCATTTATTGATTCTCGATTTTGGGAATATTATTGAAAACACATAGTAAGGTATATATAGAAAACAATTTATTATATAGAATTAATAGCACAATTTGAGGTGCTTTTACTGTTTTGTTTTAATTTCAATTCATGTATACATGTACGATTGTACGTTCTGATTATAGTTTTCCACATCTTTCTTGATATGGCATTAATTCATAAACTTTATTCAAATTAGTTAACAATATTAATAACTTAATAAATTAATAATGAATTTAAGACACTTAATAAATACTTACACAAGAAACTATAAAAAATAAATCGTCTGAATTTTCTGTTCAATTCCAGTTAACTCTAAATTATATTATGTTATTTCCTGAAAATATGATACTACACATCTCTCAACAAATATAGTTGAAACTTTGCGTCTCTCTCTTTCTCTCCCTCTCTCTCTTTCTCTCTATTCTCTCTCTCTCAGTCTGTCTTTTCTCTCTCTCTCTATTCTCTCTCTCTCACTCCCTCTCTCTCTCTGATTGTCTCTCACTCTCTCTCCCTATTCTCTCTCTCTCCCTCTCTCTCTCTCTCTCTCTATCTCTATCTCTCTCTCTCTCTCTCGCTCGCTATCTCTCTCTCTCTATCTCTCTCTATCTAGCTCGCTCTCTCTCTCTCATCCTCTCTCTCTATCTCTCTCTCTCTCTCTCTCTCTCTCTCTCTCTCTCTCTCTCTCTCTCTCTCCCCGTCTTGTATGACCTTATAGCCCCATCATATTCCGTACGACCCTTTGTTTCTATTGCTCTATGTTTTAGCCCTCTATTTTCTCTGACCGTCGGTTGTACTCGTTTGATTAATTGAATTTATCGGATTTTCCGGATTTTGGACTGGATTCCACCTTCGGAAGGAATCCTCAAAATGCTTTCGGTTTTCCATTTAAATTTTTGTATTCTTTATTGGAATATAGGATAAAAATTGAAATAACGCTGTTCGGAGTCAAACTAATCACATAAGTGGCATGTGTCGTCCCTGACACCATCCTTGTTGAATGAGGAAACGGACGTTAAACCTTTATTATTATTACTATTATTATATTTATTTTACTTTTTATAGAAGTGATCAAGGCCCAGCTGTAAGACTATGGATAGACATGTATAAGTCTATGTACTCTTATTTTTATGTAGACAAGCAGTAGGTGTACTGTAGACGAGTAGCTATTTATAAACTTAGATCTAAATGAACTCTCTAAAGGAGTTTTTTCAAGTTCCATTACCTACTATACTGTTAAAATAGATCTCTATAAAACTCAGTTTTAATGCTCAGAACTCTATTGTACTTTAAAGCTAATGTTAACGTCAGTTTCCTCAATCGAAAGCGACGTCAGTGAAGGGCGAGCCCAGTATTTGAATATAGGATTTAAAATGTTATTCGGTCAGTCTATTATAAAGGTCTATCATACATTTACGTTACTACAGCTCAGAAAATAAACCATTCATTTTTACAGTTGTTTTAGAGGTCAAGTTGAATACATTTAAAAACAAATTCAATCACATCCGATAACTAATTAATCAAAACGATTTCAAATAGAACTAGAGGAGGATTTTACGGTGAAGATGTTGCATGTAGTCGAAGCTCTGGTTGAGTCATGGTGGCGGCATTCAGGCGTAGAGTGGCGAGTGCTCAACTAATTAGCAAATTAAGTTTTATTCACTTTTGGTCACTTTATTTAACTGTAGCAGAGAATAGACTGCCACAGACTGGACACCGGGATATTATATTGACCCGATGGTTCACCTTCAAATCAATAATAAGTATATCAGAAGTTAAAAATTTCATAAATATAGGAACATAAATCACTAACGAGAATAGCTAAACGATTTTTCATATAATTAACAAAAAAAAAGATTTCGTAAAACAGGAGTTTGACACAACGCTATTTATCCATATCCGTGGAATATATTAGACATGGCGGACAATTTCTGTTCCATTAAATTAATACTCCGATATTGAATTGGTTTGAGAGATTGGAGGATAAATGAGGACATTCATCACTCTGTACTGACAACTTCAAGGCTGCTATTCATCGCTGGATTACTGACTATTTACTGTGTTCTTCAACAAATGAATTTTTTCTTACTTTAAAATTATTGGAAAATCGTAAAGCGCATTTTTAATATTTATATGATAATAATGGAGAATTAAAGCCAGCTGTACAAAAATTAATCACTTCTTAAATAAACTATTGAAAATGTATGAAATACAATTTTTCTATTTTCTAATTATATTGTCATAATTTCGACTCCTAATTTCCATTCACCATTCGTTCTAAGGAAAGTATAGTTTATTCAATATAATGTATCTCTACTCTCTATATAGTCTTTTAGCCTATCTATTCGTTCATCAACCGATCCATAAATGGATGGTTCGTGGTCCGTTATTTGGATCAACTGACTACACAAATGAAGTAATAATGCTATTTTTTCATTAATCCTATATCTAATACAGAATATGCTTCTCTAGACTATATTTTTTATCGAAAACGTTTGTAGCTTCGGATATAAAATAGTAGTTTTGAACTAAATTTTTAGGCCATTTATTCACATATGGTATTCTATATATGTGAAAATATGTCCTATAAATATAGCTCAAAACTACTATTTAATTTCTAAATTATGACGTTTCACAGATCTATATTGTTAGTATATATATATATATAATCTACGAAGCTTCATATAAGATGTATTCAATATCTCTCTCTATTAGTGCACTGCCTAATGGCAGGTCCATGGTATATAATGCCTAAACGCTTTACTGTCTTCCGCTTTCCTCTTCATGTCCACATATTGCAACCTAAACGTAATCATTGGATTATCTTTAGTTATAAATACTCTTAGACTGTCAGGACAAAATTAATGGTTGGTCTTAGCAGACCAGTTTTAATTCTTTAAATATTTTTTTTAATGTCCACATATGAGTGGGTCTTTAAATATAACATACCTAATCTCGGCCTTCCTCTGCCTCTTTTATTTCATTTATTTTATTTTATTTTATTCTTTTTATTCAATATATATTGTATATATTTCAGCTTCATTGAATGTCTTAATAGCGTAGGGGTAACGTCATGAAGTTTTAAATGACAAATCCTGAGGTGATTTGAATCCTCGTGGGTTCGAATCCCGGCCGCGCTGATCTGATAGTAAAATCTCGGACATTCACTGGACTGGTTATACGGAAAATGGTCCAAATTGCCTAACGGATTAAACATGTGGTTTTTAAAGTGATAGATATCAACATAGTTGATTATTCACTATAATGCGTGTTTACTTTACTTACTTCAGAACTATGATCTGTATATTCATTTATAAACCTATTTTATCAAGTCCAACCTCATTGGTTGGTTATCCAGCGGAGATTAGTCCAGTGGCAGAACTGCGGAACTGGAATACCGCAAGAATATAAAAGAGATGTCCACTTTTGTCCGGCAAGGCGGAATTATAGAACAATAAAAGCAAACTAGACATCATTTAAGAAAGATCTACTGTAGACGTTCGTTAATTTAAAATAATCATATTTCAGAAGTCTTCACAATTAATCCTATACATCATATTTTTGCGGCTTTGAGCACAGATACTACTTGATTTCTTACTAAATATCTTGTACCCTTAGCAACATTTAGACTGATTCCATGCTACGAACAAGTAAGAAAATGAAAGAAGGAAAGGGAAACCACATACGACTTCCTTGTTAGTGTTTTATCTACAGTGTAATAGTAAACTTTGCTTAATTAAAAGCTATTTTTTACGATGAAAAACTATTTGAGTGCATATGCGGGTCAGTTGGTGCAGGATAACTTCAGTGCTCGCCCGCCACTGGTAAACTTTCGAGACAAGAAACTGACGTTAAACTACGTTTAGCCTATGATGCTCTTATTAATTAGCTTTATTATAAACGTAAACAGAGTAGTTTTCTCAGGGAATGATGCCCCTGACAAGAAAATATTAGTCGAAGCTGAGAAAGGCATAGACAGCCCACCTCGTCATAAACAAAATCCCTCCAAAATTAGTATATAACAACAATAATGAGTATTGTTAGATGATTTTAATTTCCACTCATATGTAGACAAGAAGAAGAAAACGGAAGACAGAAAATAGTGGATGCGTTATATACCATGGACCTGCAGTAAGCAGTTCACTGAGAGAGACTATAAACGTAACGCGAAACATGTTCCTTGACATGCACCTTCAGACCAATGCTAGAGACAACGAAAGGACAACGATCATAATTACTATCATACTGACTATTAGAATTATACTTTTTTATACTATTTCTAGTGTAACAGTATTTTTGCTATATTGTTTATGATTATAATTATACTGACTTTGTTGGTATATATTCATATTAACATTTTCACGATGTGTTTTCATTAATAGCATTGAAATATCTGTAGATGTTTGTATTTATTGTAATTTGTGTTGCTTTTTCAGATTTCGCTTTAAAAATGTACACTCAGGAAGGAGGATATGAAAGCTGGGATACTGAAATCAGACATAAAGTATTTACTATTATCTTGGCACTGATCGAATGATGGCCTAATTTGTAACCCGAGTTTATTAAAGCATATAATGCACTTTCAAAGCAATATACACTTTATTATGAATTTTATGAAATGCAATAAGTCTTTAAAGCAATAATTTCATATTTGAACGCCATGAAATGATGCAATGGAAACGTGTTGTTATTTTAGTGTAAATATATTTTATTTGCGTATTTGTATATACACGTATATTACCTTATTGCATAATTGTACTGCATTGCGTAATCGATCTTGGTGTATATTATAAATATTTGACACTGATTTGTAAATGGATAATGCTTTATTTTATTTACTGTTATGATGTTGTGTTGAAGTCAACCGTAATATCGTATATCTAGTGAAATCGTGTATTCAAAGCAATAAAGAGTAGCAATAGATTTGTGAATATTAATAATACAGACAAGAAAATGAAACAGAAAAAGGAAGTAACAATGTCGGGGTATTCTAAATATTTTTACATTTTGGGGTGTCTCATATTTAGTGCTAATTCAAAGACCTGACAACAATTTTAACATACTAACGAATTTGTTAATTTTCTTGTCTGTAGTAGTATATTGCGTAAATTTACTGTTTTGCATTGTTATATAGTTATTTTGTTGACTTGCTTTGGTTTGAACAGGCTTGGTAAGTAGGCTTATCTGAAAGCATTAATCTTTAAAAATTTTTTAACTACGCCGATAAAAGATGCTCGCCTAATTTTTTTCAGAATGCCAAAAATTATCAATAGTTTACTATTTTATTAATCCGACATTGATATTTACAACTATTAAATTATTTTTTAGAAGGCCACTAATATTAATATCCATCGAGAGGAAGTAGGAAGTAAAGAAAAAATACAAGAACAGTAAATAATCAAGGAAACTACGTAACACGTTCGCCGTGGCATGCGTGCGGCTACACTAAAAACTAAATTTTTATCACATTTGCCATCTGTCAATCCCTGCAAAGGCTCCAAAATAATATTCATTTCTAAATTTGTTGAGTCGAATAGAGTCTGTTGAACTCTTTTCGATCTTACTCCACAAACCACATACCAAATATTTGCTGTTTTCTGATATCCTATTCTTATTAAAATTATTGAAATGTGTTGCAACATCTTCATAATGCTATGTTAGTCTTTCTTTGAGAAGACTTTTTGTATAAGTTTGTGATAAACCAAAATCAAGCAATCAAATATTTATTAAGCTGTTTTAAGTACATGTAGTTTAATTGGACTTATTGAAAGCAATGCTCTGTAATGAAAGCAATATTTATATACATGTATAAATTGTTCACTGCCTAGCATATTGTACTATTGCGAGATTATTATTGATGCAAGAAACAAAGATTAAAATGAATTAAACTTGAGTTGCGTTTTGTCAAGTTATCTGTGGGATTACGCATTAATGCTCAATATGGCATATTTTACTTTCACGTTTGACATAGGCCTACGTATTTTAAAAGGTTTCTGTTAACTAGTATTTGATTAAATTTCCTGCTGATACTAACTTCTCTTTACTAGTTTTAATTTTTTACAAAAATTTAACTAGCTGTAAGTGCGTAGTTGTATTTCTGAAACTTGTTACATACTTGTATCCAACTGAGACGGTATTAATTTTTGAAGACCGATAAACGTTACTACTGCATACAAAATAAAAATACACTTTGCACAGCATACTTGTCTATTTAATGTGTATATATAGAGTATAATTGTAATGTAGATTAATTATATCATGTGTACACATATACACTACACTTTGTCAGTCTAAAATATGCAATTATATGCAATTTATTTATTTCACACACATTGATATTTGTATATCGTATACAATGCTTTAAGAAATAGGAATAAGAATTGAATAGGACATAGTACAAAGAGAGATAGTTTATTAAAGGAGGTCATATAGGGCAGAATGGAAGGAAATAAAAGCAAAGCCAGACCGAGATTAGGTATGTTAGATGATTTAAAGATCCACTCTTATGAACATGTGGACATGACGAGCAAAGAAAAGAAGAGTTGAGACAAAGAAAAGTTAAGGCGTTATACATGTATACCATGGACCTGTCAGTATGCAGTACACTAAGAGAGAGAGAGAGAGAGAGAGAGAGAAAGAAGAAAGACTGTAGGCTTATGCAAAATATTTGTTGGTATTACATGAATGTATGTATCGGTAAAGACATAAAGAAATCACATGTATCCCTTTCTTAAAATATCCTCTTAGAAAGGATTGCATTGTAAAATGCGATTGATGCAATACGGGCGGGTCTAATAAGATTTTTCGAGGCACTCAATAGCCATTGTATGAAAATCTCGACATATTTACGCAGAGATTTTAATTCAAAGACTCATTTTCTCCGCTGCGGATTTGTATCGACGTTCATGCAATCTGAATGGTTAGCACACGCGTAGACTTGAGCGTTCATTTTCATTACTATCCAACGATATAATATTGACTAGACAATTTATATTATATCATTTGATCCAAGCATCTAATACTAAATTTGGATACATATAGCCGGTAGGGTAATGAAATCAACACATGCTTAGAATTCACCAACCAAGTGGCAGTAATGCAAGCAAGGAAATTAATACAACATAAAAATACAAACAGAATTAGGCATACACAAGAAATATAAAAGAATAAGGTTTACATGTAAATTACATGTAACTCTAAGGTCGTTTTACTACATGTACCAGAAACATCGTAGCGGCAAAATACTTTCAAATTATTTTCAAAATTTATTTATATGTGAAGCTTCCGATCTACTGATTAGTTTGGAGCTACTGAGACATTTTGCATTCAGGCAAGCCTCATTTCGTGCACGTATTTAGGATTAAGATTTTAGACTGTCGCTAACCATTAACCCGTTAATTTTAAATAAAAAGACAAGTAACTATGTCGTCTGTACAACCAAATAAGACAAGGAAAACATTATTATTGAGAATAATGATGAATTACGATATCAAAATAATAGCGTCTACTTCCGTCTCGAACGGAATATATTTAATGTTAATTAAATCATTGGAGACTATTAAAAATTATTTGGAACTCAATCGTCGAGCTCACGTGCGAGAATTTAATCCTTCCATTTTAAACGCAATTTTTCTAACATCTTGACCATTCAAGAAATATCAATGCTATTTAGCCCAAATAATTTTATAATAATTAATACGAAATATTGCTACAAACATGGGCGTCCGCATTCGTTCCAACTAAAACTCTCCTCACCGGATGTAGAGATGAACTCGCTGAATGTTTGCTTGTTGAAGATTTCCGATTGAATGAAATATGGCGGAAAGCGAGACGAACAAAAGTAAATGGAATCGATACCTGGCGGAGGGCATTCAACAAGTATCTCATTTAAAGCATCACGTGCTGTATCTACAGGTGTATTTCTCATTTTCCGCAATTACTATTGTACGACATTCAATAACAATCCTACTGTCATACATTCTCGAGTGCACTCGAATAATTATTTCATTCATTAAATAGGACTACGCCTCTCTACATTAAGGTCTTACAGAGAGCATGCAATGCTTGTGCGCCTAGCTTCGACTATATATACATATATATACATGAACATATACATATATACAGATATATATATATATATATATATATATATATATATATATATATATAATATAGGCCTATTGGTATATATAAACCTACATATAGTGTATATGTGGATATGTTGTATATATCAAATATATCTATAATAAATAAATTAAATTAAATATAATAAACATAATACATGTAAATAGGGCCTATATATAATATTATATTATATAAATATATATATATATATATATATTCAATGAAGGTTTTATATAAACGAAACACAAGCAAAGGTAAACCGCACACTGCTTGATAATCTGAAAATCGCTTAATGTACCTGCTTAGCGGAGAGAAAATTGACTTAAGAGTCAATATTTGTAACTAAATTTCATATTTAAAAAATAAAATATCACTAACTAATAAAGTAAGTATTGCACATTCAGTAGAATTAATCGCTTTTGATGCAACAATCCGTTTTTACGAAGTTATCCCGCTGGCTTGCTCCAATTTACTATATAACTGCTGATTGAACAACACCATATATTAGTTTAGTATACTGTACTTGTAGAAGTCACTTTCACGTAGGGACTGTGTATCGCTGTTGCATGTACAAATGGGAAGTTAAATCTTTTACATTATCAGCAATATATTAATATCTTTCCACACTAATTTAAAGCAGTTCATCAATAATTTGTTAAGTATAAACTGTGATATGAAGAGGAAATCGGAAGACAGAGAAGAGTGGAGGAGTTATATACCATAGACCTGTAGGTAGGCAGTACACTAAGAGAGAGAAACTGTGACATTAATTTGCTGAAATATTGTTCCTAAAGCACCTTTTGAGCTAAATTTCTCATTTGCACGAATATCGTTTCAATTTGTTAGACAACATCAATTCAGATAGGACGCTGTAGGTTAGCATGTACATGCACTTCGCTCAATCTGGACAAGTTGACCAGAATATGTTTATACATTCCTGAGCATTGTAAGTGGACTTGCCGTGTGGTGTAGCAGTAGAGGCTCCGAGCCAAGAATTGACAAATGGGGAGGAACTCACCCTCCTGCATTACCACATGGTTCAATGGTTTTATTTAAGTCTTTTAACCACCACCCCCTGTCCACGTAAAACCCTCGCTACCTTTACATATTGATCATATATGATCATGACAGGACACGAATCAAGACACCGTTATAGAAATTATTAATAGGTATAGAAATTATCGAAGTTTATTGTTATTATTATTATTATTATTGTTATTATTATTATTATATATATAATCTTTATTTCACCATTATATGGCAGATACAAATATACAAACAAACAAAACGAAACTAAAAATAAACGAAAAAGACAGAAATTAGCCGATATGCACAAATTTAGTCTAACAGATTTGATAACATACATGTATTGTAAACCATATAATAAACAGTTTCATGTACTAATCAAAATTAGATGTAGATTCCGTCGTTAACATTTTTTCAAAGAAGTTCCACAGTTTAAATCTTATAGTAGCAACAGAATCATCATTTAAAATATTATATTTCCTTTGTAATTTCTCAAACGCTAAGTAATCTAAATGATCCAAATCAATCCCTCTATTTAATTCACCGTCTTTAACTAGCTTATTTAAAAAATTCAATCTATTGTAATCATACAAAATATTTATTCTTATTAATATTATTATTATGACTATTATTATTACTACTACTACTATTACTATTACTATTATTATTTTTTTTGGGGGGAGGGTTTGATAAAAACGATTAAAGCAATACGAGGTCATCAATCGGCTTAAAAGAATTGTTGAAGCAGACTGCATTAAATCTTTGCTAAGTCATGGAAAGTATTTTCCAAAGAAAAGATGTCTCTCGCTTATCGCCGGTTTGCTCTGCAGTAAGTCTGCCTATGCCATAAATAAAGTCAACTCCTTCGGGATTCATCGGGCCCATGGATTCAATGGCCCGATTATTATTATTATTATTATTATTATTAGTAGTAGTAGTAGTAGTAGTAGTATTTATTATTATTATTATATGAACCCTTATATATTCCAATGGAACTAAATTCAATCAGACTTCAAAGCTTCGAATAGAAAATATAGAAGACGATGATAACATCAGTTGCGACTATCAAAATGTTAGCAAAAACGCTTGAATCAACGGCTGAAAACATACACACACGCACGCACACGCACACACACACACACACACACACACACACATATATATATATATACGCAATGAATTATATATATATATATATATATATATATATATATATATATATACGTGTGCGTGTGTGCGTACATATATAATTATATATATATATTTACTGTATATATATATATATATATATATAATATATATACATGCATATATACATTATACATAAATATATATATATATATATATATATATATATATATATAGGCCTATATGTATTCTGGTTTGCTACAGTCATAAGTCTAAACGAAGCTGTCACTTGGCTCAACCTCTGAGTCGCATTCGGAAAACCTCATAACTGAGGCGAGAGTTCCTCATACCTCCTCATCGTCTATGATGTCAGGCACTGCCCGTACGTGCCTCCCTACATGACCCCACGTGACCCACGCGCGGTGTGATGCGATAATTCCAGTCCCACAAGGCCGGGACGAGCGGGACTAAGTTGATTTGTCGTGGCCAGGGGCAGACCGATAGAGTCGCCCGCTGGCTTACGTCACCCAAGATTGTCTGCCTGTTGTCTGGCAGGAAGGTCAGGGCGGGTCATCGGCAGCGGCGTTTATTCCTCAAGACACGCAATGAATTGTGACGTCTGACAGAAAACAGCCAAATAAAATCTGCTCGGTTGACAGAGTGGGTACAGTTAGTACGTGGGTTCTCCCTCTATCTTAGTGTACTGCCTATCGGCAGGTCCCTGGTATATATAGCGCCTGTTTTCCTCTTCGTGTCCACATACGAGTTGATCTTTAAATCATCTGACATTTCTAATCTCTATCGGTCTCTATTCCTCTTTCCTTTCACTTTGCGATGATATCCTTTAGTAAACAATCTCGCTTTGGAATGTCCTATCCAGTACTTCTTCCTGTTTCTATAATATTTATTATGGATCTTACTGAAGAGAAGTAAAACATAAAATTTTCACTTGAGGATGGTTGAAATACAATATTTACAATTTTGGAGGTTTATAAAAGGTTTTATTACCCAGTTTCTTTCACAAATTTCCAAATAGAAAATTATGGCTTAGATCTGTTTTCCATTAATTCATTTACTGCACAAACTGGAATGCTAGTTCTCCTAGTTGTCTTAATTTAAGCAATATCTTAGTATAGCTAGCAGTCTTTAACTAAGCAGGTTCTGCATTGTATTGGTCTATTTATTAGCAATGGAACTTACGTTGAATTCTATTTAATAAACACTAGTAAAGGTTGGACAAACCTTTGCTAAAAATCATAATCATACAACAATAATAAAGTAGTAAAATATAAAACTATAAAATGCAAAAAACAATGCAAAAAAACGTGATGGTGATTCTTGAAATCATGAGAGATCTAGGCAAACATTTATTAACTAAAGAGAGAAAATACTGTATTTATCTATGATCATTATAAAGCATGCAAAGCAGCATGTCAGTAGAAACATAGAGCATGGACCTGCCACTTGACAGAACACTAAAGCCAAACAGAGATCAATGAGCAATAAATATGTAGTCAATTATTTATCTCTCTCTCTCTCAGTCCACTGCCTATTGGCAGTTCCATAGCATGTATGTATCTCCTCCACATATATCCATCTTACGCTTTTCTCATCAAATCAACATAAGAACAAGCTCTCATCCAGCATCCCAAGTCTCGGTCTTCCTGTATCCTTCATTCCATCCATTCTTGAAACAGGACAAAAACGTTTGAAGCAGCAAAGCAACCTTGTGTGCGAACCATAGCCGCTCTCGGATGCATCAGCTGACACGATGCAAAGACTAATTACGTCTTTTTACAATAATTTCGTGTAAAATTTCTGAAGTTAACAAGAAAATGTGGCTAGTTTGAAGAGCTTGTACCTATGGATCAGTCTTGGAACATTTCTATCGGAAATTCCGTGAACTGGCTTCATATATAAAATCCGTAATGCATCTTCTCCGGATGAAGCTGGAATATCAATAAAGTAGACAGAGTGCTAATTATTGAGAGAAAGCGTCCTGAACCCTCTCACATATTCCTTCATTCTAACTTTTCAGTTGAAAGAGCTGCACGATTAATATCTCCAGTAAAGGTTAAGAAGGCTTTGTGAGAATTTACAGCAATTTATGAAATGGTAGGTATCACATTAGTTGATATGCAGGAGAAAAAGTTTGAATATCCTCCTGGCTGCTTCTCATGACAATTACAGTTATCGTCAATGACAACAATGAGCACTATGGAACCGAAGTAAACCTTATGAAAAAAGCAGTAAAATCCTAGATCGTTGTAAATCCGGAGAACCAGTTCAAAGATAAGGAATTAAAGAAAATAGAAAAAATAGAAGTAAAGGGAAGTCCGTAAAAAGGAGGCTACGTAAGGCCAGTTCAAAGATAAAGAATTAGAAAAATAGTAACAAATTGAAGTAAAGGGAAGTCCGTAAAAAGGAGGCTACGTAAGGCCAGTTCAAAGATAAGGAATTAAAGAAAATAGAAACAAATTGAAGTAAAGGTAAGTCCGTAAAAAGGAGGCTACGTATTAGAACCCGGTACAGCGACCCCTGCCCTAAACCTATTGATACAAACGCAGAAATTAAACTTAGCTACTCAGTTGCTGCCCCAAAATACATGAAATGCTGAATTGCCGCAAAAAATAAATCAACCTAAGATTCACTATTTTGGGGCGTGAGTTCACTGATGGACTAAGAGAGGGGACGGGGTGGGAGGAGGTTCAGTTGACTAAGTTGGCGACCCGTTCACACATTACTATCGTTAGGAAGTCATGTTCTGTAAACAACAGGCTCTGTTTGCAGTCGACTCCTTCACATCTTTCTAGTCCAGTATGCTGCAATAAGAAATCCAAGTGACTGTGAGATTTAAATGAGATCCGCTCAGAATTTATAGAATCTTCTTTGTTTTATTTAGATCAATCAAAAGAAGATCCATGAGACGAGTAAATAATATATTGAATGCGAATAAAAGCTCACACTTATTTATAGCACCATGAAATTGCTAGATAATATTACATAAAAATAGTTACATGTATAACCTAATACTATAACATTGCTGGACATTATATGAAAATGTTTAAAGCCTACAGATTCATGCAAGGCGATATATACGACATGGATGATTGGAATACTTTGTTGTTAATTTCAGTGTTAAGTGCTCAGTAACGTAACGTCCCTGACATAATCCTCAAATGAGGAAACTGACGTTAAACCTTTATTAATATTAATATTAACTCAAGCAATTAAAGTCCACTCTGACGATTGGCTTTCACAGCGTACGTTTCACAGATCACACTCAAAACAACTGTTATACACGCTGTGTAGAAACAAATAGAACGATAGAGAGAGAGAGAGAGAGAGAGAGAGAGAGAGAGAGAGAGAGAGAGAGAGAGAGACAGCCAGAGAGCGAGACAGATAGTTCAGCTTTCTCTCGTAAATGCTCAATATTAATATTTACTCTTAGCTACATTCAAAAACAGCTAGTGTGCACTAGACATGTAAACATGAACAGTAGCATAAACCAAAAACAAATTTAAAATTTTTAAAGTTCTAAAAAACTGATCAATAAAAATAAAGCAAAAATGTCGATTAACTTTGCTCCCCAATTCAATTAACTTTGCTTCTTCATATTCTTCCAAAGCTGCGATGCTCTATTTGTCGCAACGATCTGCTGAAGTTGTGTGGGAACTCTACAACAATAGCACAACAACAATTAGAGTGTTACTGTCATCTATGACAACAGCGAGCACAGCGATCTCCTGACGACGAGTAGAAACCCTACCCAACAATACCATAACAACAATTAAAGTGCTACTGTCATCCTGGACAACTTCATGCACAACTATCTGCTGAAGATCAGCAGGAACCCTTTCACAATCCAAATATTAATACAATAGTGCTGTAAAGCCAAGCGTTAAGTTAAAATAAGGACTGGCAACAGGTTTACTTGATTCGTATCTCTCATTAGATAACTCTAGTGTTTTAAATTATCCGTACAGCTGTGGAACCATAAAAATTGGGGAGTATATATATATATATATATATATATATATATATATATATATATATATATATATATATATATATATATATATATATATATAGCCTACATATACATGTATATATATATATATATATATATATATATATATATACAGTATATATTTATTTATGCACGTTTATATATATAATATATATATATATATATATATATATAAAAGCGACAGACCTTATTGGGAGCGCCGAGCCCAGGAACATATTGGTCTTGGACTTCATGGATTCGTCTATGTAAGGAATCTCAACGGTCGGCCTACCCCAGTGCTTGTCCATTCTAACATCAGGCGCGGTATTGGCTAAATGATCCACCATCAGAAACACCTCCTAAACTCTCACACAATCAAATGCACTTACGATAAGATTGCAACTACTTTTTTAAATTTTTAAATGCAAAAAAGCAAAATTAATCATTACTAGATGTAACACCGGCAATATTACGCCATACTGAGATTGACGAGGTTGCTCGCAAGTTTATGATCGTTTGATAAGTTAACGACTGCTTCTTCAGCCTGGATTGCCGTTAAGTAGGAGAGTACTAAATGATTATATTTGAGAAATTTGTTTTGTTGTGAATTACAAGAAAAAATTTCATCTGAAATCAAATGTCAGGCAGGTACAACTAATGCCATATCTCTCTCTCACTCTCCCTCTCTCTCTCTCTCTCGTTCTGACTCTCCTAGTCGCTTTCTTTAGTTCTTTGTTTTACCAGAAATACTACTACTATAAATGATTAGTACTTATGACCGATTATAACACGGTAATAACCGTTTTCTACAATTTATTCGCCTAGGAAGACTATTACTCAAGACGGCCGTTGTAATCGAGAACCCATACGCTTAATTGGCTGTGTGCATGATATGCGGCGCCCGATTAACGGTCTTCTGATTTTAAAGGCCCTTTAAAAATTGTAATATTTGCCTGTGAAAGTTTATAGGGCCTAAGCGTTAAAGAAATGAAACCTAAAGAACTATATAAAAATGTAATGTTATATAGTGAACACTTGCTAAATGATCAACATGTCCATTTTACATAATTTTATTATTATTCTATTAATATGAAGCTGAAATTGAGGCTGAAGCCAAGTTTAACGTCAGTTTTTTGCTCGATAGCAGGTCAGTGATGGCGAGAGTACCAGATTTAAACCCTGCACCTACTGCTCCGCTGTCGAACAGCTTGCCAAAAAGTCACCGTCTCAGAATATATGCCAACATAGAAATACTTAAACGCAGACTCAAATATAATATGCTGGACGAATTGTTAACTACTGAGTTTAAGCTTAGACTCTGGTTTAGCGGTTACCTCAATTTGTCGATCAATCAGATTGTTCAAATCAAAATCATCGTCGTCGTGCCCGAATGGATTCATCATCACCACAGCCATCTGTCGCAAAAGTGAAAAGAATCAATCAATAAATTAGTCAAAAAACTTATTATACATATATATATACATATATATATACATGTATATATGTATTTATATAAGAATATATTTGTATATGTATATTAAATATATACAAATAAAGAAAGTCTATTCGTATCCCGACCCAAGATAAACTGGGATTTAAGGGAAGATGATGATGATGAGGATGATGACATTATATATATATATATATATATATATATATATATATATATATATATATATAATTTTGTTATATAGCCATTTTCTAGGGGGATTCTGCTTAAGACGAGGTGGGCCTCTATGCCTTCCTCAGCTGGTATATAACTACAAGAATGAGTATTGCTAGATGATTTAAAGTTCTACTCATATGTAGACATGAGGAGGAAAAAGGAAGACAGAGAAGAGTGGAGGCCATGCCATGGACCTTCCAATTTGCCAGTAGGCAGTGCATTGATATATATATATATATATATATATATATATATATATATATATATATATTGTTTTACTTCCAATTTCTCACCTTCAACCAGCCCAAGTAGACGACGAACTGGACAAGGGAGAAGAGCGGAATGTGAGTCTGCAGCAGATCGGAGTTGTCTCTGATCGTGATCTCTGTGCTCCACAGGGAGGCGATAGAAACGACGTAAATCAGAATGGTAATTACCTGCAAAAAGTAAAACACTTTACGATGAAGTAAGTTCATACATTTAAAAGTTACTATAAAAATTCATCATCTAATTCGACATTATTTATCTACAGGTATAGTAGATATTTTATCGAATTTATTATCTAACTTCAAAATTTATTTATTTTAGTTTAATTTACAATAGGATTTAGGAGCTCTTTGGAAGGAAATCATATTAGAATATTATGTTATTTTATTGAAAGTGTTAGTGTCTTTTAACAATTGCGTCCTTTCTTTTCACAAGAACCGTATGCAGTATATCACTGAATATATTTTATTTGACATGGTGTGAATTGATAAATTAAATTAAATTAAATTGAAAGTAGCCATCGAATGAATTGCGTATTGAAAACGAAAGCGAGGAATGTGTGAATATTTCATATATACTGCAACATTTTTAAACTTAACTTATAGTATTTAGTTACTGCAAAGGCCGCATCTTTGATGGTTGTAAACTTGCAATATTGATATAACCCGCTAGATATAGACCTCTGACGGCGAGTGTTATAGGAGGCTAAGCGATTCGAATCTAAGTTTCGCAAGATGCAAACTGATGTTTTGCTAGTCTGAAGGTTTAAATCTTCTTCTTCCCTTTAATCCCAGTTTAAGTAGGGTCGGGATACGAATGGACACCAAATGAAATGGAATGTATAAAGGTTTAATTAAACATTCTAAAATTTTATAATTTTTCTAATCAATGTCAATATCTTTTTATTTTTTTATTTTGTTAGCTTCTTATTTCACCGTTGATTAGATTTATAACCGAATCAAGACACTAAATTAAAGATTTTGTTAAGCCAAAACATAGGCATATAGGAACACATTTCAATTTTAAACATACCGAAATATTAAAGTAATGCACGATATCATATAGGTAAAAAATTAATTATAGATTTATAGGCTGGACTAAATATACCTGCGTGTATACAAGTGGAATAGAGATCCAATCGTAGGACAGGAGTGTTCCACATCTACCTCTCAGTCTAAGTATCTCCTGTTGAAACATAAAAATCTAATGTTAAGTGATGTCAGTGACGGTCGAGCCCAGGATTTGAACCCCGCACATACCGATCCGCGATCGAGTATCTTGTCGACATCGCCACTGACTGGAGCCAGTGGCGATGATCAATATATGTCCGCAAATCATTTAGCTGTACTCGTTTAGAACCAATATTATAAGTTAAGAAATAATCTTTTAAACACTATAAAACGTGCCGTATATTGTTATTTATGTCTAAAAGGTAGAAAAAAGACCATATGAAGTGTAAAATATGCATCATTCTGAACAGTTGGAGTGGAATCCAATAAACTGTATGGTTATGTAATATGATTGTGATGTGGATTATCGGCATATGAAGATGCTTAGTGAAGATGTAATTTGATGATTTTATATAATGTTATGCAACCGGGTGTAATGTTATTATAGGATGTGATAGTCAATTATGACGATATGCGACGTAATAATAATAGTAATAATTCGATATAATTATTTGATGTGATGAATGCAAAGCTTGTCCAATAAAATACGATTGGATATTCTACTAAGCTCTGACTTGCTGCCACATTGCTGATTCCAACTAGATGGATAGGTTCCGTCCTATCAATTTAGCTGAAAATGCGGTGGAATCCCTAGTGGTGTACTGGTATAGATCTTGCCTCATGAATGAGAGGTCGCGGGTTCGAGACTGCGTAGCGACATGGGTTTTTCTCATCCAAGGAGCGAATAAAAACCAAGTCTTGTACACTTGGTGGAGTCAGGCCTATGGATAGCCGACCTTAATGTTTCATTTCCTATCTAGTTCCCTCGGTTTCGTCCCCTAATAGGGATTAACGGTACGCTTAAAGGAAGATTTTTTAGATAGGTTCAGACCTAAAGACTAGTAGCGACGGATAATGAGTAACTAACGTTCAGAATTCGCTCGTAGGCGAGGTCGCTCTTGATATGACCATTTGACTTGGCTCGAGAGATGATGTTCAAAGCCCAGACAAATGGTATGAAGTAGCGGCTGTCTCGCGTTACCACAGCATCGAAAAGCTCCTGTTCCTCCTTCGTCATAAGACCTGATGCACCAAAGTGCATTAAGGTTAAGTATAGACTGGAAGTTATAAGTTTCGGGCAGCTGTCAAGTAGCCGCATTCCAGTTTCAATTGTTGCTTAATTTGATTAATTACGCATAGAAGACCGTCTGGCTTCCATTTTATCTTCATACACGTATGTGCCGTCAAACCGTACAACTTGCCTTTTCTCGTTCTGGCTTTTTGCTCTCAACATTTGTTTCTATTACCTGATTTAGCAACTAGTCGCCCTTTATGACGTGTACTATACAGTTCTTTCTACTTCTTAATTTTAAAGAACGCAATTTCAGTCCATCAATACATAAACTTCCTCAGGAACTTTTTATTTTTTTAATTTTGTGAGTTGTAAAATGATTATCGTCAATTTTTCTCCATAACGAAAATTTCTGTGCTTCTAAAATCCTGATGGCGTTTTGCTTTTGTCCACGTTCTACATCCGAATAGCACTATCGTGCATCCAATGGTTTCATAACCATTATCTCTGCAGTTTTCTTAATACCTTAGCTAGTAATTCTTTCCTCTTTCAGAACACTTTTTGCATTCTACATTAGTAAGGTATTTACTACAGTAGAGAAATTAAAACTGAGTATTAGTTCGATATTTAGGCCTAACGGATTTACTGAGAGAAATAATCTAGAATTTTCTAAAATTGGTGTACTGTATTTTACTATACAGTCAATTTATTTCACTAACAGTAAAATTTTAAGAAATCTTTTTTCTTTTGTATTTTAAGACTTATGTTCTTGAATTCTAGAAGAATTGTTTCAAACTATAACCCTCCTAATCACTCAAACAGCATTGGCAGATAGCTGCCTAGCTCCATTAGAAGCGTTGAGCCAAGACTCGACAAGAAGAGCATAAGCTAGAGAAAGCATAAAGTATTTCGTGTCTTACAGTTTTATCATTTCTCTCCCTTGCTATCATTAGCCGCTGTTGAGAAAGAGTGTGTGTGTGTGCGTGTGTGTGTGAGAGAGAGAGGAAGAGGGAGAACGAGAGAGAGAGAGAGAGAGAAATGTGCTTGCTAATTTATGTCGAGGGTCTCAGTAAGTGCCTAGAACCTTAGGTTTTCCCAGTCTTAGCTTTTAACGTCTTATTCCCTTTACTTGTGATGTTTTAGGCAAGACGAACACGTTGAACTTAAACCTAAACATTAACCACAACAAACCAGACTGAATAAGGTGAGCGCTGGTGGGAAATCTTTTCTGTATCTGCGGGCTGACGTATTTCAACGCAATCACGAGACCTAGCACAGCGTAACGAACAACCGTCCGTCGATAGAGTCTCACATCCTCGTCGTCTGAACTGATTGATCGCAGATAGCTGACGAGCAGCTGAGCGAGGTCGTAGGGCCACGGCACACCACGAAATTGTTCCCAGAACCTCTGATTTATGGTGCTAACGAAGAACGAAAGAGCCACCGCATGCTGGATCGTTCCTACTGACGTTTCGCAGTAGTTGATCAGGTGATCGAAACCCCTTAGATTAATAATCAATCAATAAATTAATTGATGAGTCACTGGCTGAAAGAATTCATAAATCGTTAGAAGTATGCCATGATTCAGGAAACCAATAAAGTGTCTATTATATAAAGGATTCGGTTAGGCCAAGCACCGCTATCGATTAATAATAATAATATTAATAATAACAAAAGGTTTAACGTCCGTTTTCTCATGCAAGCATGATGTCAGGGACGTCCCCCATCACAGGTCACTACAACTCGATTCACCCCAAACGATCAGGAAAAACATGTGCTGAAGAGAAAGAAAAGATCCCATACGGTGACGGTCGGTTATCAAAAAACAGTCAGGCAAGATGAAAAGAGTTTATGGTGGGAAGAGATGTGTTGTCAACCTACAATGGAAAGTGAAAGTAGTAGAACATGAGCGAAGATCAGGAGGCAGAGGCAGAAAGTATTAATGAGTTAATACCTTCATAAAAAGCTATGCTTACACACGTCTAAATGTAGCCAATTGCTTGGGAGCAACATAGCTTAGCTTAGCCTATGAGCCATTCTCCCCTTGCCTTTAGCAGTCCTTGCTCAGTAGCCTTTTACGGCACCTGAAGTTTAGGGATAGTCTATTCTTCAGTGGCCCGTACACAACACGGATATAATAAAGTATATAACTATAGAAATAGCTTTATTTCTACTTACTCTTTATGTCTTGCAGGCAGAACAGCGTAGAAGATTCTGAACATCATGCTGTAGAGAATATAGACGAGAACACCCTGCCATACTAGCTTATATATGCTGCCTCTCCAGCTGTTAGAACACACAGTAAACAGAATAATGCAATAAACACATTATAATTTACGATGTGGTACAAATATACAGTGCAAAATGTAGTAAAATACGATACGTTGCGATGTGAAGGGATGAAGTGCAGCATAGTGCAGTGCCGTAAAGTGCAGTTCAATGCCGTACAGTGTAGTGCAGTGCCGTAAAGTGTAGTGCAGTGTAGTGTAGTTTAGTGCAGTAGAGTGCAGTGCAGTAAAGTGTTATGTAGTAGAATGCAATGCAGTAGAGTGCAGTGCAGTAGAGTGCAGTGCAGTGCAGTGCAGTGTAGTGACATTTCTAGCTGTAGCTAGAAGCTTAAGGTCTATAAGTCTGTAAGACTAGGACATAATTTGTAAATATAGTAGCCAGTTTAAAACCTTCGTGTTTAATTCATTGTTAAAATTTGTATCAATTCGCTTAAGGCTTATGTAAGCGTAACAAAATTTTATTTTTCAAAGCAGTACTGTTCGGATAATCAAGCTACTTCTTGACATGCACTTCCCTTCGATATTCATCACAATTTGTCGAATAGTTTATTCACTTAGGCCTGCACTGACGGTAACGTTAAATTCTAATAAGAAATATGTTACAGTTCTGCATTGCAATACTATTCCGCAAATCATTTATCTGAAAGGGCCAAGATTGCCCTTCTCTGGGTTAAGGTCAAAGGAAAATTTAATGTTAATTTCCCGTCTCGAAAGCACACTAGTGTCGGGCGAGCGTAGAATTTGAACTCTGCACCTACTTATACCCAGTAAGATAACTTAGAAAAACTACTTGCTGGCTGTGAGCAAAAGTTATTAATAACATTTTAATGACTACTAAAGCCTATTAGTTTATTATAATTAATATCAAGTAAATTACCGGCAAAGTATACGCAGACGCATAAAAGGTTTGTTCTTTGCATAATGAGACACATACTCCACTGACATTCTTCACTTTTCACTTTACTACCACCTCCTTTCTCCGGTAAATGTCGTCAACTGAATACAATCACAATCTGCACTCAAAACAATCTTAATTCTAGAAAATTCTCGAAATTAGAAAATGAACACTAAAGCCTTATCGATATTACTGATTCTCTAAATTAATATCTGTAGATAGCAAATTTCCTACCAACCAAATCTGAAACTTATTAAGTAATTAAGAGGGCCTGTATGGCCTATGCCGATAACCTTGCCACCTTGCAGTCGAAGAATATCAAATCTCAGCCGAAAGATTCGAAAGATATCAAATAGTAAAAGTAATTCTTTTATTCCACGTATGTTTTTAGATTTCTTATATACTCAGCAAAAGACTATAATAATTTTAATTAAAATGACACTTTTGTTTAGATCTGTCGTTAAGCAACGTACTTGAAGACAGTAAACTGGCAGAGGTAGCAACGGTCATTTACTAACCTGTAAAACATAGGCCTATTTCGCACAAGTCAAGCGGTTAATTAAGTCAAGAATAAATTTGGAATCGTCAATATATTACAATGGCAATCAGCAATTGATCAGGAATTGTTATTTGTACTTCATATTACACGTATGCTCATATTATTTCTTCCTGGTTAGGCATTCGTTGACGTAAAGCTAAAGCTAAAAGCTAAGGTTAACGTCATTTTCCTCACTCGAAAGCGATGTCAGTGACGGGCGAGCCCAGGATTTGAACCCAGTACCTACTGATCCGCGGTCGAGTATCTAATCGACTTCGCCATTAGCTCCAGCCAATGTTGAGGATTGGTGTTGAGGATTGGTTTTCCTCCTATCATGCTGATCGTTATTTTTAGTGTGAAATTGAGGGAGCACTTTTCTTCGTCTTCCCACTTACTTACATATGTATGGTGTGCCTTTTCGACCTAACCTCTTCAATCTCTACACCACACCTTTACGCTCTCCAATCTTTCCAATTCTCTTAGCCAAGTGTCAATAAATTATATGGCATATATAAATGTTTTATTTTTTATTTATTGCTTTATTTCAGGTGTAAAAACCCATACATTAATCTTCCACATAGAACAATGCAATAAAAACCAGAAAAGCAAATAGGCTGGGCATAAATTGAGCTATAGAATTAGGCATACAAAGAACACTTATAGAATTAGGCATACAAAGCTATAATAGGCTCAGAACATCAAAACACTTAACTAGCATATTAGCATTATCCAGCAAGCACATTCTAAACTTTAATCTGCAATTAGAACGGATAGTATCAAAACTAGGCAATCCGGTTTCTAGCAGCGCGATGGTTAGGCTGCTGTAACGTTTGTATCCAAAAAATATTTTAATACATTTATTATAGCAAGATCGAAACTTCTCTATTGAACTCATTGTAAACGACGACCATAGTGCCACATCATAGAAGCACATACAATAGGATTTGAACAAGACCTTCTTTACATTAACAGAGCAAATAAGCAAATCTGCGCTTTAATATATTCGTACGCATAAACATACCACGCATTTCACGCTGTATATCGTTATTATCACGACCATCATTGGTTATAATATGACCTAAATATTTAAACTGCGTTACATACTTAATAAAAGAATTGTCCAACATAAATATTGAAAATTTCACTAGTACACGCCAATTTCGATCCGTAGGAGCAAATATCATGGCGACAGTTTTACTAATATTAAAGACATGTTAATAACTTTAGCGTTAAACTGAAGCACACTGCACATCTATTAAATACTGTAAATCTCTCCACGAAGGAGCGAGCAATGAGAACGATATCATCAGCAAATGCAAGAATGTTAATTAATCTATTATTAATTGCACAACCAATCCCGGTACCTACTACAGCTCTAACCATATCGCGTATATATCTAGAGAACAAATACGGTGAAAGTACACTTCCCTGACGCGTACCATTTCCAATGTGAAAACAAGTAGAAACAGAATTACGCCATCGAACAAAGCATTGCTGTTTAGAATACCAGAATGCAAGAATAAATATAATACTGATGTTAATGTTATCGTCTAGTAATTTTCCAAACAATTTCCAGTACTTAACTTTATCGAAAGCTTTACTGAAATCAACAAAACAGGTAAAAACATGACTTCCATGATGTCTATAATACTCGATAGTCTGCTTTAGTACATGAGTACATAATCCGGTTGAATGGCCAGACTTAAACCCAAACTGAAAATTATCATAATCAGAAAGGCTATGTATAGATTGCTCAATGAGAGATTCAAACAATTAAGATAATGCATTAGAAATTGCAATTGCTCTGTAATTATTAAGATGCTGTAATTATTAATGCGATTAATAATAGTATTATCATATTAAAGACTGCGCAAACTACCGTACGATCGCTTTAATCCCACACGCAAGCAAGATCCTTCTAAAATTATTCAGCAACGCATGAGTACAATCATAGATAGTGAAATGCCAGATGTACAGGCTGGTTTCCGTCGTGGTAGAGGCACTCGTGATCACATTGCAAATTTGCGGTGGATCTTGGAAAAATCGCGGGAATATCAAAAGAAAATTTACCTTTGTTTCATTGATTACACCAAGGCTTTTGATTGCGCTGAACACAACAAACTGTGGGTATGTCTATCAGAAATGGGTATACCATCACATATAATTCGCTTAATAAAAGCACTGTATGAAAATCAAGAGGCTACAGTAAGGACTTCTTGCGGAGACACAGATTGGTTTGGAATCAATAGAGGTGTGCGTCAAGGCTGTATTTTGTCGCCGTCTTTATTTAAAATGTACGCAGAAGCAGTATTGCGGAAGGTAGATATGATTGAATCAACTGTAGGTGTGAAAATTGGTGGGAGAAACATCAACAATCTGAGGTATGCGGATGACACCACTCTCCTTGCGGAGAGCAGGGAAGGTCTGGAACAATTGATATTAAAGGTTAAAGAAGAAAGCGAAAAAGCTGGTTTGTTCCTCAACATTAAGAAAACCAAGATCATGACAACTGATATTGCTGAAACCAAAATCAGAATTGACAATGAAAATATTGAGACAGTCAACGATTTCGTCTTTCTTGGTTCTAAAATTGTCCGTGACGGAGAATCAAGACCAAAGATTTTAACGGCGGATAGCAATGGGGCGCACTGCGACGACTGGCATGATGAAAATTTGAAAGAGTAACGACATAAGCCTCGTTACCAAATGCAGGATAGTCAATGCGATAGTCTTCCCAATTGCCACCTATGGATGCGAAAGTTGGACGCTAAAAAAAGGCGGATAAAAGGAGAATCGACGCTTTCGAGCTTTGGTATTGGAGACGCGTGTTACGAGTCCCGCGGACAGCTAAAGTTAACAATAGAGATGTGCTAGATCGCATAAAACCAAGTATTTCTCTTGAAGGAAAGATCACAAAGCAAAGGTTGTCATACTTTGGACATGTCATGCGAGCGA
>CAJHZI010000092.1:0-7500 GCA_905160935.1 Enchytraeus crypticus
TCTATCTATCTATCTATCTATCTATCTATCTATCTATCTATCTATCTATCTATCTATCTATCTATCTATCTATCTATCTATCTATCTATCTACTATCTACTATCTATCTATCTATCTATCTATCTATCTATCTATCTATCTATCTATCTATCTATCTATCTATCTATCTATCTATCTATCTATCTATCTATCTATCTATCTATCTATCTATCTATCTATCTATCTATCTATCTATCTATCTTATCTATCTGTCTGTCTGTCTGTCTATCTATCTATCTATCTATCTATCTATCTATCTATCTATCTATCTATCTATCTATCTATCTATCTATCTATCTATCTATCTATCTATCTATCTATCTATCTATCTATCTATCCATCTATCTATCTATCTATCTATCTATCTATCGATCTATCTATCTATCTATCTATCTATCTATCTATCTATCTATCTATCTATCTATCTATCTATCTATCTATCTATCTATCTATCTATCTATCTATCTATCTATCTATCTATCTATCTATCTATCTATCTATCTCTCCCCCGTCTCTTTATTTCAGTATCAATCTATTAATCCACTATTTATTCTCTTATAAATTAATTAATTCACTTTTAAATTAATTAATTCTCCTTGATATTGACAAGACGTATTAGTTGTGCAGTTAAGTTCTATTTTAATTTTATATGGATCTTAAACAAGCAATTGTGCTTTCTGACCCAATGTTGTTGTTATGTTATATTATGCTTCAATAATATCTGCTCTGAAAGCAATAGTTGGAATTAAATTCTCTATTGTCGGGTAAAACTTCATTAGCAAACAAATCCTGCTATGATAAGTAATAAATTTCGGTACAGATCTAATACATCGCGCATTCTGGAAGAAATTATTTCTATTTCATTGACATTCGCGACATCTGTTATCACTAACGTCAAATTCAATTCAACGAAAACTAGATTTTATTACTGGTGACAAATTGTGTTTGACGTCTTTCACGAAATTCTGTCGGATATAATACTGTACAATTTGCATCTCTCTCCTTCCTCTCTCTCTCTCTCTCTCCCTCTCTCTGTCTCTCTTTCTCTCTCTCCTTTTCTTTCTCTCTCTCCATCTCTCTCTCATTCTTTCTCTCTATCTATATATCTCTCTCAATCTCTCTCTCTCTCATTCTCCGTCTCTCTCTGTCTCTCTATTTCGCTGTCTCGTTTCCTCTTTCTTTTAGTTAAAATAGCAGATTCAAGGCATGCATTCCAAATAAATTTATGACTGACTTCCAGCTCACTGCATGAGCGAGATTTAGAAATTTATCGCTTGTGTTCATTTCTTTATCTACAGATTAAAAATATTAACTAATTACTTAATATGTGGAAGAAATTTGCACGTGTATTGCAATAACTGAAAAAGAGGCTTACCAATTTAGCTTAAATGATGAAAACTGGTATTCATAGATGATTTTTCTGTTTCTTCATTATCTATTTTAATTTGATGACTCCAACGTTCAAGTTTCGTGAGCGGGATATGGATAAAATCATATATGTATTATATCTCGATGACCGCTTTGCTTTGGCAGATTTCTACGTGTAAATACATATCATATATACATATATATATATATATATATATATATATATATATATATATATATATATATATATATATATATACAATGGGCCGCCTTTGTGCCTGTATGTAGAGTGAGAACGTGACTATGTGATTTTATGTGCTCAGGGCAGCCTATGTGCCTGTATGTGAGAGTGTGAACGTGACTATGTGATTTTATGTGCTCAGGGCAGCCTATGTGCCTGTATGTGAGAGTGTGAACGTGACTATGTGATTTTATGTGCTCAGGGCAGCCTATGTGCCTGTATGTGAGAGTGTGAACGTGACTATGGGATTTTATGTGCTCAGGGCTGCCTATGTGCCTATATGTGAGAGTGTGAACGTGACTATGTGATTTTATGTGCTCAGGGCAGCCTATGTGCCTGTATATGAGAGTGTGAACGTGACTATGTGATTTTATGTGCTCAGAGCAGCCTATGTGCCTGTATGTGATAGTGTGAACGTGACTATGTGATTTTATGTGTTCAGCGTCTCCTATCGCTCAAAGGTTCGCTCATGGAGCATTGCGGGTTGGACTCGAGAGTTATTTATGAGCGCTATCTAGCTATCGTCAAATCTCCCGGGATATCAGATATACTAACAACAGCAAATATCACTCGCTGCTAATTCTCGCCGCAAATCCGACTCCGAGCAATCGGGGTATTTGCAGATGTAACTCTCCTCAGTTTACTCTCTCTCTCTCTCTCTTTCGCTTACCTTTCTCTCTCAGATCTCTCTCTCTCTCTCTCCCTCTCTCTGTCTCTGTCTCTTTCTCTCTGTCTCTCTATTTCTCTCTCTCTCTCTGTCTCTACTCTTCTGGCAGGTGACAGGTCCAAAATACATAACCTGCTCACTCTCTGCTTCAAAGCTATCACTCTCTAGTGTTCTGCGGTGTGGCAGAAAACTAGACATATATTCATATTCAGAGTCTTAAAGATCATTCCATAGATTAACAATCTCTTCGTAAAACGTTATTTCCCTATGTTGCCTGAAACTTAAGAAAATATGGCTTCGGAGGTAATTTTCCAGTACCTCCGTCAGTTCTTGCGTAGTCTCCTCGTACGACATGTACAGTTAACTGTTGGTCTATTCTTCAGTGGCCGGACACAACACGGAAGCTCATTATCTCAAATGACTAAGTATCTAGCTCATTTTAAATAGGTTCCAACCACATATTCTTTTCACCCACATGGGTCTTCAGGCCTCGTAGTAACACTAGATTGATCAACAAATAGATATCAGTGTGCATGGATACTTTACCAAACCTTAATGTTGCCTTTAGTGTGAGAAAATAAAGTATAATCTCAGTGTTTGTAGGACAGGTAAATAGATAAAGAACTAGACTGTCGAACAACCGAAAGATGTGTTATCACAATTAATATAATTGATAGATATCATCTTGGATGATCATTTGACAACGCTGTGCGTTAAATCCAACCGCTGCAGAATGAATCGAATGTTTTTCATATCGACCGCAACAATTCCCTAAAGTATCGTATCATAATATCAAACTGCATGCGCTGCTCCATCGATGTTGAGGTTCAACGGCATTAGACTTGAGGGAGGGTGATACACCTTACCCATTCACCTCCATGCCCTCCTCTACTTGTCGTTTAACTACATGTGGACGGTAAAATTTACAAGTGGAGTATAAAGCATTGAAATAGAGGTTTTGCTCTCACACTCTCTCAGTTTTTTCTCTCAGCTAAGCAGTTATTTAAATTGACTTTATTTCTAAGTAGTTTTGTATATTTAAATTTGCGTCTCGCATTGTATTTAAATACTAATACTAAAGGTTTAATAATAAAGGTTTAACAGTCCGTTTCCTCATCCAGGGATAATGTCAGGGACGTCCCCACAGCTATTTTAATAATTATTTAAATCACTAAAACATGGAAACGTATGTGTCTGTAATTCTAATATTTGAAACTATAACTAAAATAAATTTAAGTCAGTATCGTTAGAAATAACTTCGTCACTAACGTATACCACTGCTCCGAATCTGGAAAATGACGGCAACTTTTTAATGCGGTTTAGCGCTGATGTCAGAAAGGGCATTCGGTTGGTGAGCGCCTAGGCTCCAGAGTTTGCTAAAAAAACTTAAACGAATAGATAAACTTTGAAAGTCCATTCCTATCCCGACCCTGGTTATACTGGGATTTAAGGGAAGAAGATGATGATTTTAGCGTCGAGGTCAGATGCCGGAAGAGGTTCTTTTGAAGACGTCAGGTGTACCGGTGTACCGTTAAAGGTGAACGTCCGAGATGTTAATCTCTGATTAGCTCTACCAGGAAGTGATCGCAGCGTTTAAAACTTCATGACGTTACTTAACGCGCTTACACACTGAACCATTGATACATTCGTATTACAAGATATTTGATTGAAATAGTTTGTTGTTGCCAGTGGATTGCTGGAGCCAAGTCGGTAAGATACTCGACCGCGGATTAGTGAAGAAACCGACTTTAACCTGAGCTTTACCAGCTTTACTTTAGATATTTTATAATCACCACCCTGTCCACTCAATCGAAAATTGTACAGCTCCAATTGCCTTCATCTCCCTCAATCAAGTTTCACAGAATTGATGGCCATTCGTCCCCCAGTTGGTAATCGGTAAGGACGCCTTCACCACCACAGAGAGAGTCCCAATGGTCAACTCAGTCCCACACTGTGTCCATGTGGAGCATTCAGTCACCCATTTCCATGCAAGGCCATCCGGGTTAGAGTTACCAACGTTTTGTTTTAAAAACAAATGTGAATTTTTTTTAAAGCTGGTAAAGCTAATGTTAACGTCAGTTTCCTTACTCGAAAGCGATGTCAGTGACGGGCGAACCCTGGATTTGAACCCGTACATACTGATCCGAGGTCGAATATCTTACCGACATGGTTATATATTTATAATATATGATGGATTATAATCATGAGCTAGTTTATATCGAGATGGTTTATATTCATGGCCGTAAATGTAAGTAGATAGAAAATGATAGTGACATAGTTTAGTCTAAAATATAAAAGTTTCTGCACTAGAGGTCTATGGACTGGTTACATGCGAAAGATTTGAGTTGTGTCTTTAAATCTGAATATGATTTTAAAAAATAAAGCTGAAGCCGCCTAAGTAGAGAGCAGTATGCTTTTAATCACTATTCAGTAGACATATATGTAGACTATTTGCAGGCATTGCAACAACAAGCCGTATACAATATTTTCCGTTGTGAAATATTTATCTCTATCAGTTAATTATTTAAAAAATCTTTTGCAAATGCAGTCTAAAAATGTGTTTTCACTATCCGAATGTTTTAAATTTTAGCTCTCTCTCTCTCTCTCTCTCTCTCTCTTTTATATCTTCTAAAAATTCTCATCCCTTCTACGCCATTTTCTTTATTTTCTCCTTCTCTTTACATCTCTCTCTCTCTCTATCTCTCTCTTTCTGACACACGTTCGAGGAGGAAAAGCACACTCTCTCTACCATTCTCTCTCTCTCACTCTCTCTCTCTCTCTCTCTAACACACACACACACACACACACACACACACACACACACACACACACACACATACACACACACACACAGTTCTCGAGGCCTCGCTAATGTCTCAGAGACAAAGCGACAGAAATCAATGTAGAGGAGAACCAATCAGAGCGTCCATACACAGTCAGTTCTCTAAGATCCGGGTCCTTCAATCCATCTCTCCAGAAGTCCGCACTAATCCCGAGTCCCGCACAGAGTCAAAAATGATTCCGCTCCGCAGACTAAAATGCTGAGAGAGTCGATTTTAACGTCATTTTCTAATGAGAATAAGACATGATGTCAGTGACGTGAGAGCATAAGATTTGAAGCCCGCATGTACTGACCCACAGACACTGCTAATGGATCTAATGAAAATCCCTAAATGATCTCTCTCAGTCACTGCCTATTGGCAGGTCCTTGGCTTATAACTCCTCCACACATTTCTATCCTATGCCCTTTTCTTCATATCATCACATTATTAAATTAGCAAATCATCCTTCATCTCAAGTCTAGGTTTTTCTTTCTCGTTCTTTCCTACTATTCTTCCGTCAATTACCTCTTTCAGTAACCATTCCCTCTCAGTACTTGAATATATATATATAAAATCCATAAATGATCTCTCTCAGTCACTACCTATTGGCAGGTCCTTGGCTTATAATGAAAATCCCTAAATGATCTCTCAGTATATATATATATATATATATATATATATATATATATATATATATATATATATATATGTATGTAGATAAATGTATATATACTGTATATATAAATATATACCGTATATATATATATATATATATATATATATATATATATACATGTATACTGTGTATATATATACATGTATATATACGTATATACATGTATATAGATATATATATATAAAATTTCTGTGCCCCACCCCAGTTATCATTCGCTCGTAATTTTGTAAATATTAATAAAATTGTACACGCCATCCGGCGGGCACATGCCCCTGCCTCTCCCTCGTTACCTCACTGCAATAACGTACATTTCAAATGTCACTCTATCACACGATGAATTTTCCTAGCGGGTTAACAGATCGCGGAGAAAACCTTCAATTAACGTCTCATATAGTAAATGATCTGAATTATCACGTCATTCAGGTCCATAGCTTTCTGCTCTCAGCGAAATTTCAATTAACGTCGTATTTCAGCTGGAAAAAGCTGGCGGGTTTTTCATTAGTTGACAGTTCAGCGACTGTTCGGAGTTGAGCGTTAGAGTCACCGGCAAGTAAATCACCCGTACAGTGTCTACTTCGGCAAAGAATATACCAACCGTTTACCGAATGCCTAGTAGGAGGCGGTCTGAGAGCAATTGAGGAAATTGTTGATAATTTTATAAAACAACAGTTATGACATAACAACAATTTAGAATGATACTGGCGTCCGTTACAACATCGATCACTATCGAAATAAATCCAAGCCGATGAACAAAAATGGTCCAGTTATACAGGCTTTCAAATAAATTTAGATCTTTCAATATGAATTGGTCAACCTGGTTGGTTGATGGAAAGCACTCCAACGATGATCTGAGTGGGATTAATGCGAGTCTTAGATCAGCCATTTAAATAGTAGAGAAGACGAGAGAGAGAGAGAGAGAGAGAGAGAGAGAGAGAGAGAGAGAGTGAAAAAAACAGAAATACAAATGGAATCCATCCATTGAGTTAAATGTACAAGTCGAAGAATAATAATTTGAAAAGTATAAAAATGTGAAGTCTTACTAAGAAATGTTGAAGATCGAACTCGAACTGTAATTATATTTAAGCTCTTGTGAACTTGTGAAGTACTGAATCGATCTAATGTAGTAAGGGTTATAAGTTATCCAGGGTTCTAAGGTATCTAGGGATATTATTAAGTTATCCAGGGTTCTAAGGTATCTAGGGATATTATTAAGTTATCCAGGGTTCTAAGGTATCTAGGGATATTATTAAGTTATCCAGGGTTCTAAGGTATCTAGGGATATTATTAAGTTATCCAGGGTTCTAAGGTATCTAGTGATATTATTAAGTTATCCAGGGTTCTAAGGTATCTAGGGATATTATTAAGTTATCCAGGGTTCTAAGGTATCTAGGGATATTATTAAGTTATCCAGGGTTCTAAGGTATCTAGGGATATTATTAAGTTATCCAGGGTTCTAAGGTATCTAGGGATATTATTAAGTTATCCAGGGTTCTAAGGTATCTAGGGATATTATTAAGTTATCCAGGGTTCTAAGGTATCTAGGGATATTATTAAGTTATCCAGGGTTCTAAGGTATCTAGGGATATTATTAAGTTATCCAGGGTTCTAAGGTATCTAGGGATATTATTAAGTTATCCAGGGTTCTAAGGTATCTAGGGATATTATTAAGTTATCCAGGGTTCTAAGG
>CAJHZI010000092.1:10000-34907 GCA_905160935.1 Enchytraeus crypticus
TTGGCATGTTGTTCGACAGCGAATCAGTAGGTGTAGGGTTTAAATCCAGTGCTCTCCCCGTCAATGAAATACTGTCGATCAGAAAACTGACGTTAAACTTGGATTTTTAAATTAAATATAACAGCGCAAATTCTTCGCAATTAAGAGCTAAGTATCAAACCGGTTAGGCCTATGTGTAAAAAACAAAATGGCTATAAATTACAAAACCTACCAAATACGGTCAAGGCGATATTCTTCTTTTCCAGTTTATCTTTATCTGGGAGAGATTGAGCCAAGCACACTGAGAGGGTAATGTAGAGTATGGCAACCGCTCTAATCATAATGCGTGTAGATTTTCAGTTAATAATCCAAATTTGATTTATCTCAAGAACACTTTCTCTGCACATTGATCTGTACATAAGTGTATACAATACATAAGAAATACATAATACATAAGAAAGAAATATAAATTTAGTTACTGCATGGTTAGTTACTTACCAGTGACTTACCAGTAAATTAATGTTACCTTAATCTTTGTGACGGTAGCTCGAGTGCGTCGCGTCGTCTTGAAGAGAAGCCTTGTGCTTCTGAACTTTGACGTTAAACACACTACAACCTACCTAAATATAAAATAAGAAATCCTGAATTAATTCAGCCATCAATTAAATGACTGATTAACAAATAAATCAATCAATTAAAGCCATGCTCTAATTAACACACCCGTTTTCTCCGCTAAAACTTATATATAAAACACAAAACACACGGTATCTGCAGAGTTAACTTATTGGCAATAAAGATCAGAGATTTTTCTACTGCAATTCAGATTCCATTCAACCTGTCAAACGTATAGAGCAATTGCTCAAGGAAAGCCGTATAGTATTAACTCAGTGATGAGTAATTTAATCTTTGTGACAGTAGCTAGAGTGTGTCTAGTGCTCCAATTCAACCTAACAAGTAAATTTTATTCAAATCTGAGAATGAAATTTGTGTGGCCTCCCTCTCTCTCTCTCTCTCTCTCTCCGTCTGTCTCTTTCTCGCTCAAAGAGAGAGACAGTGATTGAGAGAGAGAGTGAGAGTGAGAGAATAGGCGACAGAGAGAAATATAGAGATACAGAGAGAGAGAGAGAGAGATACATCGATAGAGAGTGAGAGATAGAGATACTGAGAGAGAGAGAGAATGAGAGAGAGAGAGAGAGAGAGAGAGAGAGAGAGAGCAAGACTTATGATACAGGACGTGTCTAAGTGCCTAAGTGCTAGTATAATCTAAATCCTATTAGACTACTCCACGCTGCTCTACCGGATCAAGGAACTGTTCAACATTACCTCAGGACTTCCGTTTATATCCACACGTCCCTGTGCGACTCCTCCTGCTCGATGACGATGATGCGGAAAAACTATTCCGGGTGAAGGAAATCAACTCAATATAACATCGAGCTGTATTATATACTGTAGAATTTATTAGTTATATAATCTATAATTTTCTAAAAGTCTACAGGTCAAAATTCTAGTAGAAGGTTACTATATATTAATTTATAATAATAACTACTATGAGAGAAATTTTCTTAGAAATTTTCACACTGCAGTAAATTCTAAACATTCATTTTTGACTTATCTTTAATAGCAATTTATTGTAAATCTCCCTTAACTCTTGACGGTTTAGGCCGCTAAATGTTAAGGTCGGGATGCAACCCAACCATCTCTCCCTGTGAGTCACCAGAAAGTCAAAGCTCAGAGACTCCATGTTTATACGTAGAGCAGGAGATCTGCTGATCTCTAGCAGGACTCGTTCTTATTCCTCCTTCTCTCTGTCCACAGCTGCAGCTGCTGCAGCAGCGGCAGTAACAGCAGTTACTGCCGCTGCTGCAGTTAGCTGCAACAGAAACAGAAACAACAGCAGCAGCTGTAGTGACAGTAGTAGCAGTTGCATAGCAGCGAAAGTAACAGCGGCTGCAATAGAAATTACAGCAGAAGCTGTAGTGACAGCAGCAGTATCTGTGACAGCGACAGTAACAGCAACAGAAACAACAGCAGCTGCAGTGACAGTAGTAGCAGCCAGGACCTCAGGAACAGCCACTTCAAACTACATGACGTTACCTAACGCGCTTACACACTGAGCTAAGGAGACATTGTAGTGGGTTACCTCTCCCATAGTTAACTTTGTAAATGAGCTATCTAAAGGAGGCCGCTATTTCAGTACTTATAGCCTAACGTTAAATTCGTTTTATTCTTTATTGCGCTCTAGCACTTTTCATTCTATGCTATCTCGTTCTATGCAGTGTCTGAAGTCACTTTCTATCAACTATATAGTTTATTTCTATTTATAAATATTTTATATTAGGCCTTAATATACAATATCTATAAATAGGAAGTATTTTATTTATTATTATTTATAAATAGTTTTTATATTTCTAGAGCCGTGTAATTACACTATTTTATCAATTGCACTACAGTTGAGTTCTCGACAAAAATCGCAGTTTCTTTCAAGCCGTTTCGTTTAGCGAGCAATGACGCGCCCAGTCAACCGTGTTTACTATAACTCGCTCGGTGACCCCAAGTAACGGTCAGCAAACTTCTCGTTTTCTCTGCTTTCTCGTCTTTCTCATTTTCTCTAGTTAAGGCAAACTTATTAGGAGAGAGAGACAGAGAGAGAGATTGGGGGGAAGCGGGTAAAGAGTAGAATCAAGCTTTGAAGTTTCGATATAACGATACCCAGCGTAAAAGCAGCTTGTGATAAGGAATTACCTAGTAATTAATTAGTTTACTTATTAGGAATTCACCTTGTATCTTCCAATTGGTTAAACATTAGTGATGGATGGCTAGAAAGAGCGAGAGAGAGAGAGAGAGACAAGCTGCATTAAAAGCAACACCTCGCTTCTGTCGCACAGTCGCTTGGAAACAGCACGTGTAACGTTACAATTAATTGCTCAAGCGCTAGGGAAATTTAAACAGAAAAAATAAATTATAATCTATCAAGTGATAGATAATTATCAATCAGCATTCGACTTTAACGTACTTCTTAACCAAGATCTCTTCAACACGTTCAGATCTTAACTTTTCTTATACCTGCACTTCATACACTAAATCTGCTCGTAACTAGGTTTGCCGCTGCTTCATCATCATCATCTTCCTTTGAATCCCAGTTTAACCAGGGTCGGGATACTTTCTCAAATCCTCCCTGTCCTACATCATATCATACATATTTGAGACTTTTCCATTTGTTTAAATTTTTGTAGCAATTTCTAGAGCCTATTGTCACTGCTTAAATGTTCCAAATAGGAAATCTCGTAGAGTTTAACAGCACAGAACTGTAGATCATAATGACTGTATCAACTTAATAAAATTTTAAAAATCGTAGGCTAATAAACTATAGGCTACATAAGGTATGGATAAGGCATAGACTTTGTGAAGGGATTAACTTGTTGATCTAAGGAGTGCTCTTATGGAGCGAGAAAACAGACTTTGAGTATGAATATGTACCTTAAACCTGCCACTTGACAGAGCACTGAAGAAGAAGAAGGCTAATAAACATCAGACTACATGTATTCCACAAGTTTTACATGCAGAACTTAACATGTATGTACAGAATTTAACATTTAAGTATGTAGACTTGCAGAGTTCTAGGCGCTACACCGATTGTGGCATTATACCACCTGGCTGCACGAACTTCACTGTCCATTCGGCGTCACTGTGGCATTTAGCATAGAGTGGCTCTTTATAATTATTGATTGACAACAATATTAAACGCACAAACAATATATTGAAAAAATTAAAACAGACATATTAAACAAAATAACATATAAAACACATTAGCTTGGACAATTCATGAACTATATACATTTAACTATCATCTTCTCCATGTTTATGCTTCTTTCTTTTCTTCTTCTTCATTTCTGACGACAATGACTCATCTAAAGCATTTGATACATTTGACACCGCTGCAATATCAGAAACGTGGCTTATATCTAAATCAGTCTCAGCGCTTTCGTTTATCCGCTTTCTCTTCTTTTTCCTGACAGTCGTGGAATCGAAGTCCTCTTTCTTAGAGTCCTGATTCCCAACCTCTAATTTAACGAGTGTAGGATCAGCCGCATATAGAGCGGAATGATCAGTTGATGATGAAGATGGAGTGGGTAGAATTGTCCCGACAGAATCAAATAAACTGCAACATTAAAACAATAAGTATCAAAAGTTAAAGCTGTAAAAGGCTATAAAGCTATACGTTCAACGTCTGATTCCATATCACACAGGATGATACTGTCAGAGTCAGCCTGGCTGGGATTTGAACTCATTCTCACACAAGTGTGCTATCCGTATGACCATCTGCTTACTGGCTGGAGCCCGTGGCGAAGTCTGTAAGATACTCGACCGCCGATCAGCATGTGCTTTTCTGTTCCTGACCCTAGTTAAACTGGAATTAAAGGTAAGATGAATGATGAATGTTGCTAGGTGATTTAAGGTTTCATTCATATGTTGACATTAAATTTAAATGTAATTTTTGTTTAGCTTATTATATTTTAACTCTCTAAGTAAAGTAGTCTCGAGGAAAGATTGTGGCCATGACACTGCTATATAAATTTTCGTTATTAATAATTATAATAAAATAATAATAATGAAAAAATTTAATGAGTTAAACGTTCAAATAGAAAGGACTGGAAGTTTCTAGACTAGAGACAAACCTCTGACTGACGACTCTGATGAGTCTACCGCTCATCGACAAAATTCTTTTGCTTACGTGGAGCTCAGACACCTCAAACTCCACCTCACTCCCAACGTCAGCCTGCGTTCGATTATATTTATAACAAATTATATTTATAATAAATTATATTTAAATTGAATTATATTTATAATAGAGCAAATAAATGTGAATCAAATATGAATTAGATACTCGACCTCGGATCAGTATGTGCGGGGTTCAAATCCTGGGCTCACCCGTCACTGACATCGCTTTCGAGTGAGGAAACTGGCGTTATCATTAGCTTTACCTTTTAATATATCATTATCATAGGTTCTGATACCCTTCACCATACACCAAATAGAAATATAGATATTTTGTTTCCACTCTGACACACAAGCCTAAGTAATTAGCGTGTCTAAAATACAGGCCACCAGATAAGCGACATGCGCAATCGTTTTGGCTTTGGCCATCTCATTGATATTTAATGTGAAGAATTCGTTAGTTCTCATCGAGGAAGTGCTTAGTGTTATTAAATTGATTGTATCAATCTGTCAGGAAAGACAGACTGCGGCAATTAAAAATGCATTATAATAATCTCCTGAATGTGTATAATGTTATATAAACTTAGTTATACAGTTATATCCTCACCATAATGATTAAACTGAGGCTACTAATAAATAGAAATAAAATATAAGTTAACTACAAATTTAACTCGATAGATATTTTCTTATATCAGTTCCTAAAATAATTAATATTGAACTGACACAAATTGCAAGTAATATACAATTATAATGCCATAAGGTATTCTCATCAAATCAATGGCACATCGCGAGAAGCAACTGAGGATTCTTTGGTCAATGCCTCAAAACGACTGGATGTAAAATGAGATAAAATCTCAAAATCTATGGCCTTTCGCCCATCCATAACTCAATCATCGCCACATTGTAACACATGCATTTTACATGCTTTGTAAAATTATGATTATTACACAAAAGAATATTAACATTAATAATATAACATTACTATATAAATATTAACATTTCTATATAAATATTAATAAGAATATTATAAAAATTAACTTTATACCCCGGAGTTGTCATGTTTGCCGATTTTTAGAGTCGCATTAAATGTGCCGTGAACTAGACAGCCAATGAACGACGGGCCAATCTTATTCACCACCCCGAGGAGTAGTGATCCCACAGCTGGTTGAAAAACGATGCACTGTGTGACGACGTCGAGGTGAACTTCTGGCCAGTCGTCCATTAACCTGCCTGCACTCTGGTCCACCTTGGCTCCTTTGAAGGCCATCGGGACACCTCCGTATCTGCAACAAATTATTCAAGCATTTCAAAAATAATCTGTTTATCTTAACAGTAACTCCACATCACTACTTGATGTGCTCTTTCACCTCTACCAGTATAGGCCAAGATTAAATTACAGCCAGAAAGTCGGTGACAGCATCACAATAAGAAAACATGCTTCAATAAGAAATTGATTTTAGCAAACTTTTCACTATAGAATAGCAAGGAGCCAGTATAAAACACCAATGCAAGTCAAAATAGGCATTACACTTCATTTTAATTTAAACTTCTAAATTTAAATATCTTCCTTAATATCTTACAAACTAATCGTCCACAAGAAACTTACTCGTCTGAATACAGTAGCAGCTTGCCATTTAGTCTCTTTTCTATTCCCTTTAGAAAGCCACCCATGTGTTTCGGAGATAGAGCAAGGTGGCAGCGCAGCTTCCTCAACTTGAAACAGCAGAGCTCATTCTTTAGCTTCTCTGACGCTTCCTTGTATGTCATAATTTCCTTTATGATTTCCATATTATACGATCACTAGGCATAGAGAAAGAAACAGTAATATAGTATTAAATTCATCTACTAAGATTTTTTCAAAATTAAGCCTAAAAATTAAGTTTAAAGAAAAGCCAGAGTTAAAGAAGTTGTGCAGTTAGCCGGTATTTCATACAAAAAATAAAGCTTAAAGCGGTCTGATCAAAACATAAATTTAAAATTTTATTGAAACAGAAGCATTCGACTACAATAACATCTATTCATACAATCAAAATTTTAACAAAGTATGAAACTATTAAATTTCGATCGACTGCAAATATTTTTGTGAATACACGTGCAATTAAATACAAAGTAAACAAAGCTCTGTTAATTTGTAAACAAAACAAAGATTGTTACAAGTTCATTGAAATATCTAAGGTTGTCACTTACATAAGAAAACATGAGCCAAAAACATTTTGATTGATTTAATCGTGGAGGGAAGTGGAAATGGAGAAAACGAAAATCCAGCAGTTAATATACGAATCTCTGAAACGTATATAGAATATCATTGATAATGAGTACCATATTTCTGTGGTGGAAAAATTAGCGTTAACGATTTTTAATTGCATGGTGTCTCTAAAAATTAAAAGTTAAGAAATTAAATTGATAGGAAAAACTACCTCTATGGTACCTCGGAATATATCAGTGTTTGTTTACTTTTCTCGGTTACGTTTGCAATCAAATTAAATTAATTCGTTTATTGAATAGTTGTTTATTGGGACATTCTAGCGAAGAAATTAATATGTCATGATACATTGGTTATCCTAGATGATATCTATGACTCAATTGATGTAGTATAATCAATAGATTGCATTTGAAATTTTCTAAAGATTTTCTGTATAACTTTTCGGCTACTGGGATTTGAATCTTTTTAAAGGATTTTTTAGGATTTGAATTTTAATCTGATTATAGTGCTTTTTTCTCGTCAACTTGTCCGTTGTCTAATAAAGTATTCGAATATAGATATTTTCCTGTTAAGATTCAAACTACTATAAAGTAGTATATGGCTCAATTTTAAAGTCCTATTTAGCCTAAATTTGTTACATTTTAAAACTATATTTGACCACTATTGTCCGTGCTTAAGGCTTCCTTACGTATATGAAATGTCATTTAAATTTACACAAATTTCATTTATCGGTTATGAACATTAGAATTGTGAATTGAATGATTTTTATAGCTAAAATTATTAACTGTTGGATTTCTAACATTCTGATGATACTTATGAAGCATCTGTCGATCTAGTGCACTGCAAAATTTCTGATTCATGAAAAATAACTTCTCCGCATATTTTTATGCTCTGCCTTTCTCTTCATATTAGTGTACGAATAGGTCAAATCATCTCGCATCCCAAGTCTTGGTCTTTTTCCAACCTTCCTTGCATTCTTCCTTCAATTACCTCAATTAATAAACCGTCCCCTATATTTAGATCAGGTGTTTATATCAATTGACTCTTTGTGACCACCCCATTTAGTACTGCTTCGTTGGTAATTTTTTCAGTCCATTTGACCTCCGTTCTTCTCTATAGCCGCCTTTCGAACACTTCCAATTTCCAAGTACTCTCCTTTCTAAACATCCATTTTTCAGTCATACAGCAGCGTAGTCGGCACTAAAAATTTTAGGCTACATTCTTTATCGTTAGGGTTTTTACGAACTAGTTGTTAGTAATTCATTTCTCTTACTGAAGACATCTTTTGCTTGCGCAGTTTTACATTCGAAGCATATGTAAACAAATTTTAAGATTTTAATTAAAAAATTCACTTTTATGAACTTACCCGTTTACTAACTGTTATTATACTTGCTTAGGGTTAAATTATCAATATTCGCCATGTTTAATTTTCGACTACTTCACTGGGGTCCTCTAATCGCCCTCACAATCATAGGCTCAATCTCAACGTCTACTATCTACTGCCACATCGAGTGGTGGCCGCTACAGACCTGGGGTGCATGGCTGAATTTTTCCGTATTTCTGCTGTGGAACAGTCTGACGCTGTATAACTTCTTCCGCGCTGTCTTCATAGGTCCGGGTTATGTTCCTGAGGGATGGGGGCCGGTATGTAATACTTAATTTTTAATGTTTACTTATTGGTAGCTACTTCTTTTTAATGTTTACTTATTGGTAGCTACTTCTTTTTAGTGTTTACTTATTGGTAGCTACTTCTTTTTAATGTTTACTTATTGGTAGCTACTTCTTTTTAGTTTACTTATTGGTAGCTACTTCTTTTTAATGTTTACTTATTGGTAGCTACTTCTTTTTAACTTATTGGTAGCTACTTCTTTTTAATGTTTACTTATTGGTAGCTACTTCTTTTTAGTGTTTACTTATTGGTAGCTACTTCTTTTTACTTATTGGTAGCTACTTCTTTTTAATGTTTACTTATTGGTAGCTACTTCTTTTTAATGTTTACTTATTGGTAGCTACTTCTTTTTAGTTTACTTATTGGTAGCTACTTCTTTTTAGTGTTTACTTATTGGTAGCTACTTCTTTTTAGTGTTTACTTATTGGTAGCTACTTCTTTTTGATGTTTACTTATTGGTAGGTACCTCTTTTTGATGTTTACTTATTGGTAGCTACTTCTTTTTAATGTTTACTTATTGGTAGCTACTTCTTTTTAGTGTTTACTTATTGGTAGCTACTTCTTTTTAGTGTTTACTTATTGGTAGCTACTTCTTTTTAGTGTTTACTTATTGGTAGCTACTTCTTTTTAATGTTTACTTATTGGTAGCTACTTCTTTTTAGTGTTTACTTATTGGTAGCTACTTCTTTTTAGTGTTTACTTATTGGTAGCTACTTCTTTTTGATGTTTACTTATTGGTAGGTACCTCTTTTTGATGTTTACTTATTGGTAGCTACTTCTTTTTAATGTTTACTTATTGGTAGCTACTTCTTTTTTGTGTTTACTTATTGGTAGCTACTTCTTTTTAGTGTTTACTTATTGGTAGCTACTTCTTTTTAGTGTTTACTTATTGGTAGGTACTTCTTTTTGATGTTTACTTATTGGTAACTACGTCGCTACACCAATTGTGGCATTATACCACCAGGCTGTTTGCCCTTCACTCTCCATTCAGCGCTACTGTGACTTTTAATACTAATCTTGACAATTTAAAGGTTACAATTATTGAATAGTAGCTTGACTTGACTGCTAAGTTTCCTCACTCAAAAGCGATGTCAGTGAAGGGCGAGCCCCGGATTTAAACCCAGCACATACTGATCTGCGGTCGAATATCTTACCGACATTGCCACTGGAATTTGCTGGTTGTTGAATGATTGATTAATTGATTGATTGATTGATTCAGGCAATTGATTGATTGACTGATTCAGGCAGTCGAATAGCTTCACGACATCACCACTGGCCACTGGCATTTATTGATAGTTGATTCATTTAGTGATTGATTGATTGATTGATTAATTGATTGATTGATTGATTGACTGATTGATTCAGGCGGTTGAAGCCGATAAGGAATGCCTGCAGTACTGTCAGGTCTGTGAGGCCTACAAGTCTCCCCGATCACATCATTGTCGCAAGTGTCAAAGGTAGCTTGACTGTTCAATATGCAATCTTTTCACATTTTACATTAAACATTTCAATGTATTAAATAGATGAGTATTGAAGATGTAATGATATGTATATGTATTGTACTTTATTGTATTAATGAAAATGTATTGACATGTAGTGAAGATATATTGATATATATATATATATATATATATCAATATATATTGTATTTTATTGTATTAATGAAAATGTATTGATATGTAGTAGATATCTAGTGAAGATCTGTGAATATATAATAGAGGTGTAATGAAACATGTATTGATACATAATAGATGCGTATTGTAGTTGTTTGGATACGTAATAGATATGTAATGAAGATGTCTTGATATGAAATAGATGTGTATGTAATATATTGATATGTAATAGATGTGTAATGAAGATGTTTGGATGCGTAATAGCTGTGTAAGATATTGGTATGGAATAGATGTGAAATAAAGATGTTTGGATGCGTAATAGCTGTGTAATATATTGGTTTGGAATAGATGTGAAATGAAGATGTTTGGATGCGTAATAGCTGTGTAATATATTGGTTTGGAATAGATGTGAAATGAAGATGTTTGGATGCGTAATAGCTGTGTAATATATTGGTTTGGAATAGATGTGAAATGAAGATGTTTGGATGCGTAATAGCTGTGTAATATATTGGTATGTAATAGATGTGTAATGAAGATGGATCATCATTGCCCATGGATCAACAACTGTGTGGGTCACAAGAACCACGCCTACTTCATAGCTTTTCTATTCTTCGCCCCATGTGGATGCCTGCAGGCTGTAACTGTACTGGCCCCAGCTCTTTATAGATCTTTAAACAGGGTGAGTGTGTGTGTGCATCTATATCTCGCTCTCTCACTGGCTGGAGCCAGTGGCGATGTCGGTAAGATATTCGACCGCGGATCAGTATGTGAGGGGTTCAAATCCTGGGCTCGCCCGTCACAGACATCGCTTTTTAGTGAGGAAACTGACGTTAACCTTAGCTTTACCAGCTTTCTCTGTGTTGAGCGTAGCAGCAGGTCCATGGCGTATAGCTGCCAATATTTCTATCACCTGCTCTATTACTATTATTATTATTATTATTACTACTACATTGTTATTAATATTATTGTATTCAACACTATACAGCACTACTACATGTTCTACGGCACGGGCACAGAGCCGCTGGTTAACCTGGGTGTGGGGGGGCTGATCAGCACCATGCTCTCTATAGGCCTGTCTCTGGGGGTCTTCCTGGCTGTGGGAGGTCTCTTTGTTGTACAGGTGCGAAATTTAATTTAATATAAATATACTAGTTTAATTATCCGTGTGGTGTCCGGGTTGTTTGAAGAATTGACCAACCGGTGACTGCACGTGTCATAGAAGGCGACTAAAGCACTAAGATCCACGCCAACATAAGAAAGGGCATTCGGTTGGTGAGCACCTAGAGTTAACAGTTGTTATTGTGCTGTTCTAAGAAGTGTATTAAAAGTGCTATAGAATAAGTAAAGTTATTATTATGCTGTTTATTGATTAAAATAATTCCTATTAAGGTTGTATAAATTATACAGGCCTATTTAACTCTGAGCGTTAGGTCCCATTGTTCAAAAAAACTTTTACTATTGTTTTAATATTGTTATTATTGTTTTTAATGTTATTTTTATTATTATCAATACTAGCTGATCTCAAGCTGAAGTTACAGCTTTATGGCACTCTTACACTTACAATTACCTTTGACTCTTACACTTACAATTACCTTTGGTTCCTTTTCAGATGATAAGCGTCATACGTAATGAAACGGGAATAGAGAACTGGATCAAGAACAAGGTGAGCTATGTTATCTATTTGTGTTCGTAATTCTTTCCCAAGTATACTGCTGGATTCAGTTAATATCATTAGTTCTTTACCGTAAAGAACACACACTATGATATGAAGATTGTTCTAATTCGTGTTAATTATATAGGAATTTCAGATTTAAGTAGGCATTTTTGGCAGAGTTAAGTTTATGCTGCTCTCATCTGGACTAGAATTAAGGTTGTTGATGGAATAATATGTGGTCCATGTACCCATGTTGTGTCCGGGTTGCTGAAGAATAGACCAACTGTGTACTGCACGTGTCATAAAAGCTAACAAAGCACTAAGATCCTCGACAACGTCAGAATGGGCATTTGGTTGGAAGGCGCCCAGGCTCCAGAAATCGCTACAAAATTTTCTAAAGCAAATGGAAAAGGTAAAAAAGACATCCCAACCCTAGTTATACTGGGATTCGATTGAAGATGATGTTGATGATGATGATGGAATAATGTAGTATTGATGCATTTGTTTCGTGATTTCCATATTACATTTGTAAATTGGTAAAAATCCGGTTTCGATTGCTGCCAGATTATAATTTGAAATCTGCTCTGGTTCTGTCGGATTCAAAAATATCAAATCCGACAGAACCCGTGTTGATTTCAAATACAATTCTGGCTGAAATCGAAGCCGGATTTGACAAATTTACACCTTTAAATGTATCCGCAATTTTTTCCTATAATTTATCTGTGGTAATGTCTCGTTCTATTCTTTACTGATAAACATGTAGATTGCAGCATGAAATTTTAGATTTGATTGTAATATTTGTAGTCTATTTATTATTTTCTTTACCATGTGTGTAAAAACTTTATCAAACTAAAATTTTATCAAACTAAGGAATTTTCTGAATTATTATTATTAGCATCATATAAAATCTTTTGGCTGTTGTTTATTTAGGCTGAATACAGAGATAAGGAAGAGGGTGGCTCGGGGTTTGTTTACCCCTATAACCTCGGCAGATGGAATAATATCAGAATGGTGCTGTACTTCGGTGAGAAGAAAGAACTGGATGGTATCTGGTGGCCGGTTAGAACCGGTTGTAACCAGTACACTCTAACTGTAAGCAATCTGTCACTTACTCTATTTTCTAAAACATCTCTCTGTCCTCTCTTTTTACCAGTTAGCGAATTTTGAAACCCCCACCGATTAGAGTCACAATTTAAGTAAAAGTTCCAGATCACCTAACCCAACCACTCCCTTTGGATGGAGTGGTCTGACCTCGGACTTTTTGAAATGGGATTTGACTCTAATCAATGAGGATTTCAAAATTTTCTGCTGGTTAGAACCAGTTTTAACCGGTGCCCTTTGATTAGTCACTGTTTATCTTGGCAAATCTCCCTGGAGGCTAGCTAGGAAAGCACTGCACACGGGCTCTACATAACCTCTCATTGACGCTATATTTATTTAAGTATTTTCGCATTGCTTTTTGTTTTGTTTTCTAGCAGATTGAAGATCATAATATAATTTAATTTTTATTTATATTTAATTTTTAAATTTAAATTAAATTATAACTTATGTTAATGTGCATTCATGTGTACAATTACTGATGGATTTATGTACCGGTCATTTGTTTATTGAAATATTATGAATTAATATCTTCTTTTACTTATTTTTTATTTTATCGATTGATCTATGAACTCTACTATTAACTAATGCATTTCCAGGCCTTAGTTAAACTTTGATTCAAGTGAAGCTGATGATGATGATGATGGTGATGATGATGATGATGATGATGGTAGTTTTTAAAGTAATTTCTTGATTGATTGAACAATTGATTGACTGATATATTGATTGATTAATTGATTGATTGGCTGATTGATTAATAGCCTGACTGATTGATTGATAGCTTGATTGATTGACTGATTGATAGCTTGATTAGTTTATGACTGATTGATTAATAGCTTAATTGATTGATTGATAGATGGAGCAGATAAAGCAGAAGGAGCAGAAGAGGTGCCACAGTATCATGTACACAGCCAGTCAGACATACAAGGGCTCGTTGTGCCCATGTCGCTATGGGATACGTGTCTGCTGCTGTCCGCCCTGTATGGACGAGCAGAGAGTCCGGCTAGAGCCTGGAGACAGGATCCTCGTGTCCCGCTTCAGAAAGTTTGTCCAGTTTCTCCGCAATTTTCTCCGAGAGTTTGTCTAGTTTCTCCACAATTTTCTCTAGAGTTTGCCTAGTTTCTCTGTCGTTTTTCTCCAAAGTTTTTCTAGTTTCTCCATTTTATATTTCTAATTTATCCGCTATTTTCTAAAGAGTTTGTCTAGTTTCTCTGTAAATTTCTTCAAAGTTTTTCTAGTTTCTCCACAATTTTCTCCAAAGTTTGTCTAGTTTCTCCATCGTTTTTCTCCAAAGTTTTTCTAGTTTCTCTGTAGTTTCCTCCAATGTTTGTCTGGTTTCTCTATCTTTTCCTCCAAAGTTTTTCTAGTTTCTCCATCGATTTCTTCAAAGTTTTTCTAGTTTCTCCATCAATTTCTTCAAAGTTTTTCTGGTTTCTCCATCGTCTGCATTTTTTTTTTTTTTTCTTCCAGTGGTCCTAGAAGATATCCATTAGCAGTTGACTGACCTGGGCTTTGAACTTAATGCCACTTGCTTCTGAGTCGTCCACGCTAGCCGTTATGCCATATCTTCTCCCAAAAAGTATAACTTCCTTTGGCTGTAGTTGGTTTGAACCAGATCCAGTATTGGCATTACTACTGTGGCGTATTATTTCACAAATCACGAAAGTAGTTCATTCTTAGGTTACAGTTGTTTTGAATTGTCAATTTTGAATTAACCCTTAATTATTTTAAAGAACTCTCAGCTATTTTTATTAGCAACGTTGGTAAAATTACTATTACTTCTTATTTACGGAAACTTCTGTATCAATATTTCAGATGGAACAAGATTGAACGTTTTACGGAAGTATTTTAATGCCAAAGGTACATTGTTATACGTGTCCCTATTAAATGAGAGTGTGTTTATTAAACGTGTTTTTGCTGTTACCGTGCTAAATTTATAATTAATTGTAATTGATCTGTGCAGGCACTGGTTGTATGGCGACAAGGTTTACAGCAGCTGTCACGCATCTCAATCTGGCAAGAAACCACCACGTATGAATATTACCCATTTGTTATTAATTGCTCTGTGAAAACTAAATTTATTTCGTTTACAATTTATTCATTTATTTCGTTTACAGTTTATTCATTTATTTCGTTTACAATTTATGCATTTATTTCGTTTACAATTTATTCATTTATTTCGTTTACAATTTATTCATTTATTTCGTTTACAATTTATTCATTTATTTCGTTTACAATTTATTCATTTGCGTGGCTGAACAGATATTGTCCTTCGTGAAGCTATTTAAGATCTTTGGTCTTTTTTATGTTTATAAATATGGAATTCTGTTTAATATCAAATCTATCCTGATATTTTTTGATAACTGGACCTTCATTTGAGTACCTTGTTTCTTCTCGGCACATTTCTTTTGCAGATTGGTCTCGGTGAATTGATCTGTAGTGATGTGTGCTGTGGAGAAATCCCTGACATCAACTTGGATTAGGAAATGAACGTTAAACCTAAAACCATTTTTCCCAGTCTAGAGAATACATTATAAATGGATAAGGCAGAGCCTAAAGAATTAACCTATTGATCTATGAAGTGCTCTGTATACTTAGGGCCACTTACTGATGAGAGAGGGGGAATGAGAGAGAGAGTGGGAGAGAGAGAGAGAGCTCTAGAATGAATGTATAGAGAAGTGATTGATTAATTGATGCTGTAATTTATTGATCGATCTATTGATTTTATTTATTTTTATTTATATCTTAAACTTATAATTTATATTTATCTATAGATAGATTTATCGATTTTTACTGCAGCGAAGAGAGAACGGGGTTGGTTTCCGAGGCAGTGCGCCATAAAGGAATCAAACGTTGCGGTACGACAACCAATGTGGGGCAGTGGTGATCATCCTGCCTCGAATAGCCAATCAGCAGGCAATCCTCGTGCTATTAATAGCCGGGAAATTCCCACTTCGGATCTTCCTATCAACAGTGCCTCAGCAGCCAATCAGCAAGGAGATAAGAAACGTGATTAACCCGTCAGTTTTTCAATCTTGATGTACTAGGTGATAGATCATAGAGCCTGGCTGAAGACGTTTTAGTTATCTATCATATTTAGTTTATGTGTTTTTCGAAAATCTTGTTTTTTACCTGTCTTGTAAATAAGATTTGTAGGCTTGAATAGATTTTTATTAAATATGAAGCAATCAGTGACGTCGTATTTATTTCAACGTTCTAAACTATCCTGTCTTCTACTATTTATTTATTTACTGGGCGGGGGCGTCATTCCCTGAGAAAACAATCCTGTTGTTTTCTCAGGGAATGACGCCCCTGCCCAGTAAATGTTAGTTGAAGCTGAAGACGGAATAGGGCCTTGTAGGGAATAGGGCTGGAGCCAGTGGCGAAGTCGGTAAGATACTCGACCGCGGATCAGTTGATGCGGGTTCAAATCCTGGGCTCGCCTGTCGCTGACATCGCTTTCGAGTGAGGAAACTGACGATAACCTTAGCTTTAGCTTTTTAGCTTTGTCATAAGCAGAATCCTCCAAGAATAATGAAATATCAATCAAGTTAGATGATAACATAACATAACATTACAGAGTCAGGAAGCAATTATATGCTTGTTTAAGACTCATCAGGCTCTTAACTAAAACCAATTAATATAAGTCAAATCATACAGACTTCATGTCAACATGTGAAATTTATACGTAGCCTATGCATAACACTGAACATGCAATTAGCATGTAATTTATATGTTCTTATGTTTATGATCTGATAGCTATAGACCTAATATTAGCATCAATACATCACCGGTACGTGCTGCTATGACAATAAGCTTATTTTAAAAAGCTTAGTTTAACGTCCGTTTCTTATTTCAAAAGTATATCAGTGACGGATGGACACTGGATTTAAATCCTGCACATACTGAAACACAGCCAAACATCTAGCAGGTTAGGCTGTGACTCTGTCCAACGTTCTGTCCATCTTATTCGATCAGACTTATCGCATATTTTGATTATATTTATATGTCTTCGAATGGAAAAGTCTCAAATGGGGAATGACTGATGGATGATATGATGTAGGACAGAGACAAGTGAAGAAGGTCTATTCGTATCCCGACCCTAGTTAAGCTTGGATTCAAGGGAAGATGATGATGATGATGTTGATTATATGTCTTACGCAGTCAGTTTAGAGCTGAAGGGAGATAGCGTGTGACACCTCCCCTCCAAAGATATCAAGCAAAATTTTAAAGCATTAGCTTGACATAAATGGGTGGGAAGAGATAAGAAAATAAAATGTTTTAATATTAAAACTATTAGTGCAAATTAATTTAAAAGTGTGTCCTTTTTGATTCATATTCTTTCATATTCGCTCAAGTGCTACCCCCCAGGTTAAATTATGGTCACTCCATTGGGCAGCGTATGCTCGTACCTTTTTTGCATTAATTTAATGTTTTGTAGAAATATGTGAAGTATAGAGCTACCTGAATCGTTTATGTAGCCATGCCGTGCCACTAATTTTTTCTTATTTTCTGAACTAACTGACTTGCTTGCCTGCCTCTTTTCTTTCTTTTTCATTGGGACTTTTAGTTTTATATTTGCACAGCATTTCTAGGTCATTTCTGTCATATGTTGATGATGGTTTTGTTTTGCTTTTGTTGCAAAGTTAGAGTGATTTTATTTTACTTTAAATGATTTTAATAAATATCGCTTATAGTTTGTAAATATTAACTTGCTACTTGAAACTGTCTCTGGTTATAAACCCTTATGTTGCGGAGAACCACGCACCCACTATAGCAATTAAATATCTAGCGTAATCATAATTAATTACCAATATTAGAACCCTACTGGTAGTTAATTAATTATAATTATTAGACCTTACTGGTAGTTAATTAATTATAATTCTCAGAACCTAATGGTAGTTAGTTAATTACCATTGTTAGACCTTACTGGTAGTTAATTAATTATAATTCTTAGAACCTAATGGTAGTTAGTTAATTACCATTATTAGACCCTACTTGTAGTTAATTAATTATAATTCTTAGAACCTAACTCATAGCACATAAAATTAATGTAATAGATTTCACGATATCTCTTGTCCATTTTGAAAAGTTGCTGAGGTCAATGAATCATGACTAGTGCTAATCTGATTACACTGTATTAGATCTATTGGTTGAATTGTTTTAAATACTTGATGTTCTTTAGTTCTCTAATAACAGATGCTGTTTAATTAAAGTTTAACATAGAAATGTATTCTTTGTTATTCTCCTGTCGATGAATCAGAACTTACAGAGCAATCTATAAAACATAAAATAGCCGTGATAGTATTCATAAATCTCTTTGATTGGCTGATGAAAAGTGAGCCGATTAAAGCATACCAGTTTAAGTTTTAATACGGTTAACACATTAGTTACGGCTTTTGTCTATTTAGATTCTTTATTGAGGACATTTATCATTTATTTCTAAAATATTATTTCGTCAATTTGTAATTATTCCAGATTATGCTGCCTATTTAGTTAGTATTATGAACTTTAGTAATTTCCTTTCTACACAGTTCATCTTATGCTTTTAACAATAATTCTAACGTGATTAATGCTGTCCTTACAAAACGTGTGACAACAGATGGTGTATTTTATATCGAACCCTTTTAGACTATACTAATTTTGTGTATTTTATACTGAACCCTTTTGAATAAAAAAATAATGCAACGAGTCGTGTTAATCTTGATCCAAAGTACCTCAATATTTTACTGCAATACTGCAGTAGCATGGTTCAGAATGATGTATTAGATGTTGTTGTCAATATTATTAGCATCAAATGCTTGCAGTTAAGTGGACCGACTATTTAACAGCCATTCTAGTCGTATCCATTTTAGCTAACTGTGAATAAATTACCTAAACTATACCCTCGATATAACAAAAGCTTTAAAGCCATAATTAACGTTAGTTGCATCCCTAGAAAGCGACATCAGTTACGGGAGAGCCCAGGATTTGAACTCCGCACACTATGATCTGCAGCTGGATATAAAAACATAGCTCATATTTTCAATATAACAAAATATTTATATAAACTTAAAACGACATATTTCTTAAGTCTCACATTTTATTGAATCGCCCATTGTACCATCTCTTGCACAACACCCTGAATAAGATCGAGAACTGTCAAATTTGATATCCGTCACATTTCCATTATCAGATAGTAATTATTCAACCAATTAATTAGCATTTCTGCACAATAGCTTCTATTACATTGATGCTTGTGACACAAACCACGCGAGAGCTCAAACAGTCTTTAATCTACGCTAGTATATATCTCTACTCGGCACCCTCTGCCTTGGTGGCTCTAGTGTAGATCATCTGGGCGTGGTGCTTCTCCACCAATCGAATCAGTCCTACAAATAAAACACAACCAATCGAATCAGTCTTACAAATATATTAATCAATCGAATCAGTCCTACAAATATATCAATCAATCCAATCAGTCCTACAAATATAACAACCAATCGAATCAGTCCTACAAATATAACAACCAATTGAATCAGTCCTACAAATATAACACAGCATAAATAAGTACAATTCCTCTGAAATTGCCAGCCCTAACTTGATACATCGATTATAATGAAAATAATTTAACATTTTCCCTGATATTTTCCATCACCTGAAGGAGCCCAGAAATTCAAAGAATGGGCACAAAAATTAATCAAATAAAGATCTGGGACTAACGACAATAGTCATAATGGTATAAAACGCCTTGACTCTCCTCAGTCTTCCATTTTCCTCTTCAAGTCCACATGTAACTGAATCTTTTAATCAACATTCCCAATCTCGGCCTGCCTCAGTTTCTTTTTCTTTCCATTCTGCCTGCTATGACCTCCTTCACCTGACTTAGCCCTCTACGACCTCCTTCACGTAACTTGGCCTTCTACGACCTCCTTCAACTATCTGAGCTTTCTGCAACCTCCTTCACCTAACTTAGCCTTCTACGACCTCCTTCAACTAACCTTCTATGACCTCCTTCAACTAACATAGCCTTCTATGACCTCCTTCATCTAACACAGCCTTCTATGACCTCCTTCAACTAACTTAGAAGCCACAAAAGATTCCAACCTTTAGTCTGGAGCTCCTTGAGTGCAGCACGAGCAAGAGAGCCTCTGATCTTTAGCCTCTCAGAGACGACGGATGGAGTGATGAGCTTGTAGCTGGGAACCTCCTTGTAGAGCTTGTCGTACGTCGCCTTGTCGAACAAAACAAGGTTGTTCAACTTGTCACGCACCTTTCCCTTGGACCACTTCTGCGCTCAACAACAACAGCAATTGTAACCTTGTGAAATCTGTCGCTAATTTAATAGTAATTTTATATTTGATAGTATTGATTGCTGGTGCAATAACAAACAGCACAATTGAAAAAAATCTAAACGATCGCCAACTGTACATGGTACAATATTACAACACTAATCTTAACTTTATACAAAACTGCTCCTGAAAAACCCGTGTACATCAGTAAAATCTTGTCGTTAAATAAAGAATAACATCACAATTTTACAATTATTACATAATTGCACTGTACAGACAAGCTGCACTATGTATGAATTGCACTGTACAGACAAGTATGCACTATGGGACAAAATGCTTAAATCCCTGGACTTGGAGAACTGTAATACTTTAGACACATGGCTTGCTAAGATTGGCTTAGGTATATATAAACATGCATACATGTATATATGTCCAAAATCAAAATGTAAAATTTAACAGAAATAATTCATACTATTTTCAGATTAAATAAATTACCTTCTTCTTGGCCTTGCCACCTCCACTTCCTCCCTCCTTCTTCTTGGCAGGGGCCGCAGCCTTGCCTTTTGTCGCTTGCTGTTTAGGCGCCTGCAGAAATTAAACAAAATATTTGTAGTATTGTTCTACTCTTGAAAATAATTTTAGATGATTAATACTAATTAAAACTAATTTTCTGGCACACATACTACTAACATCATGATAAGCCTATCGCAAAAATTTGGTTAAATAGTGGGAAGGGGAAAAGGCCAGGATGTTATCATAGCACCTAAAAATTCTTGTAATTGTTACAAAATATACCTACGTGCATATTGTTGCTGAAGGATACATAGATTTTATTTTTTTTAATTTGAATAATTAAGAACAACAGTCCCAAAAATCTAGACAACAAAACTTTAATTCACGCATCTTTTCAGATATGCAGATCTTTAAGGTGATCTAACAACTCTGGTAGGCTCAGACTCGAAAATGTATTACTCAAGCAACAAAAAATAAAAAAATTTAGGTACATTATGAAGCAATTTCAGCTAACGATATAACAGAAGTAATGTCACACAGTATATGATATTTAAAGTTATCAAATGCAGGTATTTGTAACACTGAAAACTAAGGTCAGTTACAACCTTTACAATCAATTAAAAATCTTTATTTCCCAAGTAGGCATATATATATATATATATATATATATATATATATATATATATATATATATATATATATATAACAATAAAATTAAATAACAATTATTTGCTAAGGAGCAAAGTTAAATACAGTAGTGAATAGCCTTTATATAGTACCATCTGACGTGCACAGTGTTGGGAGTAATATAATGTATTTAAATACTAAACTAAAACAATTTTGAGAGTTCGTTTCCATCGATGTTTCGCAATTCTTCACAATTCTACTACTTAAAACAGGATTACCGATAGCACCCATGACTTCAATTTATGAATAGCTTTAACTAAGTTCGGCAATCTTAATAGCAGGATTTACGTACAGCTTTCCTGTCACTTACAATAGAAATGTGTTCTAAATGTGCTTGTCAATTTACTCAGTTTCAGCTCTTTTTTCGTATTTTACAATACCATAAACGTTAAATAATACATGGATATTTAGGACAATAAATATGTTAGCAACTCTAACGTAACAGTTTACGAAAAATTAAGCTTATCAATATAATTTTAAGAAATTTTGCGAGACCCTGATCACCTACCATTTTCACAACACGAGGATCACGCCGGAAAAAGAAATACTACAAGTAGAATGAAAACAAGCTCGTTTGCTGCATTTCTTCTTTTTAGCTGTACTCCTCGAAAAAAATATATACGGTAGGTATTTTAACTTAACATAACGTAACTTTGTTATACTGGCTCAAAAAGTCGTGAATACTTGCAACACCAGTTTACTTTCTTCGAAATGGGCATCTCAGACTTTCTTCCTTCGTTTATAACTTAGATTATGTTAACATTAAATTAAAACATGAATGTCTTAATAGCGTAGGGGTAATGGCACGAAGTGTTACATGACAGTTCCTGAGGTGAATTGAACTCTTGTGCGTTCGAATCCCAGCCGCGCTGATCTGAGAGTAAAATCTCGGACATTCACTGGACTGATTACAGAGAAATGGATTAAATTGCCTAACGGTTTAAGCATATGTGGTATTTAAAAAGTGATAGATATCAACATAGTTGATTATTTCACTGCAATGTGTGTATACTTTTACATTAAAATTACATATCTTTCAGTGATTAAAGATCCACTTGTATGTGGACCTGAAGAGGAAAACGGAAGATAGAAATGAGTGGAGGCGTTACATGCCATGGACCGGCCAGTAGGCAGTGGAATAAGAAAGAGAAGTTGAGGTTTCCGTTCTTAATTAGAATTAAATCGAGTAACTGAATAACTAATTTAAAAACGTATAAAATTTGCCTGTCAAGGAAGTCGTTGTAATTTGTTTTCTTACAAAATTCAGAGTAATTTTATTTTTTACTTAAAACTAATATTCTAATAAAGCACTTTTTACATTTACTAACCATTTACTTTTACTTAGGTACTTTGCTGAGTACTTCTTACAACACTGATTATACATGTAAATTGTAGGCCTATATACAAGTATATGCGTGGATAAGGCAAATCCTTTTGTGAAGGGATTAATTTGTTAAAAGAAGGTGTGCTCTTTATGAAGCGCGAGAAAACTGTATATAAGTAGGAATATGTAAAGTAAGTAAGCACGCATTATAGTGAAATGATCAACTGTGTGCGTTGATGTCTATCACTTTTTAATACCACATGTTTAAACCGTTAGACAATTTAGACCATTTTCCGTATACCAGTCCAGTGAATGTCCGAGATTTACTCTCAGATGAGCGCGGCTGGGATTAGAACACCCAAGGTTCAATTCACCTCAGGATCTGTCATTTAAAACTTCATGACGTTACCCCTACGCTATTGAGACATTCTAAACTTGGACCTGCCACTTATCAGAACAATAGAGAGGGCGAGATTAAACCTTAAATACGAAACAAGCTCGCGAATTATATATATATCTATATTATAGATATAATATTCTATTATTAATATAGAGATATTATATATATTATAATAGATTTATATCTATAGATTCTATCTATATCTATATATATATATATATATACTTATTTCATAAACTAAACGCTATAAGCTATAGATGATTTAAAGATTCACTCGTATGTGATTGTGGACATGAAGAGGCAAGCGGAAGACAGAAGAGTGGAGGCGCTATAGTCATGACACATAGCCATGGTCGTCATGATCTTGTCAGTAGGCAGTGCAGAGAGAGAGAGAGAGAGAGAGAGAGAGAGAGAGAGAAATTAAACGCTATCTCATACATCAAACACTCAACCTTACAAAGTGCCATAAGGTGCAAATGGAAAAATTTTGAGAAATGAGAGCGTGGATAGACTATATCTTTCAAGTAACAATAATACATGTTATATAAATTAATTTATACACTTCTTATCAATTTTTACCTTCAAACTTTTTATTTGTTTTTCATGTTACAACAAACAGCAAATGCAGCATACCTAACAAAAACTAAACAAATAATAAAGACCGTTATGCTTATTCAATTAACTATATATGTCTAAAGGGTGTGCTGGCCGCATACTTTGATTATTATTATTAATTTCTATTATTATATTTAATTACAATTAACTAGAGAAAGAAGTTGCTAGCTGCATACCATTTAATTAGTATTATTATTTATTTCTATTATTATATGTAATTACAATTAATTTGATAGGCCTATGTCTAAAGGCGATGCTAGCTGCATACCGTTTAATTATTATTAATATTAATTTCTATTATTATATTTAATTACAATTAATTATATAGTACAGAAAAAAAATCAGATAATAATAATAATAATAATAATAGTTTAATGTCCATTTCCTCATTAACTAGATATGTCTAAAGGCGTTGCCAGCTGCATACCCTTTAATTATTATTATTATTAATTTCTATTATTATATTTAAATACAATTAACTAGATATGCCTAAAGGCTTTGCTAGCTGCATGCCCTTTAATTATTATTATTATTAATTTCTATTATTATACTTAATTACAATTAACTAGATAGTACGGAAATCATCAGATAATAATAATTATACTAATAATTATAATTATAATAAAGGTTTAACGTCCGTTTCCTCATTAACTAGATATGCATAAGGCGTTTCTAGCTACATAGCAGTGCATGCCCTTTAATTATTATTATTATTTAATTTCTATTATTATATTTAATGACAATTAACTAGATTTGTATCAAAGTGTCGCTAGCTGCATACCCTTTAATTATTATTACTATTATTATTAATTTATATTATTATATTAAATTATTATTAACTATAGATACGTCTAAAGGTGTTGCTACATGCATACTCTTTAATTTTTATTCTTATTATAATATTTAATTACAATTATCTAGGTATGTCTAAAGGCTATGCTAGCTGGTGTCAGATGAGTTCTGTTGTTCCACAGCTCTAGATCCCCGCACATCCAGTCGATACAGTGTTATCCTGCCGTAGAAGTCCGTGCTCGACTCAAACACAATCTTCAACCGTCTCGCTGCCTTCTCGCCATCTAGAGAAAATGTCTGCAGGACGAAGTTAAGGGAAAACTATTATTGCTTGTCGAGGGGCTAATCAGTAATAAGATCGGCGTAAGTAAAA
>CAJHZI010000093.1:0-92500 GCA_905160935.1 Enchytraeus crypticus
TATATATATATATATATATATATGATACCAATCTTCTCTCAGTTCCAAATATTCTCACGTTATTGGGCAGGCGTTCATTTGCTTACGTAGCACCCACAATCTGGAACTCTTTACCTGCTAATCTTCGCTCTTGTTCTTCTCTTTCAACACTCTCTAGCAAGCTTAAAACTTATCTTTTCCCACCATAGACATAATCAATCTGACCGTTTTTTGATCACCGGACTGGCACCTGACTGGCTTTCGTTTAGAACCTTACTTCTCAGCACATTTATTTCGCAGATTGGTCTGGGTGAATTGATGTGTGCTGTTGGGGACGTCCCTGACATCATCCCTGGATGAGGAAACGGACGTTAAACCTTTATTATTATTATTATTTATTATTATTATTATTATTGTAATATATATATATATATATATATATATATATATATATATATATATATATTGTTTAGCAGCACTGCTATGTTTCTTCCTATATGATTATTATGCTCTTTACAGTGTTGTTGTGTATTGAACATTTATGTAGATTTTCTGTATTTTAGATAAAGCTAGTCAACATTAACCCCACAGATGTCGTTGATGGTAAACCATCCATTGTGCTCGGTCTTATTTGGACTATCATACTTCACTTTCAGGTATTCCTAATTAATATCATTTTATAACTTTTGTAGAAAATGTTTTTTAAATTTTTAAATTTTTAAAATATTTTACATTTACTTTTTATTTTTTATTTTTGGTAACTAGTTAATTTCGTAGTTTAGATCTAGAACAAGTCTCACTTAATACCATTTTTTAATTTGTGTGTTAATTCTATTTCCAACTTTGTAAGTAATACCATATTTCAATCACAATTTTAATACCATTTTATTCGAATGCTAAAATATACAAATTACATCAGCAACGTCTTAACAGAACTTTGCTTAAATATTTTCATTTTAATAAATATTAATCAGAACTTACATAAATATTTTTGGTAGCCTACTGTTACCTTAATCTTTGTTACGGTAGCTCGAGTGTGTCGAGTCATCTTGAAGAGAGAAGCCTTATGCTTCAGAACCGTGACGTTAAACACACTACAACCTACAACAGATGTCTATAATTGTTCAAGGGTTTCACCAATACATTGTCGCGATTTTGTTCATTGACTGTTATTGACATCACGCTCTGGTCTAAGGTCCTGAGACAGTTTGGAGCGTTGAATACTTAACATTAGAGCTGGATCACCACTCAGTCCAGTCTGAACTGGATTACCACTCAGTCCAGTCTGAACTGGATCATCTCTCAGTCCAGTCTGAACTGGATCATCACTCAGTCCAGTCTGAATGGATCATCTCTCAGTCCAGTCTGAACTGGATCACCATTCAGTCCAGTCTGAACTGGGTCATCACTCAGTCCAGTCTGAACTGGATCATCACTCAGTCCAGTCTGAACTGGATCACCATTCAGTCCAGTCTGAACTTGATCATCACCCAGTCTAGTCTGAACTTGATCATCACTCAGTCCAGTCTGAACTGGATCACCATTCAGTCCAGTCTGAACTGGATCATCACTCAGTCTAGTCTGAACTGGATCATCACTCAGTCCAGTCTGAACTTGATCATCACCCAGTCTAGTCCGACATCTGCTTTGGTTGGTCGGCCAGTTGATCAAGCACGACGATGATGGGGTTTCAGGGGTTCAACAGTTTATCATTGTACCGCTGATGTCTTGAAGAGAAACCCTTAAAGTTTCTGACCTTGATGTTAAATCCACAAAAACGGTATATTGCATTGTGGTTAATGTATAAAGGCTGGTAAAGCTAATGTTAACATCAGTTTCCTCACTTGAAAGCGATGTCAGTGATGGGCGAGCCCAGGATTTGAACCCCGTACATACTGATCCGCGGTCGAATATCTTACCGATATTGTCACTGACTCTAGCTTCAGAAGCCCAAGGTTACTCTTCAAGATTACTCGACACACTCGAGCTATCGTTGCAAAATAACCAATTCTTGTTTTACAACTATTGAATAGACATCATGCAGCAATGGAGTCCAGTATGTGAGTTCATCGCTTACCTGTTTATGAATTAATTATATACTCAAAACACTGATAAAATAACAAGGCTGCTAACAGTTGTCTTTTATAATTAACTGGTAGGTAAAATAAAGGTGTGTAATGTTGCCGTGTAGATAGAGGAGAACACGCGGCTACTGGCACGGCAGGAGTCTCAGATGATGGGAGATAAATCAGGAGCGGGGTTAGAAGAGAGTGACAGGCCCAAGCAGACCAATAGTGGCAAGGCTCATAGGGGAGAGGCGAAAGATAAGATGTTGAACTGGGTTCAGAAGAAAATGGGGACGTTAGTTGTGTCTAAATTATTCAGATTTTTCTTTTAACAAAAATTAATTAACCATTTGTTAGCATTTTATCTTATTTTTATCTAAAATTAATTAGTTATGTATAAGAATTTTCTGCTAATTCCATAATACGCTCTTTAGTACCGTCATATAATTATTTAGACAGCCCTAGTATTGCAAATTACAAAACACCTCGCTAAAGTCATAACTGATTAATCCATTTTGGTCTTGCAAACATCCGGTGTATTTTGAGTTATACGAAAAATACATGTACAGTATACACGTATTGTAGTGAATTTTATTCAGGTGTCCTAATAGCTTTAGAAAAGCGAAATACATACTATGAATACATATTACAAGCTCAATACTATTATTCATCAATGTTGTCTTCAATATTAAAAGAAACGAAAAATAACAGATGAATGAAACAAAACACTTATTATTACAGGATTATCATAAGATTATCATAAGATTATCATAGGATTATCATAACATTATCATAAGATTATCATAACATTATCATAACATTATCATAAGATTATTGCAAGATTATCATAAGATTCTCTCTCTCATAGAGCACTGCCTACTGGCAGGTCCATGGTACATAAAGCCTCCACTCTTCTCTGTCTTCCGCCTTCCTCTTCATTTCCACATATGAGTGGGTCTTTAAATCATCTAACATACCTAATCTCGGCCTGCCCCTGCTTCTTTTTCCTTCCATTCTACCTTCTATGACCTCTTTTAATAGACCTTCCCCCCTTAGAATGTGTCCTATACAACTCTTCTTCCTATTTCTTAATAAATTTATCATAAGATTATTATAATGTTATTGCAAGTTTATTACAAGATTACTACAATATGACGATTCTTACCACCGGGCGAGTGCTCAGTTGTGACGTCTTTCACCCGAAGCATCATCTTTATTGAGCTATAAGCTAGCGTATTGTTAAGTTGTCCAACTTTAGATCAATATATTCGTGATTCAAATCTAGTGCTCGCTCGTCACTGAAAAGTCTTAGAAAAAGCGGTAAAGCTAATGCTAACGTCAGTTACCTCACTCCAAAGCGATGTCAGTAACGGGCGAGCCCAGGATTTGAACCTCTCACATACTGATCGGCGGCCGAATATCGTACCGACATCTCCACTGGCTCCAGCCAATAGCGATGACACAAAAACTGAGGTTAAACGAAGCCTTAGCATCGTCAAATACAAAACAAATAGAATCTTTTGCAGTTCATTACAACATCGGGCACTGTTTATCTCAAATCAATTCGTTGAGTGAAGCGGCAGTTATACTCAGCATTGACTTGTGCAGGACTGAGAGCGAGGTCAAGGTGAAGGATTTTGGACCTAGCTGGAGAGATGGAGTAGCCTTTAACAAGATGATTCATGGAATCAGACCTGACCTCATTGACATGGATGACGTGATCAACAACTCTCCGAGGACTAACCTAGAGACAGCCTTCAGTACGGCAGAGCTACATCTAGGCATTCCCAGGCTACTCGATCCTGAAGGTTTAGCCTTTGATCTCTTTTTGAATGATTCTCGTGTCAACTTACCACAGTTAGGTTTAATTTTAAAGCTGGTAAAGCTAAGGTTAACGTCAGTTTCCTCACTCGAAAGCGATGTCAGTGACGGGCGAGCCCAGGATTTGAACCCGCACCTACTGATCCGCGGTCGAGTAACTTACTTAATTCCAATACGATATCGAGTACCGACTTCCGACTTCGAGTCTCTTACCAATGGGGGGTCGGGGGAACGACCCAATAATAGCAATTAGTGATACAGTCATCAATGACAACATCGACAACTATTGAGCCAAAATCAAGACGACGAGCAAACAGAAGGTCCACATACAGATGTGTGACCCCCTTACGAAAATATTTTCGGAGGGGTTCGGTTTTAACTTCACCCACCACCGAAGCTCGTACCCCTGTATTTTTATATATGAAAATACTCTCTGGAACCTAATGTAAAATCTGGCCCCGCCCCCCCCCCTGAAAAAACCTTCGATCCCCAACGACATTCCTTTCTTGGAATATTTAATAATCCAATCATGTAACTATCTGATAAAAGAAAGATTGGAAAGAATTCTGTTTCTGATTCCAATCCAATTATCCACCGCAGTGACAAATAAAATAATAAAATATGTTGAAAGAATAATATGTTAAAATATGATTAAATATATGATTTATTAAAAATTGTGTGTTTTATATAGAGAAGGCAACTACTGAACCAGTCGCATCTCGATCTACACATATCTGTATTTATTCTATAGAGATTTAGCTAATGCAATTGAATTCATTAGAAAAAAAATTAGAAATCTAAGCACTGGACGCATACGTTATTTATTTATTTATTTATTCGTGAATAAATCCACAGACAAGGCATAGAGAAAGAAATTACAAATATGTGCAAAACATACACAACAAGCAACCAATGCAGATGTAAACAAGTATCTGAGAGTGAAACAATGTTAAACTATCAGTGAAGCATTCAAGAGAGATTGTTCCACACTGTTAACAAATTTTCTACGAACAGCTTCCTTAATGGATAAAACTGACCAACCAATGTCACAGGAGTTATTAACACAGAGAGAATAGCAGTAAGGTCTATTTGCAAAATTTAATTTAGCATAATGCTAAACACGTATTAGAATTGCTGCAGTAATCACTTAGACATTTCCCTATGAACAATAGTTTTCTTTGTTGCACAGAACTTTGTAAATCAATTCTCCCCAAATTATGTATAAGTTCCTTAACTGATTCCCATTTATTACATCCAAAAAGAGACCTATATATAGAGTTCCACCAACTATTTAGTAGATTTAACTGAGAGGTATTTAAGTTAATTGATTCAATACAATAGAATAGAATAGGTAAGCAATGACTCTCCAGAAGATGTAACTTAACCACTTCATTACATGATTTAGCTTTATTTAATATTATATTAACAATTGCGAAAAACTTCCTTCTGCATTCAGATAGATCCACCGAAAGAGATTTACCCGATTCAAAAACAATGCCTAAATACTTAAGTTTACTTGCCCACTGCAGTTCATTATTATTAATGAGCAGTTTAGAAGGTGCAATATTCTGATCAGGTCCTACAAATAGACATTTCGACTTTACAGGATTAAATATTATATCTAACTCTTTAGCTATGTTACAACATATGTTTAACATAAGTTGCAGATCTAACACAGAAGCAGATAGTAGTACAATATCATCAGCATACATGAAACAACCAGCATAATTGTTAAAAATATGGCATCCTAACTGGGATTCATGCAGTTTTCCAAGTATTTTATCTACATACGTATTAAAAAGAATGGGAGAAAGCGTTCCACCCTGTCTAACACCACTTTTAATATCAAAGCTCTCAGAAAAAATATTACATCATTTTACAGTAGCATTCAACTTAGTATACCAATTTACTATTGTATCAACAAAAATATTAGGTAAACCATTCTTGTATAATATAGAAAAAAGTTTAAAATGATTAACCATATCGAAGGCCTTTGTGGCATCCAATGAAGCTACATAAACATTACTTTTACGCAAATTAAAATATTCAATAGTTTGATTAAACATAAACAGGGCATTTCTACACCCAAGACCTTTTTTAAAGCCAAACTGCAAGACACCTGTATTCATTGACTCACTGAATAAGGATAACAACAACAGTTCAAATAACTTAGCTAAAACTGGACTAAGGGTAATAGGTCTGTAATTATCATGCAAATTAAGTTTACTAGCTTTATTTTCCTTAGGAACTGGAATAATTACACCAGAAGCAAATTCATTAGGGACATATCTGTGAACAAGAAGCATTTGAAATAAAATTTTTATGTGAATTACCAGGGAAGGATGTGAATTGCGAATATGTTCTGCCATTAAACCATCTTTAGCGGGCGCTTTGCTAAATTTAAGCTGCTTTATTAATTGCTCAATTAGTTGAACATTAACCTGCGATAGAAAGGGATCATCATTCACATTATTGTTCAGATGCTTTTCTTCATATAACCTTGCATATTCACACACAATTTCTTCATTACTTGAAGAGTTAATAAATGTACTTTTAAAATACGTTTTAAAAATTTGAGAAACTTCAGTGGGATCAGTTTCATCACAAATTTTACATTGTGATGTAGTTTTATTAGATAATTTTGCATTCCAACATTTCCAGAAGGCATCATAATTCCCATTCATATAGGAAAATTAATATCATCTGATCTATGTTGCTCAGATTCCCTAGCAGCGCTTTTGATGGCCTTTTTATATTCATATTTGACCTTCAAACGAGCTTCATTTATATGACCATTTCTAGGTCGACCAGACATATTCCACAGTTGATGAATATCAATACTTGATTGTTTTAAGTCATTGAGCTTTTCATTCCAATAAAATTTAAGCGTACCTTGTCGAATTCTTGGAACAGTAGTCTTGGCAGCATTATTAAGGGCAGAACAATACTTGTATAATATTTTTCAATATTTGCAGCATGGTCTACATTACAACACGAAGCTTTACAACTTAATAACTCGCTTGGACAGTTAATATTCTGCAAAAGATATCCAGTTAGATTATAATACGATATTAAATCCGCTTTGTCCCATCTCATTCGTCGTTGAGCTTGGGTATGTTGCAGCGAACTGAGCGCAATAGGGCTAGTCACTTTGACTTCAAGGTCACATGTTATAGGTAAGTGATCTGAACAGTTGACTGCCTCATTTAATATATTAAATTTAGATGTAACAGATTTTAGGCTCTCGCTAATAAATATATGATCAAGCCATGAGTAATGACCTAAACTTTCATGCATATACGTGTATTGAATAGAGTTATCCTGAATTTTTTCATCACAACAAATCAAATTATAATTTGCAAAAAAATCACTTAGCATATTAAACCCAACACTCCGTGATACACACTCAAAATTAAAGTCACCAGCAACAATAAATTTCATTGAGGGATATTTATTAAAAATAGATTCAATAAAGGATAGTATTAAGCTTATATCATATAAATATCTTTCATATTCACTGTAACAGGGAAAATAGACATTAGTAACACAAACAGATTCAAATTTAAAATTCAGTGATATTGTGATATATCTGCCATTTATTTCATCAACATCAATTATTTTTATACACTTATGAATAGATTCTTTCCATAGTATAGCACAGCCGCCATAGGGGCGTCCACGCATAACTGCATTACCTAATCTATTATCCATTGAAGATACACATACACCTCTATAATTAGGATCAAGATCAAGTAATTTATTAAACTCCCAGTTGTTTAGCCAATGCTCCTGCAGTAATATGACATAATAACTAGACAAAGCATGCATAGGAAATAGTAGTCCATTATGGAAACCGTGTATGTTATATGAGCAAATTTTTATATTTTTAAACAAATTAGAATTATATGTACTATTAATACTTATGTTATTGGTGGCTATAAAGGGTTCAGCATTCATGATTGACTAGTTGATGGGGCACAGTACACCCATTCACGTATGGAGCTACCAAGTGGCCATGTATCAGCATCGAAAATTATGTCCTCATATAGTGCTTCACATGAAACCATAGAGGCTGATGATTGAAATTGACGGCCATATCCGACAGTTTCCTGCATGATGTAACCACTGCACCTGATGATTTGAGATAATCCTGAATCTTTTCAACAGTGGTAGCTTTATCAAGTCTTCCTACAAATACTGCAATTTTTTTAAGATAGCCTTAAGGAGCGAAAGTAATGAAAGCGGTTATGGAAGCAGATACAGGTTTCAGTGTTTAAACGACATTTTTTAAGTCGCATGAAGTGTATAAATAATGGTGTTTTAATTCATCGATAGTTGCGTTATTTTTTCAATGTCTGGTTGATAGACCGGATAAAAGAGTCATTAATTGATTGATTGATTGATTGATATATAAGACGTTGACGTTGACAAGCCGGACGAGAGATCCATTATGACGTATGTCGCGAAGTTTCTGGAGAAATTTCCAGAACAGGAAATGTTGACTTTATCCAGTGTAAGTAACAGACACTACTGATCTTATCTCTCTCTCTCTCTCTCTCTCTCTCTCTCTCTTAGTGCATTGCCTACTGACAGGTCCATGGTATATAACGCCTCCACTCTTCTCTGTTTTCCGCTTTCCTCTTCATTTCTACATATGTCTTCGAGTCATCTAACATACCTAATTTCGGCCTGCCCCTGCCTCTTTTCCCTCTATTCTATCTTCTATGACCTCTATGACTGATTTTATATCATTTGAAATTCTATTGAGATAATTAATAATAAAAATAAAAAATAATAATAATAATAAAGGTTTAACGTCCGTTTCCTCCTATAAGGATGATGTCAGGGACGTCCCTCATCTATTGAGATAGTTACCTCATGAATCTCTCTCGGTGAATAAACAGTTAATATAATTCTTTAAAAAAATAGCAGCCTAAAAACCATACTCATCTTTATTGATATGAGATAAGGGATCTTATATCAATAAAGAAAATCAATAAATTGAATCAATGAATAGATTTTATTGTTAGTTAGAGTCGTCAGTACGTTATTATCGAACGATCAATTAATTAATATTAATATGATTGATTATCTTAATAATATATTGATTGAATGATAGATTGATTAATCGAATGATTGATTGATGTAATAATTTGTTGATTGATTAATTTCTTTGAATTCATGGCTAGATCGATTTATTAATTGATTGATTGATTTGTTGATTAATTGAGTGAGTGATTGATTGATTCATTGTTTGATTGATTGATTGATGAGTGAGTGACTGATTGACTGATTGATTGACAGATGGACCCAGCCTCCCAGCAGTCACATGACTTCAACAAGCTCATGGATTGGCTGGACCCCGCCCAGGGAGTTCTCGAGATGGCAGAGGGCGTTATCATAGATCCAGTCAAAGAATATCAGGTCCACAGCGTAGAGCGAGACAGCTCATTAAATCAATCAGCTGATTATTTAAATTATTTAAATTACTATTCAAATTATTATTTAATTATTTAAATTATTATATAAATATACTGTTGTAGAGATTAGATGGGTAAACAGCAGAGTTTGGATAAATAGGAATTTTCCCAGGGAATTACGCCCCTGCTCAGTAAATGTTAGACGAAGCTTAGAAGGGCATTGAAGGACCATTTCGTCGTAAGCAGAATCCCCCAAGAAAATGGTATTTAACAATAAGAATGAGTGCTGCTAAATGATTTAAAGTTACACTCATGTGTGGACATGAAGTGGAACACGGAAGTTAGAGAAGAGTGGAAGCGTTATATATATATATATATATATATATATATATATATATATATATATATATATATATATACATATATATATATATATATACAGGGTAAGTAAAAAAAAAAGATTACACCTGCAAAAGTTTGAATATCTCAGGCTACTGTTAATATTTTCTAATAAAACTTTTACCAATTACTAAAGGACTAATTTCTGATGGGGTGGCCAGTTTTCATCCATTTCGGTACATAGATAGGCCAGTCATGCAAGTTCAGCAGAGCAACCCCCCATTTTTACCTAAAAATGGCGTAAAGCACCTACTGCAGTTCTGTCTTGTTTTTAGGCTTCGGCTGGTGTTTCTGACAGAGGTGCAGCATGGTTCCCCAGATATGAAAATCCAGAGGATTATAATCGAGTGAGTTTGGAGGCCATTCATTCTTCTTGATAAAATCCGGGTTTCTCTCGCTGATCCTTTCCTGTGCATGACGAGATACATGAGCCGGAGCACCATTCTGCTGAAAGATGAAACCATTTGGTAGAAGAGCATGGCAATCATCAAACAGCTACGGAAGCAAAATATTGACGTAATACTGAGAGTTCAATTGACCTTCTCGTCAATGAAGTGCAATCTGCCCTTACCGGAGTAGCAAACGCCATTTTTAGGTAAAAATGGGGGTTGCTCTGCTGAAACATTCATAACTGGCCAATCGATGTACCAAAATAGATGAAAATTGGCCACGCCATCAAAAATTAGTCCTTTATTAATTGGTAAAAGTTTTATTTAAAAATATTAGTAATTGCCTGAGATATTCAAACTTTTTGCAAGTGTAATCATTTTTTTACTCAACCTGTATATATATATATAAATATATATATATATATATATATATATATATATATATATATATACATATATGCATATATACATATATCATATATATAGATAACGTAATAGATTTATAGATTAATTAACTAACTTATTGATGTATTGATTGATTGATTGATTGATGGATCTAGTCCTACGAGTCATTCATGGGGGACATGAGACGACACGGGGCCCTGCTTGATCGCCTCAGAGCGGCCGCTGAGGGGGAGGGGGGCCTCACCGGCATCAGCCTCGATCAGTGGCGGCTGCTGGAGGGACGCTGGGCGGACATGACCGGGCGAGCCCAGGCCTGGCAGGGCAAGCTCGACTGCGCGCTACCCGGGCACCTGGGAGAGCTGGGCCAGCAGCTGGGCCAGGCTGAGCAGCTGCTGGAGGCGTGTCTGCGGGAGGGTGGAGCCGAGGAACTGCAGCAGCTACAGGTGGGCGGAGTTAATTGCTGTCTTTCTAAATGTCAATCCAATGAGAATGTAGTATTAAAGTTGCAATTTGTATAACGTTAAGTTTATAAAGCCGAAGTCTTCTCTTGACGATAGCAGTGCGTAAATGTGGTCTTTACTATAGAAATTTGAAGCTCTTCGCGTTTGAATAAATTTTTACATCAATATACGGGTGTTTAATGCATGCTTATTTAATGTCTATAGCTACAGTGAATACTATTGCGTCTTGCTCCACAACAGAGCCGCTATATTTAAAGCTATATTGAGCTAAGAAATAATTAATGCTAACAAATAATTAATTCTAATAAATAATTAATACTTATAAATAAGTAGCGCCATAGTTGTGTAAAACATATAGCAGGTTAATTGTACTACTGGCTCGTACTATCTCGAGATAATTTTGGGTTATATTGAGTTTATGCTAGTTTAACGAATAGAGACAGGGGCAGGCCGAGATTAGGTATGTTAGATGATTTAAAGACCTACTCATATGTGGAACTGAAGAGGAAAGCGGAAGACAGAGAGGAGTGGAGGCGTTATATACCATGGACCTGCCAGTAGGCAGTGCACTAAGAGAGAGAGAGAGAGAGAGAGAGAGAGAGATAGAGTATTCTACAGTGAGTTAACACTGTTGATGTATAGAACACTGTATCAGAGCTGCTCTCAGCCCGGGATGAGATCCACCACGCGCTGAAGACAGGAAGGTTCTGTGGGGAGCCTCTCTCCATCCCTCAGATGAAGAGCTTGGAGTCACGCCTGGAGCAACTAGGAGCAAGGGCTGATGCTCTCTCCCAGACAGTGGAGCATGAGGAAGCCAAGAGAACGCTTCTGAGCTTGATGGAAGACACTGAGAGGAGGATGGGCCCATGGATGGGGCTGCTCTCTGGTGGACCAGAGGATATTAACTCATTGCAGGACCAGTTCAAGGTTGTTCTATACGATCAATCGGTCAGTCAATCAGTGAGTGGGTCAGTGAGTGAGTCAGTCAGTGAGTCAGTGAGTCAGTCACTCAGTAAGTTAGTAAGTCAGTCAGTCAGTCAGTCAGTCAGTCATTATAAATGTCATCATAGATGACGTCATAGATGACATCATAGATGACATCATAGCTTATTAGACAATATTACAAACAACAAATTGTTATTAGATTTCTATACATTTACTAGTTGAGTTATAAACTGATTGATTTAGATCATCAAGATTATTTAGAATTTGAAAGTTTACAAAGGAAATATAATATTTCATCGGTTGAATCTGTTGCTAAAATACGATTAAAAATTTGAATCTACGTTGAAAAATACTGCATATTGAATATTCTATTGAATAATGACGTTGATTTGTTTTTTGTTTTCATCTGTAAAATACTTGGTTTTGCACTGCTTAACTGTACACATATGCTAAGTGTTATCTCTTTTCGTTTACTTTACCTTTTAAATCTGTGTGTTTGTTTGAATCTACCATGTATTGTTGAAATAAAGTCTATATCAATGGTAGAGTAAGAGAGTACTGTTCTTATTGCTTTGTTCTCGTGTTGCTAGAGTTTCATTGAGGACGGGAACCTGTTCTCAGAGGTGGATGGTAAACTGGAGACATTGAGAGCTACAGTGGGTGGGTTTAAACTAATCCATCCAAACTCAGGTAATTAGTCAAATCAATCAATCAATTGACAATTGATTCAATCTATCAATTTAACAGGATTCAATCAATCGATTAAAATTTGATTCAGTCAATCAATTTACATCTGATTCAATCAATCAATTTAACAACTGTATTAAAAATTAAAATAAAATCAATAAAAATTAAATAAATCAATTAAAAATTCATTCAATAAATAAATTTCGCATTTTATGCAATAAATCAATTTAACAACTTATTCAATAAACCCAATTGACCAAATCAATTAATTTAGCAACTTTCAACTAATCTGTTTTTCGCAGAATATTGATTTTGATGATGTGGAGGCAGCTGCGTGATAGATTTTCTCATTGATTGGTTAAGTGAGTGATTTATTGAACAATTGAATGATTGATTGATCGAATGACTGACACACTGATTGAATTCTTTGATGGATCTATCTGTTGACAGATAGATAGGCAGTGAGATTAATTGATTAATTGATTGATTGATTAATTAATTAACCAATTGATTAACTGATTGATTGCCAGATGTAGACACCTCCAAACAGGCCATGGAAGATGTTGAGATTCTATATGATCACTGGAACAACCTCAAGTCTCAGATGGTTCAGATATTGATTGATTGATTGATTATTTGATTAACTGATTGATTGATTGTCGGATGTAGACACCTCCAAACAGGCCATGGAAGACGTTGAGATGCTGTTTGATCACTGGAACAGCCTCAAGTCTCAGATGGTGCAGATGAAGACGAGGCAGGAGCAGACAGCCGAGTCCTGGCAGAGCTACGACCACCTCACTGCCGACCTGGAGGACTGGCTGTCTGGAGCTGACAACATCGAGCACCTCTCTGTGGAAGAACAACAGGTGACCAAGAGATCACGTGATCTTAGAAACAAAACATCTTAATTCTACGTAGAATTAAATAAAGCCTTTCTGCTCCTGTAATGTATTGTTAGAGTAGCTTCGATCACTTAAACTTTTGAAATTTAAATTCAATTTTTTAATTATAAACTTTTTAAGTTGCATTCACTGGACTGGTTATACGGAAAATGGAATGAATTGCCTAACGGTTAAAATATAAGATATTAAAAGTGATAGATATCAACGTATTTGATCATTTCACTATCATGCGTATTTGCTTTTTTTACTTAATTTCTATTTGAAATCCTGGCTACTTGCTTGTCAGGCAAGCGAGCACACATTTCTGCCACCAGCATGTGCATTGTTTTGTTCGTGTTGTGGCACACATGACATGCCGCATGTGCTACGAAGTTTCCTTCGTTGTTGCTGTTTTTACATTTTTCTTTTTTTCCTCCTTTTCCCCTCCAAAGTAATTACTACTTACAAGTAATTGTACTTGTAATTACTAGTAATAGTACTTGTAATTACTAGTAATTGTACTTGTAATTACTAGTCATTCTTGTCTCTACATCGTACGTCAAATTGCAGCCGGCCCGGATCTTAGAATAACATTCCAACATCCTGGGTATTTATTCATTCAAAGCCATCAATACTCGATCTTACAAGATGATCACCCATCCATCTACTAACCGAATCCGTTGTAGCTTAACTTCTCTCAATGGAATCGCAGCTAAACCAAGAGCGCTATCTCCCACCGCTATATAGTTCTCTATACAATGAAATGTACAGTTACTTCTACATCAAAGTACACTGTGACTGTTGTGTACGGTTACCGACTTCGCCATTGGCTGGAGCAAGTGGCGAAGTTGATAAGATACTCCACCGCGGATCAGTATGCGCGAGGTTCAAATCCTGGGCTCGCCGTCACTGACATCGCCTTCGAGTGAGGAAACTGTCGTTAACATTAGCTTTACCAGCTTTTTACACTCTTTGATCGTATTCCTACAGCGATACTTTGAGAACCTGAGCGGCTGGGAGGAGAGGCTAAGGGCCCTGCGGGACCGGGGGGACCACCTAGTGGGGGCCAGTGACCCAGCCACGGCCGAGCAGGTGAGGGCCAGGCTCGTCCTCATAGATCAGCGGTGGACTGGGGCCGTGGAGCGAGCCAGGCAGGTCAAGAGCAGGGCCCTAGAGGCAGCCAGGGAGGACTATAGTGGACGAGTGGAGAAACTGAAGGAGATCATTAGAGCTGGAGAAAATCTGCTGGAGGAGAAAGTGATAGCGGATGCTGTGGTTGTGGAAGAGCATAGGAGAGTGATAGAGGTAGGAACCGTTGATCTAGCCATCTCTCCATCAGTCATTCTATCTTCTATTTATCACTCTCTCACTCTCTCTCTCTCTCTCTCACACGCTCTCTCTCTCTTACTTTATCTCCATCTCTGTCTCTTTGTCTCCTTCTCTGTCTCTCTATCTCTCTGTCTCTCTCGCTCTCTCTCTCTCTCTCTCTTGCTCTTTCTTTCTTTATTTCCATCTCTCTCTCTCTCTCTCTCTCTCTCTCTACCTATCAATCTCTCTCTCTCTCATTCGCTCTCATTCTCTATCTCTCTCTCGTTGTCTCTTTCACTGTTTTAAAGTCTTTCAATCTATTTTGGAAACGTCCATTTCTACAGAACCTTGTTGAGGCACGTGATCGGTGACCTTTGACCTTCGAGACTATTTCTTTTCTAGAAAGCTTCTCTAATCCTTTTCATGATCAATCACATCTATAAAGTATATATTAACTGGATCTCAGTAGAAATATAAAATCTTAGTCCTCGTTCACTTATCAGTTCTTAAATTTCGTCGCTGACATCCTCTTTAGATGAAGAAACGGAAGTTAAGCTTTTAATAATAATAATAACAATAATATTAATAGTAATAATAATAATAACAATAATAATAATAATAACATCTTATTACACTTACCGGCCTGTGTCATTTAATAATAATAATAATAATAATAACTATTGTGCTTTATATGATTATAATTTTAAAATATTTTAGTTAATGAAAATATTTTCTTTTGGTGTTTTAGACTAGATAAATCTAGGCTCAGATTATGTTAAATTAAATCTTTTAACATTTTTTAAAATCTTTAAAAAAAATAGTACACTTTACCACTCCCCTCACTCGCAGCGTTGAGCAGGTTTGCTCCAGGGACAACGCCTACACCAGCGATGTGCTATTCGTTCATCATCACGAAAACTTTTAATCATCATTGATTGATTAATTTATTTAGTAATTTAAACATATACGACAAATATCTAATTGTTAGCACAAATATATTTACGGAATAATAATAATAATAATAATAATAGTAATAATAATAATAATGATAATAATAATAATAATGATAATAATAATAATATTATTATTATTGTTATTATAGTTATTATTATAATTAAAATTATTACTATTACTATTACTACTACTATTATTAAATGTGGAATATTTTTGGCGGCATAGGACTTCTCTTCAAGAAAGCCCCACGTTGAGGCAGATCTCACAGAGACGACCTCTATGGCTAAGTCCCTGGTCAAGAGCAGCCCCTCACAGAGCATTCAGTCCATGCTTGAGGACCTGCGTCAGACCAATGAGAGGCAGCTCTGCCTCTTCACTGGTCTCAGGGACAAGACCAGGGTCCTCGAGGCTACTTTACCACTGATACAGACAATTGACACGACTCTGTCTGATCTAACGAGTTTTCTGGAGCGAGGAATGGAGATCCTGGAGGTTACTCCGGAACAAGCTGATGCGAGGATTGTGGGAGAGGTCCTGGAGAAGTGCAAGGTAGAGAAATCTCGGACTGGTTCTAGTAGATAAATAGTCTTATGAGATACGAGGTGGCAGCACCTGTTTATCTGATCAGTATTACCATGTTTATCGGATCAGTGTTACCATGTTTATCTGATCAGCGTTACCATGTTTATCGGATCAGTGTTACCATGTTTATCTGATCAGTGTTACCATGTTTATCTGATCAGTGTTACCATGTTTATCGGATCAGAGTTACCATGTTTATCGGATCAGTGTTGCCGTGTTAAAAAATCTCGATTGTCCGTCACTTAAAATTGAGAAATTTGTTTAGCCCCGTGTGGTAGGCTGATCAATAAAATGATTGGTTAATAGTTCTACTGAATTAGTAGCTAACTCGATTGTTCCATGGAAAGTTGCTTATTTGCTTAATTAGTTTCGGCTGGAGCCAGTGGTGATGTCGGTAAGATATTCGACCGCGGATCAGTATGGATGGGGCTCAAATCCTGGGCTCGCCCGTCACTGACGTCGCTTTCGAGTGAGGAAATTGACCTTAAAATTAGCTTTTATTATTTGCCTAATTGATTAATTTTTAATTGATCGACCGTGTGTGTTAGCGTTTAATTAATTGAATGGTTCATATATTGATTGGTATTTGTAGTTTTAGTTAAAGATTGATTGATTGATTGACTTAATGACTGATTGATTGTACTAAACATTTAGATTTACATGGTAGAGATTCAAGAGTCGGCTGTGGTGATGGAACGGCTCCACAGCGAGTACGATCAACTCCAGAGAACTGGAACACGCTTCCTCAACTCTGAGAACATCCATGATGCCGTGGAGCAGATCAGCGAGAGAGCACAGGTATTTATATGTATTCTACAGGTATTAAAATGTACTGTACATGTATTTATTGTACATGTATTTATTGTACATGTATTTATTGTACATGTATTTATTGTACATGTATTGATATTTAAATGTATTGTACAGGTATTTCAATGTATTCTACATTGCTTAGGTATTGAAATGTTTTGTATGTGGCTCATGTATATGTATCTACAGGTATTTTAATGTATTCCATAGGTATTTAAATGTATTCTATAGGTGTTTAAATGTATTCAATAGGGCTCTGGTATATAAATGTATTGTATGGGGTTATGTATAGGCAAGTATTCAATAGGTATTTGAATGTATTATATATGGTTCAGTTATTTAATTGTATTCTATAGGGCTATTCTATTCTATCCTATTCTATTCTATTCTATTTTATTCTATTCCATTCCATTCATCCATTCCATTTCATTCCATTCTATTCCATTCTATTCTATTCTATTCTATTTTATTCTATTCTATTCTATTTTATTCTATTCCATTCCATTCCATTCATCCATTCCATTCCATTCTATTCTATTCTATTCTATTCTATTCCGTTCCGTTCCATTCCATTCCATTCTATTCTATTCTATTCTGTTCCATTCCATTCTATTCTATTCTATTCTATTCTATTCTATTCTCTAGGACATAGAGGGGCTGATACCGGTACAGAGAGCGAGACTAGAGATACAGAGAGCTCATTTCATGTTCGCAGATGTCGCCACTGACTGTCAGGTCAGACTCGACACTCAGAAACAAGAACTGAGAACAAGCAGTAGTGCCGAGGACGTCATCAACAAATACAAGGTTACTTCTTCTTCTTCTTATTTCACTTCTGCGTGTGGAAAACTGAAGGTCTCAGAAAATAGCACTATGTAATTAATAGATTGATTGATTTATTTACTTCAAACCAATACTATAATTCAACTACACTATTATATTACAACTACACTTTACAAAATAGAACAACAATAGACAATAAACTGAGACAGTGAGCAATGGTTTGTGGCTCTCTGAGGAGCCCTAAGTCCATGGAGCAGAACACCAGCAGCTTAACGTTTACATCATATAATGTAAATAATTGATTGATTGACTGATAGATTAATGAATCAATTGATTTATTATTTGACTGATTGATTGACTGGTTGATTGACTTATTTATTGATTAATCAATTGATTTACTTATTAATTGACTGACTGATTGATGTTGTAGGAGACATTCGAGCACCCAGGTGGTATGATAGAGAGATGTACCTCATTATTGACTACTATGTCGACGGCTAATGAAGAGCTGATAGAACTGGGCGGAGTCTCGCAGCTGTCAATCATAGAGTCAGACGAGGAGAGGTGGGGCTTGCTGTCTGCCAGTCTCACTGACTTCAAGTCCCTCCTCCTAGATCTACCCAGACAGTGGCAGGAGTACAGAGACAGGTTGAGTGGTTGATTGATGATTGATTGATTGATTGATGATTAATTGATTGATGATTGATTGATTGATTGATTTACTTGTTGATTTAGTTTATTTGTGTAATATGTGTATTTGCGTGTGTGTGTATGTGCGTGTGTGTCTGTGGGTGTGTGTACGTGTGTGCCCGTGTGTTACGGTTGTTTTACGATTCAATACTATACTATACTATACAATAAAACACGGTACGATACGGTACGGTACGGTTCGGTACTGTACGATATGGGACGATACGGTTCGATACAATACAAAACAATACAATACAATGCAATAAAATAGGATACAACACAATACAATGCAATGCAATGCAAAGCATGCAATGCAGTGAAATTCAATGCAACGCAATGCAATAAAATGCAATGTATTGCAATATAATGCAATACAGCACAATACAATACAATACAGTAATGCAAAAATACAATACAATACCATGCAATATCATGGTGATTCAACGCCCTCTTCCCCACTGGAGGCTGATGTCAAAGACGTCGCTATAGATTGAAACACTTCAGATTAAATTTTCTTTATTTGCTTTTAAACATTTTGTATATTTTGCTTTTATTTGTATGATTGAGGGTGGTCAACTAGATAGGTTACTTGTGACCTCTTTGACGGCCTAGTTTGTGTATGTCACTGCATATTTTGAGTGTATTGAAATAAACATAGTTCTCTTTTATACATTTTAATTATCTGATTGCATGGCAGAATGATTGTTATGCCAGTGCTAAGTACAAAAAATAATATTTGATTGATTGTTTGATTTGTTTGATTGATTGTTTATTGATTTATTTATTTTTCACATAAGATCGACAAAGTTTCAGGAATACGTTGCAGAGATGAGCGACCTAACGTCCCAGCTGAGTGATGAGACCCTGTCGGCGGATGAATACAGAGCAATACAAAACAAGTTCCAGGTTTATGATGTTTTGAGAATTTAGAGAGATGTGTGATCAAAGTTTTGAAAAGTAAAAAAATAAACAAACATTATAGTGAAATGTAGAAATATGCAGTAGGATTGCACAAATAAAAGCGGCCTTTGGTAATAGAAAAGAACTATTAACAAAAAGTCTTAAGAAAGACATAAAGATAAAGATCGTGAAAACTTTGGTTTGGACCACGCTATTGTATGGATGTGAAACATGGACCTTAAGAAAGGAAGATATTAGGAAACTGGAGGTATTGGAAATGTGGATATGGAGAAGAATGGAGAGGATTAGCTGGACTCAAAGGGCTACAAATGAGGAAGTTTTAGAGAGAGTTGGCACAGATAGACAGTTGATAAATTTATTAAGAAATAGGAAGAAGAGATGGATAGGGCACATTCTAAGGCGGAAGGTCTATTAAAAAGATGTCATAGAAAGTAGAATGGAAGAAAAAAGAGGCAGGGGCAGGTCGAGATTAGGTATGTTAGATGATTTAAAGACCCACTCATATGTGGAAATGAAGAGGAAGGCGGAAGACAGAGAAGAGTGGAGGCGTTATGTACCATGGACCTGCCAGTAGGCAGTGCACTAAGAGAGATAGTGAAATGATCAACTATGTTGATATCTATCACTTTTTAATACCACATGTTTAAACCGTTTGGCCATTTATTCCATTTCCGTGTAACCAGTCCAGTGAATGTCCGAGATTTTACTCTCAGATCAGCGCGGCTGCGATTCGAACCCACGACGGTTCAATTCACCTCAGGATCTGTCATTTAAAACTTCATGACGTTACCCCTACGCTATTGAGACATTCTATATATTATATATATATTTTTTTATATTTTATATATATTTTTGAGGGTATGTTGAGATATACGATCAAAGTTTTGACTGTTGAGAGAATATAGAGATATATAAGCTGGTAAAACTAAGGTTTACGTCAGTTTCTTCACTCGAAAGCGATGTCAGTGACGAGCGAGCCCAAGATTTGAACCCAGCATCTACTGATCCGCGGTCGAGTATCATACCGACTTCTCCATTGGCTCCCGCCAATAGGCGAAGTTGGTCAAAGAAATCGGTTTTTACGATCAAAATTTTGACTTTTGGGAGAATGTAGAGATAAACGATCAACGTTTTATGTTTTTATTTATCTTTTGAGCGAATATAACACAGGTAGGATTTAGTGTTTAACGTCAAAGTTCAGAAGCACAAGTATCTGCCTAAAATCATGATCACAATGAGAGTCTCACGAAAAGTTTCTCTTCTAACTTCTTTTAGAGAGGATCTAACATGAGGTGACTGAGGTGATTTTCCCTCAGCCTCTTGAATGGTCTATATATTGGTAGTGAAATGTAAGCGTTTTAATATAGCACTGAGGGGTTTTCTGTTCCTTTGTATCGACGGGCGGTAATGCGAAAGAGTGTCTATTGTGCGTATGTTAAATCTCATAATGGGGATAAGTTCCCTTGTCCAGCGCCTATTTCATCAAAACCAGAGATGTGAAATAAAAATGTCTTCCTTATTAAAGAGGAAATCAAAATCAAAAATTATTTTTAAAATCGTCTTCAATATGGCATAGTAGTGAGAAAAAAAAGAGCGCCACTACACACCTTTCTATTGATGTCTATATTGAGATATTAATAACGAAATTCAAATTCAGATAAATTGCAAGCTCGATATTTACTTATTAATTAAAAATATTGACAGTTACTTACTGGTGGCTTCATCTTTTGTGACGGTAGCTCGATTGTGTCGAGTCGTCTTGAAGAGGAGCCTTTATTGTGCTTCTGTATCTTGACGTAAAACACTGTGCTGTTGTTCTACAATGTTATCATCTGTGCTATTATGGCAATATATCTGTGCTGTTGTAGCACAATGTCATCACCTCTAGCTGATGGCACAATGTTATCACTTATCACCTCTGATGGCACAATGTTATCACCTCTGATGGCACAATGTTATCATCACCTGTGGTGGCACAATGTTATCATCTCTGATGGCACAATGTTATCACCTGTGGTGGCACAGTGTCATCACCTGTGCCGTTGTGCCACAGGACGAGCGAGCCCAGGATTTGAACCCACACCTGTTGTTACCTGTTGTTACCTGTTGCTATCACAGAACCTCATGGCATCAGCTCAGAGTTTTGAGGAAGAAGGTCGCTGGCTACAAGAGACTCTTGATAAACTCCGCAGCATAGGAGGCGAGGCGGAGAGGACTATCCATGATGACATGGAGGACCTAGAGAGGGTGAGGGACCGGTACTCCAGTCTTCAGCCTGTCTGTCTGGAGGCGTCCTTGACCTCGGAGGTCATGAAGGTCAGTCATGAGTTCAAGGAGAGGGCGGGTCAACAGGTGCAGTGGCTGGGAGATGTGGTGGAAGCCTTCAGAGAGGATCAGAGAGTGGGTGACTTAGAGACAGCGAGAGATCTGCTTGTCAAACACGAGGTAAGTGACTTAGGGAGAGCTAGAGCTCAATAATAAATAATTATTTATTATTTACAAGTAACTCTTTATAACAGTCAACAGTAATTTGCGATCAAAACATTAAACCTTTCAACACTGATAACAATAACTTGACCTCGACCCTGACCTTGATGAACAGTTGCAGTCAACCTTGACTTTGAGCTTGACCTTGATCTTCAACTTGACCTTAACTCTGACCTTGACCTTGACCTTGACCTTGATGAACTGTTGCAGGCAGCGAGGGAGAGGCTCAGAAGTAAGAAGGCGGAGCTTCAGGCAGATATCTCAATCGGTGCGGAGCTTAACGAAAGCTCAGACGCGCCGTCATTTGTCAATCAGTCACTGAGCGAGCTGAGATCAGCATTAAAGAGCGCAACGGCTCTCTCTGAGTCCAAGTACAACGAACTAAAGGTATGAATAAGTAAACACACATTATAGTGAATTGATCAACCATGTTGATATCTATCACTTTTTAATGCCACATGTTTAAACCGTTTGGCAATTTTGTCCATTTTCCGTATAACTAGTCCAGTGAACGTCCGAGATTTTACTCTCAGATCAGCGCGGCCGGGATTCGAACCCACTAGGTTTCAATTCACCTTCGGATCTGTAATTTAAAAGTTCATGACGTTACCCTAACGCTATTAAGACAATCATGTATGTACTGAGTACTTCACTCATCTTTCTGTAAGTTAACATTACAGAATATAGGCTAACTGCGTTTTGTCAAATACTTTTATAGACCTTTGTATTTGTAATGAATATTAAAACTTTTCAACCATGTCATGTCATGTGATCATCCTGGGGCTGGTTCCAGCCAAAGCCTTCTCTATGATGTTCCTCCACAAAACTCTATCCTTTGCCATTTCTTCGATGTTCTTTCTTTCTCTTCCTTCTGTTCTCCCATAAATGCTAACTCCAGCAACCTTCATGTCTTCTTTGATGCAATCCTTCCATCTTGTTTTAGGTCTCCTCACTGCTTTTGCCATCTGCTTTATTGTTGCGTAATTTCCACCAAAAGATGAATTATAATTTATCAAATATATCATCAAATATACATTTCTTGTGTAGATGTAAATTTAGACATAGTTACAAAAGTGCTATTTTGTGTCAATTATGATTTTATAGCTTACTATAAGGCAATGAAAAAGCCTAATTTATATCATAGCGAAGATTCAACATACACTAGTTAAAAGCTAATGTTAACGTCAGTTTCCTCACTTGAAAGCGATGTCAGTGAACGGGCGAGTCCAGGATTTGAACACCGTACATACTGATCCGCGGTCGACCAATATCGCTGTCGGTTAGGTATTCGATGTCGATAAAATATATGTAGCTCTTGTAGCTCTGGCAGGAGCCAGTGGCGATGTCGGTAAGGTACTCGACCGCGGATCAGTAAGTGCGGGGTTCAAATCCTGGGCTCTCCCGTCACAGACATCGCTTTCGAGTGAGAAAACTGACGTTAACATTAGCTTTACCAACTTTCTACTTTACTTCATTGCAGGCTCACGTCAAGAACTTGGAAGACTTTGAGGCGGTTAAAGAGAAACTGAGTGAGACAGTTGAGAAGATAGCCACGGACACGAACAAGCCGACACTGGTCGCCTCTCAAGAACTGGTGCGCAAACAACTCAAGTCAAAGAAAGAGCTTCTAACGAACATCGACGAGATGCACGCAGATCTGACGAAGTTGAACGCCCTAAGGGCAAGTCTGGGGGAGTCCCTCAGCGAAGAAGGACGTCAGAAGTTGGACAAGGAATGTCTTGCTCTTGAGGAAGCTATAGCCCAGCAGAAACAGCTGGCTGAGCAGCAGCTACAGCAGCTGGGCGAGTGCGATCAGCAGTGGAATAGACTAAGCAGTCAGCTGATGGGCGTGGCCGAGGTATTGAGTCAGCCAATCAGAGACGAGAGTGAGCAGAGCGTGACAGCAGATGAGAATGTTGAGTCGGTGGAACAGCAGCTGAGCTCACTGCAGGTGAGTGTTGGCAGATGATGAAACTTTTCGTGTCAAAAATATAAAGTGAAATTTGTTGAAACTTGTTGACATCTTAACATTAACATGATGTGTCAGAAAGCACAGGATGCTTGTTTAACAAAAATCATATCTTCATCTATTCGTCTGCATTCACAGGTTTGTTTATTGAATTTGCATTATGTACTGTGCTGAACGTCAAGATCTGAAGCACAGGGCTTCTCATCATGACCATTCGACACACTCGAGTTGCCATCACAATGATGCAGTTATTGATTGAGTAAAATATATTTCGCAGCTCAAGCATATCTTAATCTAAATCTTCTATTTCTAGTGCACTGCCTAACGGCAGGTCCTTGGCATATAACTCTTTCAACCAATTCTATCATCAGCCTTCCTTTTCATCTTTTCATTCCTTTGGGGAGGGCATTTAGCGCACTCAGTTAAGCCGCGCGTCAATTGAACGAAGTAAAGCCACGTTGCACGCGGTTAGAAAATTGTGGACGACCACTTTGGAAGACCGAGTGTCGACAGCTTTAAATGTAAATAACCCCCAGGGTGTTGGAGGTTATTCTTAATTCCGCGCCGGCTGCTATTGATGCGCCAACAAAAGACAACAATTACTAATAACCATTAAGGGGAAAATGAGGAAATATTGAAAAAAGCAAAAGTAGGGGAGCAAAAAGTAGGTAGAAAACGGTGCAAAATCCAGAAAATCAGTCCAAAGTAAAAGAAATTAAAGATAGTTATTTTAGGGGCTGATCGCAACAAGAAAAATAAGGTGTTAACTGATGCTTTTATGTAATCACTAGTACAGTAAATAAAGGTGTGAATTAATGTTTTTATGTAACTACATATATAGTAAATAAAGGCGTTAATTGATGTTTTTATGTATTCACTGGTACATTAAATAAAGGTATTTCTTAAACAATTTTTTTTTGTTCTCATTATTCGACAAGGCGGAGAAGGAAGATCTGTTAGCTCAAGGAAGACTGCTGGATGAACTGGAAGAGTCGATGAACAGACTGGGTCAAGGTCAGAGGAGCCGCGAGATGGTTGCCAACAAGTCCAAGCTGTCCGAGATGAGGAGACAGTGGAAGAACAAGATGGCTGCTCTGGAGAGGAAGACCGAGACAGTGGCGAATGATCTCAGTCAGCTGCAGGAGCTTGAGGTGCACGTGGAGCAGATCCAGCCACTGCTGGAAAGACTTCAGGCCGACAGTCAGAGATCTGAGGTGGATTTCCAGTGTGATGATCTGGGTGAACTGATGGCGAAGCTGCAAGAGAACAAGGTTTATTTGTCGTTTATTTGTTCTTATATTCATTGGTTGGTTCGCCTTTATTCGCTTATTATATTAGTATATTTACGTCTATTCGCGTTTTTTGTTTGTTTTCTTTTCATTTATTCGATCAGTCGTTCACTCATCTATTTTGCTATGATCTATTCGAATAAACAAAGGTCTATAATTAATTTCAATTTTATTTTTAAAATATTATTTTGTAAATAACTTAAAGTTACAGAAATTAACCGAAATTACAAAATTATACTTCATACCTTGCCTTTTGATAACTTTCTTCCTTTTGGTTTCTACAGTCGCTCTTGAGTGACATGAAGAGTAAGGGAGAAAGTCACGCTTCAGTGCTGGCATCTGGTGAATGTCTCTCACATCTGCCTCATGTAGTCCAGCAGGTCTCTGAAGTGGAGAGGAGCTGGGACACCTCCCTCAGACAGCTGACCAGCAGAGACCAGCAGCTGGAAGAAGCTGCCGCCACCTGGAGCGAATACGAGAGGACTCAGCAGGAGCTGAAGGCTCTCCTGGAAGAGGCAGGACTGGAAGTGGAGGAAGAGAAAACCGAGTCCATGTCTACTGATCTGGAAAAACTACAGCGACAACAGAAAGTTTACCAGGTTAGTGTTAATCCATCAATTAATTAATCAATAAATCAATCAATAAACTACTCAGCCGATTAGTCAGTCAAAATGCCAATCAATCAATTATTAGTTTAGTCATTCCATCAGTCTAGCATTGAAGTATTCAAGGCATAATTTCATAATCTTTACAAAACTTAAATATAGCGCGGAAGATCTTTCTTTCTCGCTCTCATTTTGTATAAAGCATTGACATTTCGATTTCAGACATTTTTCTTTTTTATAGCATACTATGTAGCAAAAGTAAACAGTCGGACTGCTATACACTGGTTTTATGTCTCCGCATTGTTGTTGTTATTGTTCTAGGCGGCACTAGACAAAGCCAAGAAGCACAAGCCACTGATGGATAAACTCAAGAAATTATCTGAAAAGTTAACACCATTTCTTTCTGAAGCTGGAGCAAATAAATTGGCAGAGCAGCAAAGGGAGCTGACGCAGCGCTACGAGAGCGTCGTCGAGACTGCTCAGGAGAGGGCGCAAGAGGTGAGCGTGGCTCAAGACAAGCTCAAGCACTTCTGGAGTAAAGTAGACGACCTCGTGCAGTGGGTCAAGTCTACGGAGGGTGAGATGAAGAAGAGAACAGACGTATACAGCGATGAGGTGGCAACAGTGCAGGATGAACTACAGGTGAGGCTATTTATATAATTGCCATTACTATACCATTACGCCACCGTTATTATTATTTATTATTAACAGCGAAAACTTATAACAGTGTCGTGGCCGAAGTGTGTCTTCGAGACTATTTTACAGGAAGAGTTCAATTGTATTCATGAGCTAAATAACAATTACATTTAAATTAGTATCTAAACTAGTAAAAATTTCTACATACGAGCGGAACTTTACGCTATCCAGCAACACTCGTTCCAGTCTTCATATACAAAATACTTATAATAAACATACATACGTGTATAGAACTTCCGTTGCTTCCGATTGAACCCAATTGAATAGATGATGTCAGCATATCCTACTAGAAAATCGTTATCTTACAGCTATAGCTACCATTCACTCGGTGAAACAGGAAAGGAATTCCTTTCTTGCTCATATAAGCGCAAATGTTTGTATTGACTGCTTAATTGGCAGCATCAGTTTAGTACTACAAGTACTTCTGATGGCTGGGTAGCGAAGTCGGTAAGGTACTCGACCGCGGATCAGTATGTGCGGGATTCAAATCCTGGGCTCGCCCGTCACTGACAACGCTATCGAGTGAGGAAACTGACGTTAACCTTAGCTTTATCAGCTTTTGCTAGGCAGATTGGTTGAGTGTAAAATACCTTTTCTAACTGATCGGGCTTTATGGGCCAACTCATCGATCTAGGAATTGTCAGGGTGATAAGTGAGTTTTTTTGTTATAGAAATTTTCGTGTGATAAGTCAACAATTGGGAAATATGCCGAGAAATATGTGGAAAAATTTGTGCTGTCTGTGAAGGACAAGTAGCATCATAAATTACATATTTATCACATTCTTGATCTCCTATTCTTTCAGATGAAGAACCTGGAGTGCGTGGAGAGGGCTCAGCTGCTGGAACAACTGGAGTCCGAGGCTCGGGCTATCCTGGAGAACTGCACTGACGAGGATGAGAGAGCGAGGATTAGCGAGAGACTGAGATCCCTACAGGATTACTTCAGCTCCGCCCAGCGAGCAGTGGACGAGAAGTCAGCTGTCGTGTCTAACTGGGTCAAGTACAACGAGGTGCAGCGCCAGACTAAAGAGGACATCGCCAGTCTGCAGCGTAAGATGGAGCTGCAGGTAGGTCGTGGTAACTACATGTAGGTGGAAAAGCAAATTGGGTTCGTATTTGTAGGAAAGAGAGCATAGAAACGACTACATGTACATGTTTGTTACATCTTTACGGAAATAACTATTTTAGCGAAGAGTTTTGTCTACCAACCATTCAAAATAAGAATTTGAATTCTCATCCGAAAGAGATTAAAGGGATTTCTAGGTCGCGATAGCTCGTTACTAGGTGTAATAGCTACTGACATTGATTCAGACGTACTGTGTTTATATTTGTGAGAAAGAGAGCATAGAAACGACTAGAAGTTCATTAAAGCTTTACTCGAATCGCTACTTTTACGGCAAGTTGTTGCCTGCCAACCTTTTAATTAAGCCTTTGACTTCGGTTTCTCATCCGAAGTAGATTAAATAGACGTCTCAGGCTGACGCTTAACTACATTCCTTTAAAGTTTAATTACTCTACATCTGCCAACCCGTCTCTGTGTGGCCGGCTATATGGCCACTTATTATTTAAACTTTTGATTATTTAGATGGTGCTAAATCAGCCAAGATGATGCTAAATCAGTCTGACATGGAGTTAGTGGTTTGCTTGAGAAGCAAACATCTACGGGTTCCATACCCGCCGAACCTTCTCTGTAGTCAAATTCTACACGTGGAACGAAACATACTAACGACTTTCATTATATCATTTTAGGAGGTGCTTTGATTCCTATAACAGGATCTCAGCGCAGAAGACTTGGCTGATATTCAGACGGAGATTCAGCAGCTGAAGGATAACCTCGTCAACTACGAGAACTCGACCATAGCGCAGCTACCAGTGGGCAGCAGCTTGACCGTCAAAGATCGCATGTCGCGCAAGACTCTCGACTTCTCTCACGAGGTCGACGCGCTCCAGAGAACCGTCGACAAGGCGGATGAGCTGCTGACCAAGAAAAAAGAGAAGCAGAGCGAGATAGCCAGGCTGTGGGAGGAGTTTAATGAGGTCAAGGCCGGTCTGGTTAGTGACGTCACCGCATTGGAAAATCGTCTCAACGAATTGCGCCCGGATGAAGCCACGCTGGAAGCTGCGCAGTCGCTGCAACTGGACTACAAACAAATAAAATCTCAGCTGACGGATCTGAAGGAGCCTCACAAACAGTTTAAGCTGCTCGCGGAGAAACTAAAGCTCGTCGATAGAGCGCATGCGACGAGAGTTCAGGAAGATTTTAACATGGTGGAGAACCGGTGGTCAACCACTAAGAAGTTATGTACGGAGAGCCTGAACTCTCTGACCTCTGTCATTAGTCACTGGAGCCTGTATGAGAGCTCAGCCGATGAAGTTCAGAGGTCATTGCAAGCTGCAGATGACGTCATCTCAGCTAAACTAGCTGCTAGCAGCAAGCAAGATCTGGTGGGGTTCAGTGAGAGAGTTAATGTAAGTAAACCATAAAGATTTAAAGTTAAATTATACTATTTCACACGATTTGCGTTGATATATCACTAATGCTGGGCTCGCGTGTCACTGACATTGCTTTCGAGTGATGAAACTAATATTAACCTTAGCTTTACCAGATTTTGAATACGTTTACAGTAGATATACTTAAAAATCATTAGTTTTAGTCACTGTTTTAAATTTTGATAAATTACTGTTAATATCTGTAAATTTAAGATGCAAATCGAAGTTTTGCAAGTTAGTTCTTTATCATCATCAGCTTCCCTTAAATTCCTGTTTAACTATGGTCGGGATACGAATAGACTTTCTAAATCCATTCGTTTAAGTTTTTTGTAGTAATTTTCGCATGTGAGTTAATTTTGATTAATCGTCAGAAAGCGGAGAGTGAGTTCACCGCACGGCGTCGCCAACTCACGTCCCACCTCTCTCATTCTAACCTCCTGACGGGAGAGCTTGAGTTATTGGATCACTTCAGTCCAGCCAGCATACAGGTTGACACAGCTGAGCAAGTTAAGAAATGGGAGGAGATGAGTAAGGTACGTCCATTTCCTTGTTTCATGAATTATCATGATAGATTATGATTACTTTTCCCAAGATACATCATTGCATTTTCAATCTTAGCAGTTTGATCTTAAAAGCACAAAATAATAGTTTTCAATGTGTTTCTTTCTTGTTAGAAGATAGGAAATGGTAAAATGCTTTCCAGCCGTATGTAATCATCAGCTTCTACGGGGTAAATACCAATATAAATGTCAATTTAACCGTTTACAGTCGGGACATAGACAGAGTTAACATATATGGCTAATTTTTGGATATGTTATACAATTTGGCCTCCCATAAGAGAATCTGTAAATATCTTGACAATTTTTTTATATTTTATGTGAAATTTTTTATGTTCCCAAAATGGGAACGTTGGACTGTGCATAAGCAACGACGCGTTCAGTGATACACTGTTAATATAGCTTGAAATATTTGTACAGATTTCTCTGACTTAAGAGTTCAGTAATAGAAAACATGAAACTTAAACATTCCTTACAAATATCCCGGTCAAATGAGTCGTATTCCTTATCTATATCAATACATTTATTACAATATATACCAGTTTAATATGTCTTATTCTCTAGCTACATCATATCTACACATTTGTTAAAAAATATCCCAATCCAATATCATTTATTCTCTAATTGCAGTCTGTAGTAATGATACCTTACAATTGTGTAACGTACTACATGTCCAATAACAGTGCTTCTGCTACGCAACTGGTTGGTTACTATGGCCTGGTGTGGTACAGCCCAGAACAGAGTTTATGCAGGCGCTTCCTGCATTTCACACACTGCAGGCGAGCATTGGTCTTACAAAAAGTGCATCTTCCCTGACTGGCACTCTCCAAATGGTAGTTCACTCCATCATATCGGATGTCGTTGGGTGTAGGAGCTGTTGGGCCACCAAGTCGAATGCGTGCCTCCTGTAACCTCAACAATGCCATCGTCACTGTTCTTCTAAACTGGATGTGAGTAAGTGTGCTGTCAGGATGCAGATATTTATAGAACCTGAAAGCAGCAACTACTGCCATGTTTAGACCGTTGCTAAACAGATTCCACCACCACTTCTTAGAACGGAGCCGTGGCCGATACGAAGCCAGCATCCTATCTAACTCATCAACCCCACCCATTCCTTCGTTGTACTTTCTGATGAGATCAGGCTGTGTTACTTTAGTTTCCTTCACACCCTTTACCGTCCTTCTTGCTGAATGTACTGGTGTAACGCCTAGATGGTTGCTGGCAATAGTAACTACAGAATTGTCGTTCCACCGTACGAAGAGTACCTGTCCATCAGATCTGTAGTCGAAGTGGCTTCGGTTCGTCTTCTTCATTTGAGGTATGGTCATCAAAGGGCACTTGTTGCACCTGTTATCACGTACAGTGCCACATGCTCTAAAACCTTTGTCACTGAGATCAGACATAAGTTGATGACTTGTGAAGAAATTGTCGAAATGGACCACGTGGCAAGCTGGCTGGTCGACAACTTCCAACAATCTGTTAACTACCCTACTGCCAAGTGGCCTTCTGTCATCACTGGTTTTGCCGCAGTAGATATCGATGTTGTATGGATAGCCATTTCTAGCACAAAGCATCCATAGCTTGAAACCGAATCGAACCGGCTTATTTCGGATGAACATTTTCGCAGAATGGTGTCCATGGTATGGCACCATCTCTTCATCGATGCTCAGGAGTTGATGGAATACTCCAAACTGCTGAAAATTTCTACACAACTTAGAATAGAATGGAAGAACTTTAGCCACTTTTGTGTTTTCAAGATTCTGATTGTCAACTAAATGCAGATAAGATTTCAGCAACTTAAATCTGTCGCGCTTCATAATATCACTGAAGATTGGTGCACAGAAATCGTCAGCTGTTGACCAATAGTCATTTTCTGCAGGAAGGACGTGGTACCCACTTAGCAGTAATAGGCCTAAGAACTGCCTCATTTCGTTAATTGAAGTTGCAAATGATTGAGTATTCTTTTCACGTTGCGCATAGAGCTCTGTCTGCTTCACAATTTCATCCACAACATCATCTCCGAGAAACAAGCTGAAGATCTCAAATTCACTCTTCTCCAAATGTTCCCCACCAATTTTTTCAAGAGTCTCTGGTAAATCTTGTAACTCCCTATCTTCGGTTTTCTTCCACAAAGCTCCCCTAGCTCTTTTGCGCTTGGGTTCTGACTTCTTTTCAACTTCATCGTCTGTGTCGCTATCGCTGCTATCAACTTGAACTTCTAACTCTCCGGCGACTTCATCGGGCATATCCTCAGTATCTAGCTGCTCGTCGTTAACATCTTCCTCATCACTGGCAATGTCACGATTACCACTGTCTGGAGGGATAACAACAATATCCTGGACTTTCTGAGTTGAACAAGAAGTTATGTAGTTCACAGCATCCGAAAGCGCAAGAAACCGCTGTGGCTCCTGTCTTTTGCCATAAAATTTACTAGTATTCATGTTGCGCAGAATTATTAGCTAAACTTTAGTGTTATACGAACTCACGGAGTGACGAGCTAATATATACCAAATTTAAAGACTAGTAGAACAGAGCATTCTATATCGAATCTTCAAATGATCATGTCACATTGACACACCGCCCTTTTATACCCTGCAGACATACCCCTGTTACCATGCAACCCCCCCTCCCCCTTTTAATCATGTAAAGCCACCTTTATTACGGACCGCGGCCGCATTAAAGTAAAGCCACCTTTAAAGGTGGCTTTACTTTAATCTGGAATCATGTAAAGCCACCTGTAAAGGTGGCTTTACTTTTTAAAGGTGGCTTTACTTTTAAAGGTGGCTTTACTTTTTGTGTGGCGGTGTGTCAATCATGTAAAGCCACCTTTAAAGGTACTTTACATGATTAAAGGACCGTATTTAAAATTCCTCCAAGTTAAACAAAATTCCAACCAACAAAATTCCAACGGTCCGGTTGGAATCTCAGCTAGACAGCTGGTTCACGGCTTCACTGGAGAAATCCTGTAAACTTAATTGGTCTTTTTGATTCAGTCAGTTCAGATTACAACCCTATAAAATCAGCTATAATACATAATTACGCTATAATAAGTAATAAATAATTATAATTTGATAACAGGAGAAAGTGGCAGTATAGGTATGTTATCCGTTTATGGGTCAGCAATTTAGGGGTTCAAATTATGGACTCACCCGTCACAGACATGCCTTCGGAAGAAGAAACTACGCTAAACTCGACCTTAGCAATCAGCCTAGACGCAAAAAGTAGTAAAAGAAATACCAGTAAATTGCTTACACACAGTCCAACGTTCCCATTTTGGGAACAACATGTTTTGAAGAATATCTTTTAAAGTAAACTATATACAATACCTGTTGCTACAGTATTTCAAAAAGCACATACAATAATGCTAAAATAATAAGTATACAAAGATTATTTAGTATAAAATTAATTTTTTGAAAATAAAAATAAAGAAATTGAAAAATTCGTCAGATTTTGTTTCTGTAAACATAAATAAATGGAAAAAGCCCATAAAAAGTTACATATTTTTAGAACGTTTTATCCAATCTTAATAGCCTTTTATCATGATTAAATAATTATACATTAGAATAGTTGAGTAATATGCAATAACTTCCATGTTCCCAAAATGGGAACGTTGGACTGTAAACGGTTAAGGAACATTTATAATTTTCGTGTATTTATCATTGTGTTCAATGCATTGTTTGTCAACAAACGACTATCAGCTGTAGCGTCGTCACGTAAACCGTGACTTAATGACTTCTACGCAGGATAGCTTCTTGTAAGTCGTAACGTTTAAGTTGTGGGCTTCAGCAGGTGAATAATTGCCTGTGACTTTTCTGATCTATAGAGACTAAGGGACTGCAGATCAACAGCCCACGAGATGGTGCAGACGTGGGACACTGCCGCGAGAACTGATGCTGAAATAAAAGCTCTGCTCGACTCATCTCTACTTAAACTGCAGCTGCAACAGAAAGCCGATAAACTGGACACTACCGCTGCACAACAGGCTGTTGACGCTTATAAGGTATAGCGAGCGGACTAATTAATTATAGAGGTTACGTTTGAATTTAACATGTAAATCAGTGCCTTAATACGTACTGACAAGGCGCATTTAAATAGATAATTTAATTTGCAGTTTGTATAGATTTTAAATTTTAGATGTAAAACTGGAGACCAGTAGGCCCTATATCGATGACGCCAATGGATTGTTCGTAAATGAGCGAGACAGCAACAGAGAATATTGGCTTTATTTAGTTGCTATTCATAGTTTGATAATCAGAGTTTTACGGAATTCTGGACAAGATTTAGTATTTTATTTATAGATCTATTTCACATAGATACGTGATATTGTATATTGGTATTCATTACACACATGCTATTGTACCTTGCTATTCACTACACTCATATCGTCTACTAATGTTCCCTCTTAATATTTAATACTTCTTAATCTCTCTCTCTCTCTCTCTTAGTGCACTGCCTACTGGCGGGTCCATGGTACATAACGCCTCCACTCTTCTCTCTCTTCCGCCTTCCTCTTCATTTCCACATATGAGTGGGTCTTTAAATCATCTAACATGCCTAATCTCGGCCTGCCCCTGCTTCTTTTTCCTTCCATTCTACCTTCTATGACCTCTTTTAATAGATCTTCCCCCCTTAGAATATTCTCGAATATACTTATATATACTTAGAATATACTTCTTAATATTCTCGTCTCATTATTCCTACTCGTTGGTTGATTGTCGCAGGCTGATGCAGAACGCCTGACAGAACTGAGGAGAACGTTCGAGAACGCTCTGGGAACGCTACGCCGGCTCAACGACGATCAGGAAATCCCAGAGTTATCTCAGTGCGCCTCTGATACGAGTGAGAGGTTCAAGATGGTGGACAAGATGGCGGACAGCGTGACTCAGCAGATTGTGAGAGTGGGGGGCGAGCGAGAGAGGTTGAGCAAGTCTATACAGGAGCTGAACGACTGGCTCATGAGGGTCCAAGACAAGATTCATCAGGCTGATGACGTGGCTGGGAAAGACCATGACATCATCGAGCGCTCACAGACGACTAAGGTTTCTAACTCTTGTTATCCGTCATCTTCTATTAGTGCACTGCTTAACGGCAGGTCCATGGCATATAACTCTTTTAACCTATTCGATCTTCAGTTTTCCTGTTCATCTCTGTATATAAATTTGTTATCAGATCATCCAACATGTCATGTCTTGGTCGTCCTCTAGCTCATCTCCCTTGCATCATCACCGTTATTACATCATTTAAAAGCTAAGGTTAATGTCAGTTTCCTCACTCGAAAGCGATGTCGGTGACGGGCGAGTCCAGGATTTGAACCCGCACCTACTGATCCGCGGTCGAGTATCATACTGACGTCGGTATTGGCTCCAGCCGGTGTCGAGGTCAATTAAAGGTCAATTCTGAAGACGTCCTCGTACTTTACTTATATAGAGTCATCGATGCTGTCATGGATGATATAGGGTCGTTTGTAGTGTTAGAGATCATCGTGGATGACGTAGCGTGTGTTGTGATGACGCAGGAGCTGTGTAGAGAGCTGGAGAGCAGGACCGGTAGAGTGGATGAGCTGAACTCAAGGGTTCAGCAGCTGTCAAGTGGTCACGTGAGCAGTGACGTCACGAGCTTAGAGAGACAGATGGGAGAAGTGAGGAAGAGATTTGAGAGTTCCTCCGTGCGTGCTGCCAATGTAAGTATCATCATCATCATCTTCTTCTTCTTCTTCTGCTTCGGCATCATCATCATCATCATCATATTCTTCTTCATCTTCTACTTCTTCTTCTGCTTCGGCATCATCATCATTATCATCATCATCATCATCGTCATCATCATCATCATCATTATCATATTCTTCTTCATCTTCTACTTCTTCTGCTTCTTCTTCTTCTTCTTCTACTTCTTTTTCTTTTTCTTCGTTATTGTTCTTCCTCCTAGCTCTAATCTCGCTTTTCTGCAGGGTCCACATGGCGACATGTCTGAATCCTGCCTCCATCTGTCTCGTTCGTGGTCGTCTTATGAATTGATCTTTACTATGCGCATGTCCTCTATCATTCTATCCAGTCAACGCTTCTTTGACCACGACCTTGTGCTGCCAATGTAAGCATCATAATAAACATAACCACAATTATCCGAATAAATTTAATTATATCCCGCAGTATTGATGACGATGTGGGTAAGATATCAACTAGATAGGATTTATTTATTCTCTTTGATGACCCGTTTGTATGTGTAATTTTGTATTTCATACCTGACCGCGGAGTAGTATGTGCGGTGTTCAAACACTCGGACCGCCCGGCACTTTTATTGGTTTCGAGAGATGAAACTAGCGTTAACGTCGACTTTAGAATGTCTCAATAGCGTTGGGGTAACGTCATGAAGTTTTAAATGACATATCCTGAAGTGAAATGAACTCTCGTGGGTTTGAATCCCACCCGCGCTGATCTGAGAGTAAAATCTCGGACATTCACTGGACTGGTTATACGGAAGATGGTCTAAATTGCCTAACGGATTAAACACGTTGTATTAAAAGTGATAGATATCAACCTAGATGATCATTTTTCTATAACACATATTAACTTTTTACTTTACAAATTTTAATTTAACACCACTTTATTAGGCTTACAGATTGATTACAAATAAGTAACTCGATCGATAATTGAATTCGATGATCGGGCCAGTTTAGTATCGTAGTTGCCTTACTACTGAAACATATTTTGAAGTACCTCAGCACTAGTTAAACTAAGATTTAAGGGATGATTTTATTGTATTTTTTTGTATGCCGTATAGTTACACACATATCGCATGTGTTTAAAATGTATCCTTTCTTAAGTTTCTGTTTTTGTAGTTTTTGTAGTTTTCGTTATTTCCTCCATTCCTTTCCATGGTTATTAGTAATGGTTGCCTTTTGTTGGCGCTCCAATAGCAGCCGGCGCGGATTTAAGAATAAACATACAACACCCTGAGGATTGTTTTACTTTCAAAGCTGTCTACACGCCGTCTTCCAAAGTGGTCGCCCACAATTTACTAACCGCGTGCAGCGTGGCTTTACTTCGTTCAACTGACGCGCAGCTTAATTGAGTGCGCTAAATCCCCCCCCCCCCATTTATTGATTTGGATGATGATGATGATGATATTGAAGCATATTATAGTCCATAGTGCTTTACTATGTTTGAACTCAAGAATGTCTCAATAGCGCTATGGTTAAAGGTGTAGATAACGTCATGAAATTTAAAATGACAGATCCTGAGGTGAATTGAACCCTCGTGGATTCGAATTCCAGCCGCGCTGATCTGACAGTAAAATCTCGGACATTCACTGGACTGGGTACACGGAAAATGGACCAAATTGCCTAACGGATTTAACATGTGAAATCCGTTAGGCAATAAAAGATTTTAGAGATTAAAAGTGATACATATCAACGTAGTTGATCATTTCACTATAATGTGTGTTATTATTATTATTATTAACTGCGCCGTCAGCTGTGGTGTAGCGAAAGACTGGGGGGGGGGGAGTTAATGTTAAATTTAATATTAAATGCACATGTCACGTTAACTTTTAGTATGACCAAAATGTAACTGCAGTTATATTTTGGTCATACTAAAACATAGTATAAAATGTGTGTCTCCAAAAAGCCCCTCTCCTATATAAAAGTTAAATTGTTTGAATAGAAAGTTATCTATTGTATCGTAAAGAACTATGAAATTTTAATTCTAATAATTGTTACGGTTAAATAACGTCATTCATTACGTCACTGATTTTGGCCACGCCCACAGCTCAGCACCTCGCTGCAGCAGATCCTGAGGCAGCGCCTCGAGGTGGGTCAGGAGGACGCCCACCAGTGGCTCAGCCACGCTCTGGAACGAGCTGCCTGGTGCCTCGACGTTCAGGGCGACCGCTTCGCCATCGAGGCCAAGCAGGACGCCGCCAGGGAGCTGAAGGGCAGCCTCCCCGGTGGGGAACAGCTTGTGACGAGCTGTGAGAGGAGGTGGACAACGATGAAGTCCGCACTGCCTCAAGACGTTGTGGAGAAGTTGAGTGGAGTGCAGAGGAAGATTGGAAGTGACTGGAGTGAACTGAATAAACTTCTGGATAAGTCTCTGTGAGTACTTCCTGTTCAGATGAATTTAATTATGAGATATTCATTCCTGTAGAGATGTATTTAATTGTGAATATTCATTCCTGTAGAGATGTATTTAATTGTAAATATTCATTCCTGTAGAGATGTATTTAATTGTGAATATTCATTCCTGTAGAGATTCCGACATCGAGTTAAGAAAAGAGCAGTGAATCCACATTGATGAGAGTTTGCTTAACACCCGTTTTTCACTACAGAACGATCTATATATTGTTTCAACGTTATATTTGCGTTTGATTTTGATATATAGTGAGTACATCATTAGACAGTGTTGTGGCATGACGTGGTATATAGCAGTTCTAGATACTGCGTGTTAGGTTACATAACAGTGACCTTACTGTAAATTACTGTTACTTTAATCTTTGTGACGGTAACTCGAGTGTGTCGAGTCGTCTTGAAGAGAAGCCTTATGCTTCCGAACCTGGACGTTAAATACACTACAACCTAACTTTCTTTATATAAGATCATTGGATAAAATGTACTATTGTTAGCGAAAGTAATATAAACTTGAGATGAAGAAAATGAGTACATGTGGCTGCATAGAGACATGATTGGAGGAAAACTTTTGTATGCGCCCAAACGAAAGTTTTGTATGCGCTACAGTTAATTAGTGTTGTACGTTTAACATCCAGCTCAGAAGCCCAAAACGGCTTCTCCTCGAGATTCCTATATTCGCCATACACAAGTAGTTAAACAGCAGAGAGAGAGAGAGAGAGAGACAAAATTAACGAGCTCTTTATCTTTATTAGCTCTTGAGCTGTTTATTATGATAATGATGAATTCGGCTCAATTGTTTAGACTCAGGTCCGTGTATTAGAAGATTTTCTGTTCAAATTCGCGACAGAAAACTCCTCTAATTTATATTCAGCCTATGAAACATTAGCCATAGATTTACAGTATGTTTGATTTACGTTTGATTTGATCTGTGTGCCGCAGGGATAAATTGAACAAATGTCTGCAGACCTGGAAAAGATATCAAGAGTTAGAGACTGAAATAAAGGTGTGGATCTCAGAGTGTGAAAAATCAATCCAGAAGCATTCAAGTCTTCTGCCAACCCTTGAGTGTAAGCAAGATCGACTGAGCTCACTGAAGGTATGCTCTCTCTCTCTCTCTCTCTCTCTCTCTCTCTCTATCTCTATCTCTCTCTCTCTATGTCTCTCTCTCTCTATCTTTCTTTCTCTCTCTCTCTCTCTCTCTCTCTCTCTCTCTCTCTCTATCTCTCTCGCTCTTAGTGCAGTGCCTACTGGCAGGTCCATGGTATATAACACCTCAACGCTTCTCTGTCTTCCACTTTCCTCTTCATGTCCACATATGAGTGGGTCTTTAAATCATCTAACATACCTAATCTCGGCCTGCCTCTGCCTCTTTTTCCTTCCATTTTACCTTCTACCTTCTAATTGAGGCTATATTTCAGATACTCTTTGACTCAAAATACAAGCAGAAATCCTGACTGATACAGGCAGTGATTAGAGTGGGGGAACGCAAGGGTTAATAGCGGTGTAAAATACAAAATACCAGAAACGAGTCCTAATATAGGACACTATCAGATGACAGAAGTCCATTGGACTGCTGTGGGCGGAGCTTCAGGGCTGCTGTGGGCGGAGCTTTTGTGTGACCGATTGATATCTTGTTACGGCAAACAGGAGAGGTTTCTCAGGGAATGACGCCCCTGAACAGTAAATTTTAGTCGAAAACTGACGAAGGCATAGAGGGTCCACCTCTTCATAATTTCATTTATTGCCTATTAAATTTATTTTAATGATTTTCTAACAATTTTATTCGTATATTTTAAATTATAATAACCAATTCTGGATATTTTAGGAATGTTATTGAATAATGATATACTCTGATCTGTGATTTAATATTTTCTATTACTTGCTTCCTACTTTTCGTTAGGTGTTGACAATTACTGTATGATTACGTTTAACACCACATTTATTTTTCAGATGCACTCCATACGTTCAGCGGTAAAACCGGTCCATTAAAGTGAAGTGTATTCCCATAAAAAGTCAATCAATTAAATTGTTCTAATCATATCTACTTATCTAAATTTGAAATTGTCTATTACACTGCTAACAAATGGCTGATGACGAAATATACAGATACAACTTGAAATTTACTTTTTGTCGAGAGCTCGAGGATGTCGACAATGCAGACTATGTTGTTGTCGTTGTTGTTGTTGTTGTTGCTGTAGACTTTGTTGTTGTTGTTGTTGTAGACTATTCAGTCAGGCATAGCAGCACATCTGCGCCACCTGGATGAGTTGAGAGACTTAGCGAGCTGTTGTTGTTGTTGTTGCTGCTGTTGTAGACTATTCAGTCAGATATATCAGCACACCTGCGCCACCTGGAAGAGCTGAAGGACTTAGCGAGCTCTATCAGTAAACAAAGCTCTTATCAGAGAATAAACAAACTCTACCTCGACACTAGAGCCAGCTACGACTCTCTGCTCACTGCCTGCAAGGTGCTGCTCTCTGCTGATAAGCTTTGATAGTTGATAAGCTGTGATAAGTGTTGATAAGCTGTGATAAGTGCTGATAAGATGTGAGAAGTGCTGATAAGCCGTGATAAGTGCTGATAAGCTGTAATAAGTGTTGATAACATATGAAAAGTGCTGATAAGCCGTGATAAGTGCTGATAAGCTGTGATAAGTGTTGATAACAGGTGAGAAGTGCTGATAAACTGTGATAAGTGCTGATAAGCCGTGATAAGTGCTGATAAGCTGTGATAAGTGCTGATAAACTGTGATGTGCTGATAAGCCATGATAAGTGCTGATAAGCTGTGATAAGTGCTGATAAGCTGTGATAAGTGCTGATAAGCTGTGATAAGTGCTGATAAGCCTTGATAAGTGCTGATAAGCTGTGATAAGTGCTGATAAGCTGTGATAAGTGCTGATAAGCTGTGATAAGTGTTAATAAGCTACTCTATGTTGATAAGCTGATCTCTGTTAATTATGATAAGATACTGAACGTTGATAGTGATAAATTATTCATTCTTACTATTAATTAGTTTTTCACTGATCAATACATTGATACATTATTGATTAATACATTCCTTTGTTGATGCATTTGTTCGATCATAAATTTGTTCAATTTTTAATTTTAGTTCCATATTCAGCTTCTTTACTCTTTCATTTAAATACAAAACAATGGATTTTACTCAGGTTGTTTGATTGATTGATTAATTGATTGACTGATTGACTGCTTGATTGATTGCTTGATTGATTGACTGTTTTGATTATTTGATTAATTGATCGATTGATTTATTGACTGACTGAGTAATTGTTTGACTGATTGATTGATTGACTAATTGATTGATTGATTGATAGGTTTATCGATTGATGGATTGATTGATTGATTGATCACCCCCAGGCACTGATATCAGACGTGAAAGGATTCATAAAGGATCAGGAGCTGTATGATAGGAGTGTGGAGAGATTGATTGATTGATTGATTGATGGATTTATCGATTGATGGATGATTGATTGATTCATCACGCCCAGGCACTGATGACAGACGTAGAAGATTCATAAAGGATCAGGAGCTGTATGAAAGGAATGTGAAGAGATTGATTGATTGATTGATCGATTGATGAATTGATTAATTGATTGATTGATTAATTAATTAATTGATTGATCAATCAATTGATTGATTGATTGATCACGCTCAGGCACTGATAACGGACGTAGAAGGATTCATAAAGGATCAGGAGCTGTATGATAGGAGTGTGGTGAGATTCAGCGAGTGGATGAAGAACAAGGAAGAAGCTCTGCTCACATCCGCTCCCCCTGGTGACGATAAGAGAGCAGCTCAGTTACTGGCTGAACAATACAAGGTGGGTTCTTCTGTTTGACTAGTTTTAATTTGTGTAAAATCAAGTCGAGACCGATGATCTGTTACGTTCTCAATGAACTAAACTTCGAAAACTAGAGAGAGAGAAAGAGAGAGAAAGTGAGAGAGAGAGAGAGAGAGACAGGTAGATGATAGGAACTAGAGAGCCAGAGAGAGAGAGAGAGACAGAGAGAGAGATGGAGAGAGAGAGAGACTAAGAGAGAAAGAGAGAGAGAAAGAGAGAGAGAAGAGAAAGAGAAAGAAGGAAAGTGAGAATGAGAAAGAAATTGAGAGTGAGACAGAGAGAGCAAGAGAGAAGGAGAGAGAAAGAGAGAGAGAGAGAGGGGTGGACCAGTGTGGAAGGAAGAAAGTGAAGAAATTAATATAAATTTGAGTACGCTTGCAAAAATATGCTCCTGTCATCTGGCGAATGAAAATGAAATTGAATAATTTATATTGTTCAGACTGTGGTGTCTAAGAAAGAAAAAGGCCGGTCTCTATACGAGGCTTGTCTGAAGTGTGCTGATAAGCTCTTTGTCTCAACCTCATCTGACGGTAAAGAGGTGACCAGACGAGAGCTTAGAGATCTCGCTCAGCGTTGGGAGGCCTATGAGGACAGAACGATGGCTCTGTGGCAACAGGCTGAGCAACGCTACAAGCTGTTCCAGAGCTTCGAGGAACGAATCTCAGCAGCGACTAAATCACTGAAAGAGTCTGATAGGAGAGTACAGGGTGATATCTGTCTGCAGAACTCTCTGGAAGAAAAAGAGGCGATCCTACAACAGAATAAGGTTCATTGTTTTAATTTAATTATTTTATCAGTAAAAAACACGCATTTTAGTGAAATGATCAACTATGTTGATATCTATCACTTTTAATACCACTTGTTAAATCCGTTAGGCAATTTAGACCATTTTCCGTTTAACCAGTGCAGTGAATGTCCGAGATTTTAATTGTTTATTCATTTAATAAACTTTAAATTTTTCTAAATTGACTAACGACTAAAAAATGTGGTGTTAAAAGTGATAGATATCAACATAGTTGATCATTTCACTGTAACGCGTGTTTACTTTTTTGTTTTTGTATTGACCAACACTTATCTATTACCCAGCACTAATTTATTACGCAGCACTTATCTATTTTCCAGCACTAATCTATCATCCAGCACTTATCTATGTTTATCCAGGCACTGCTGCAGGAAGTCCTAGCTTACAGTACCACCCTGGATGAACTGAGAGAACAGAGTCGCCATCTGCAGTCACTCAGCGTGACGACGAGGACTGATCACGTGACTGAAAGCCTCGAGAAACTCGTCAACAAACTCAAGGTCTGGCAGACTTTCTGTCAAGCATTTATTACACATTTCATTGGTGTCTTAAAACACCTTTATTTCTCTCTGTGCTGCTGTATATTACCGAAAACAGAAAAATTGTGTAAACAGAAAAATATTAATTGAAGATTTAAAACAGATTTTAGAGAAAGAGAACTTTATATAATAAAAATGTTAATAGAAAATGTAAAAATAAAAGTTATAAATGACAATTTTTGAACGAACAAAATTTAATACCAACAGAGGAGTCCCCCAAGGAGACTGCTTAAGTCCTATATTATTTACTTTATATCTGGCCATAGCTTTAAATGCAAAAGAAGATAATAATATACCAGTAGAAATACAAGATCATACATATTGGAATAAAAACAAAAATGAGAAAATAGATATAGAAACAATACATCAGCAGTTTGCTGATGATATAGGATGGATTATTTTTTGAAATAACAAATCTGATGAACTAATAGAATATGTAGAAAATAGATTAAAAGGGAGAGATATACAGATAAATAAAGATAAAACAGAGAAAATAATTGTACCAAACACTATAGATGATACGCAATGGCAAAATACTAAATGCTTAGGTATTATGCTAGAATCAGAAAAAGATTTAAATCAAAGGAAAAAATTAACAATGATGACATTTAATAAATATATATATCTAAACTAAGAAATTACAAATTAAGCTTGAAAATAAGAATTAAAATATTTAGTATTTAAATCAAACCTATCTTTATATATAATATATATAATAGTGAGCTATGGATAATAACTAAAAGTAAATATTTTGTAAAATAAATAAAATTCAAAAGACTCAGTTGGATAGGACATATGCTAAGATTTGGATGAAAATACTCCAGTAAGAAAAGCTCTTGCCCAGTGGAGACAGAAGGTACAAGAGGCTGCTCTGGTGTCCGCAAAGTGACGTTACGCAGAGAAAAGAAGATATTACCATAAACACCTTTATTTCTCTCTGTGATGCTGTATGTAAGTGGCATTGTACTAGCTAAAGGAAGTTCTAAGCGAAAAACAGCGAAACAATAAACAAAGAAATAAAACAACATCTAATAATGATTACGTGAAAAGTTGATTATTTCGCATTAATTTGAGATTTCATAAGTTTTCTTTCAACTAATCAAACATCTCACATCTCTCGCGACTGATTAACATCTATGGACTGGTGGTAGGGATTTTGGAATTTTTACAGTTTTTCTGCTTCATTTTGCTAGCGGGCAAAATGAAGCAGATTTTTGTTTCACCAGTGATCGATGTTGTCATGAACGACAGTAGCACTCTAGATGTTATATTGCTATTTCTCTAGACTGTGTTGTCATGGACGACAGTAGCACTCTCTCTCTCTCTCTCAGTGCACTGCCTACTGGCAGGGCCAAGATATATAACGTCTCTACCCTTCTCTGTCTTCCGCTTCCCTCTTCATGTCCACATAAGAGTGGGTCTTTATATCATCTAACATACCTAATCTCGGCCTGCCTCTGCCTCTTTTTCCTTCCATTCTACCTTCTATCAAGTTCTGTGATCTGTAGATGTTGTTGTTGTTTCTCTAGACTCAGCAACAGAACGATGAGTCAGTGTGCGGGGCTCACAGGCAGCTTGAAGCAGCCTGCGCTGAGTGCGAGCAACACCTGAAGACACTGGAAAACAAGCTCAGTGCCCTAACCGATGTCACCACGGATAAACAGACTCTGGTGTCCAAGATAGAGAAGATACAGGTAGAAACAAATCTATTCGTTCCCTATTGAACATGTACATCGTTTAATTGATGGATTTATTTATAGGTCTAGTTATACAATAGTAACTATTTCAGTTTGAATAATCGATTATTTCATAGCGTCAGCTGATTGATTGATTGAGTAATTAATTAATTGATTGATTGATTGCTGGTTTAAAATTTAGTGTTCCTGGAACTTAATTGACTTTTTTGTCATATTAGTCGACTTTCTGTGAGGTATGTAGAAGAAATTAAGCTAAATTATTGATTGATTCCGTGATTGGTAATAGATATATTAGAGGAATAAATTGCTATCGTTAATTAACTTTTCTATTACCTTATTGATCTATAAAAATCAACTTAACTGATTGATTTGTGTCTAATTAATAAATAATTAATCATAACTGATTGATTTTTCTCTGATTAATTACTAATTGATCTTAACTGATTGATTTTTCTCTGATTTATTAATTACTAATTGATCATAACTGATTGATTTTTGTCTGATTAATAAATAATTGATCATAACTGATTGATTTTTGTCTGATTAATAAATAATTGATCATAACTGATTGATTTTTGTCTGATTAATAAATAATTGATCATAACTGATTGATTTTTGTCTGATTAATAAATAATTGATCATAACTGATTGATTTTTGTCTGATTAATAAATAATTGATCATAACTGATTGATTTTTGTCTGATTAATAAATAATTGATCATAACTGATTGATTTTTGTCTGATTAATAAATAATTGATCATAACTGATTGATTTTTGTCTGATTAATAAATAATTGATCATAACTGATTGATTTTTGTCTGATTAATAAATAATTGATCATAACTGATTGATTTTTGTCTGATTAATAAATAATTGATCATAACTGATTGATTTTTGTCTGATTAATTAATTAATATCTGATCTCGATGTTGCCAGTCTGTAGAAAAGTGGGAGTCAACCACAACCTCGCGACTGCAGAAGATTGAGAAGTTGAGCGAGCCTGTGTTGAAGCAGAGCGGGGCGGGGGGCCGCGCGCAGGTCCAGACCCGCCTGGAGGGGCTGAGAGAGGCTTGCGGGGCTCTGCTGCGTGGCTTCAGGCTCGTCGCTGATGATCTCACCGGGCAGCGCACCTCTCTGAGTGAGTACGAGAGGCTGGGCGAGGAGTTGAACGCGTGGCTGAGAGGTCTGGAGCAGGTGATCAAACAACATGACCACAGGACCAGCCTGGAGGAGAAGAGACTGGGGCTGATCAGACTCAAGGTTAGGTGAAGGTTAGGTGAAGGCTAAGTGAAGGTTAGGTGAAGGTTAGGTGAAGGTAAAGTGAAGGTTAAGTTATGGTTAGGGAAGGTTAGGTTAAGGTTAAGTGAAGGTGAGGTAAAGGTTAAGTGAAGGTTAGGTGAACGTTAGATGAAGGTTAGGTGAAGGTTAAGTGAAGGTGAGGTAAAGGTTAAGTGAAGGTTAGGTGAACGTTAGATGAAGGTTAGGTGAAGGATAAGTGAAGGTTAGGTGAAGGTTAAGTGAAGGTTAGGTGAAGGTTAAGTGAAGGTTAGGGGCTTGTGATTGGTAGCACTGCCGAGGTGGCTCAGAAGTTATAATTAGAATTATATCTTACCGACATCGCCATTGGCTCTAGCCAGTTAGCTTTTAATCAATCATCGTTTGTTGCAGGAAGCCCTGGAGGCAGCGATGTCGAGGAAGAGTGAGTTGAGTTCACTGGAAGCCCTAGAGAAGAGGTTGGAGCAGAGAGACTTTGAGATGAGCACCAGTGCTGAACAACTGAGAGACAACCACAACAACATCACGAGAAAACTAGCGGTTTGTGTCTTATATTCTCACTTCGTTAGGTATCTAGTGGAATAGTTGAAGAGCTTATTGGGGCTGCAGTCAATCGTGCAGCCTTTACAGAACCTAAAACACTAAAGAGTCTAATAATTACCAACAATCAAAATAATTACACCAATAGATAACATTCAATCCCGCAGATCTCTACAGGACATATAACAAACAACAAAGAGGCTAATAATTACATCAACAGATCAGTATTCAATTCCGCAACCTCTCCGATACTTCTTAGATCTCACTTCATTAGGTAGACGTTCATTTTCTTTCTCCGCTCCTACTGTTTGGAACTCTCTGCCTCCTGATCTTTGCTCATGTTCTACTACATCCACTTTCCATTGTAAGTTGAAAACACATCTCTTCCCACCATAGATTTTATTTCATCTTGCCTGACTATTTGTTTGATCACCAGACCGGCACCGTTTATGATCTCTTTCTTTCTCTTCAGCGCATGTTTTTTCGTATAGTTTGGGGTGAATCGGTTTGTGGCGATATTTGATGGGGGGACGTCCCTGGCATCAGCCTTGTGTGAAGAAACGGACGTTAAACCTTTATTATCATTATTATTAATATAGCTGTATCTGAGTCACTGCACAGCTTTTATCTGTGTCACTGCACAGCTTTTATCTGTGTCACTGCACAGCTTTTATCTGAGTCACTGAATAGCTTTTATCTGTGTCACTGCACAGCTTTTATCTGAGTCACAGCTTTTATCTGAGTCACTGCACAGCTTTTATCTGAGTCACTGCACAGCTTTTTATCTGAGTCACTGCACAGCTTTTATCTGAGTCACTGAACAGCTTTTATCTGAATCACTGCACAGCTTTTATCTGAGTCACTGCACAGCTTTTATCTGAGTCACAGCTTTTATCTGAATCACTGCACAGCTTCTATCTGAGTCACTGCACAGGTTTTGTATGAGTCACTGCACAGCTTTTGTATGAGTCACTGCACCTCAGAAATGCCTTCACTTATTTATTCAGTGTTTCCTTCATTAATCAATTGTTAGTTCATTCATTTGTTCATTGGGTTGATAATTAATTTTAAATCGTCTAATTAATGAATTAATTGATTAATTTCTGTCAGTCATTTATCGGGGATTCAATCACACAAACTGTCTCGCTGTTGGAAACTCTTGTGTAACTTGCATATTGTATTTGCTTAGTATTTCTCGACGATTGATTGATTGACTGTTGGGTTGATTTATCGATTGATTTCTTGATTGATTGTTTGATTTATTGATCGATGGATTGATTGGTTGACTGATCGATTGATTGATTGTTTGATCGATTTATTGATTGATTTATGTGTGATTGATTTATGTGTGATTGATTGATTGATTGGTCGATAGATCGTTTCTTTAATTGATTGATTAATTTATCGATTTATTGATTGATCGCTTCATTGATTGACTGATTAATTGACCGATTGACTGGCTGATTGATGGATCGATTGACTGATCGCTGCAGGCTCTGATAGAGAGCTGCTCCACTGAGATATCAGCTGAGGAGCTGTACAGGTCTCGCCACCTGACGATCATTCAGAGACTCTCAGATCTCGAGAGACGACTGGCGCAGTGCGTCAATATCGATGGAGACTCGTCCAACGCTGCGGCAGTCCGTCCCAGACTTGAGGTTATATCCCTTTCCTTGGCTTGACGTAGTGATTAATGGGGGGAGTTGACATGAGGTAGTGGATAAAGTGGAGGGCGGGGCTTGCAGGGGAATTCAGTCTATAGTGAACCAATTATATGCTATTCATATGCTATTCAATAGCATATGAATTAAATACATATGCTATAGACCCATATTATATGCTAAGGGGGGTCTTGTAAAAGAGTGGGAAGGGAAAACTGTGGCAATTCCACTTCCCACTGGACCCACTCCATGAGCTGCCTTCACGCTGCTTCATTGTTGTGTACTGCCAGTAGACCATCGATTAGAAGTCTGCCTGGCGATCAAAAGATTCAGGTTCCAATCCAGTGATCATCTCATCACTGACATTAATTAGAGACAGGAAACTGACGTTAATCGAGGTACTCGCTGCGTCATTAGAATAGTGATTAACTGGTTCGCTAATTACATTTTTTTATTTCTTGAATGTGAAGTACATTACAGAACTTGTCATGGACGATGATGGCACTTGTTGGTGTTGTTGCAGATACTGCTGGGGGAGCGAGAGAAGAATGGAATGGAGATAGCAGAGGTGAGTGACCTTGGGGAGAGGCTGCTGAAGGTCACGTCAGTGGAGGGCAAAGACATTATCAAGAGACAGATCAGGTGAGGCGGAGCCAGCAGCTGTCAATCAAACTGTCAATCAAGCTGTCAATCAAGCTGTCAATCAAGCTGTCAATCAAACTGTCAATTATTTTGAATTCAACTATTATTTTGAAATTTTAATTATATAGGTAATTCTATAAATAGAAATGTGTTATTAATATTTTCTGTTCTTGTTTCTAATTCTCTCTGAGGTCTATGAGAGAGAGATGGGAGAGATTTCTCTCAGACCTCAGTGACGCAGTGCACATCTCTGACCAGTCTCTTGCTAGGCTCCTCTCTCTCGAGGACAACGGTCGTAGGTTCGAATCCTGGCTGAGTAAAGCGGAGTCACGCCTGAGTCATGAGGTCAAGGCGAAACTGAAGGAGAAACAAATACAAGTCCAGGAATACGTGGTAAGTACAATACAATACAATGCAATACAATACAATACAATACAATACAATACAATACAATACAATACAATACAATACAATACAATACAATACAATACAAAGCAATGCAATACAATACAATACAATACAATACAATACAATACAATGCAGTGCAATTCAATGCAGTGCAATACAATACAATGCAATGCAATGCAATACAATACATTGTAATACAATACAATACAGTGCTGTACAATACAGTGTAGCACAATGCAATGCAATGTAGCATAATACAGTATAGCCTTATACAATGTAGCAGAATATAGTATAGCATGATACCATACGATGTAACACAATACAGGATAGCATTATATAATACGATGTAGCACAATATGTGCTAATAATGTAGTGATGTGTGCTGTTGGGGACGTCCCTGACATCATCCCTGGAAGAGGAAACGGACGTTAAACCTTTATTTTTATTATTTTTATTATGTGCATTTTGTAGTACTGTATTGTATTGTGTCGTATCGTATTGTATTGTGTTTTGGTGCTTTGTATGGTATCGTATTGTATTGTATTGTATCGTATTGTATCGTATTGCAATGTATTTCCACAGACATTTAAGGAGGACTTAGAATCTCAGGAGACAATACTAAACTCTCTGCAGCATCAGGCACAAGGTCCTGATTTAAACTCATTGGTCGATCAGCTAACCAATCGCTTCACAGCTCTCCTGCAATCAACCAATGAGGTGCTGAGGAAGCTGCAGAGAGGCGTGGCCGAGCACAAGAAATACAAGAGTCTCCACCTGGCGACTGTTGAGGGTTTAACAGCTCTAGAGGCTCAGCTGTCATTGCTTGACGATGAGTCAGGAGATGTCGTGGCCATCAAAACAAGACTGTCATCTGTCGAAGTATGAAAATACGTTTAATCTAATAACTTAATCCACTGAGCTTAAAGTTAAACCACTGAGGAGGATTAAATCGTGGATTATTAAACCGTGTATTATTAAACCGTGGATTATTAAACCGTGTATTATTAAACCGTGGATTATTAAACTGTGGATTATTAAACCATGGATTATTAAACCGTATATTATTAAACTGTGGATTATTAAACCATGGATTATTAAACCGTATATTATTAAACTGTGGATTATTAAACCATGGATTATTAAACCGTGTATTATTAAACTGACTATTTTGCATAAATACAGAATGTTTAAGTTTAAATTTAATATTTGGCGAATCCTAAATAGAGCAATCGAAGAATAGAGTAACAGTAATCTCTGTACAATCGCTAAGCGTATATTGTTTTGTCTGTCCTTCTGTCTTTCTCACTATAAGTTATCAGCTCTGATTGATTAGCACTGTTGTTGACTGCTGCAGACGATTAAGAATCGACTGAGAGGTTTTGACGCACAGATAGAGACTCTATTAAGTACACTACAAGCAGTCCTGCAGTCCACATCAGAATCAGGTCAAGCTGACCTCAATAAAGATCTGACGAGTCTGAAGGCGGATAGAGACAGACTTGCCTCTAACGTGGAAGCGTTGACTAAAAGGCTGCAGCTAGCCGTCGAGACGTGGATGCAGTTTGATGATAATGTGGCAAGTTTTGGCAACTGGATTAAGTCAGTGACTCACAATCTCAGACATATTTCACTTAAAGGAAGCCTTGGTGAAAAGTTGGAGCAGATATCAGAACTAGAGGTTGGTAATATCTCGTGTTGTGCTACTAGTTATGTCAGGATAACGTCCCTGACATGATACCGTCATCCTTGTACAAAGAAATGGACGTTAAACCTTTCTATTATTAATAATTTTTATTTATTGTAGAAGTGAAGATGGGTGTTGCAACATAAAAAGCTGGTAAAAAAGCTTTAAAAGCTAATATTAATGTCAGTTTCCTCACTCGAAAGCGATGTCAGTGCCGGGCGAGCTCAGGATTTGAACCCCGCACATACTGATCCTCGATCGAATATCTTACCGACATCGCCATTTGCTCCAGCCGCGGCGATGTCGGTAAGATATACGTTAGTATACTTATACATATAAGTATACTTATTATTAGTATACTTATACATATAAGTATACTAAAGTATATGACGAGACGTTTACTGGCAATATATAATTCATTAATACCAACATATCACAAATATACGATTAATCATGCTTACAAAATAGTCACTGTTCCTTTAAATACATTAAGTACATTCTTAAAAGTTGGCTTGCTAATTAGGTTACAAGTATAACTTAAATAAAGTTACAAGTATATTACATTCATTACTGTTCTTACCACAGCATAGCCTATGTGTCTGTTGTTGTTGTTGTTGTTGTTGTCTCTACGTCAATACAACTATCACGCTAAGTCACGATGCCTACTCATGTAGAAGTAAGAAGACGACTAAGAGAGATACTAAGACTAAGAGGCTCTATGAAGTAAAGAGGAAAAGCATAGAATAGATAATATGTTTAGTTTTCAGCAAAGACACAAAATGCATAAACGACATACAATGCCTCAACAGCAATTCCTACATTTAACGCGAGAAAAATTGGTCGTCAGTGAAGACAAAGAGTATCTTATCTAGCTGACTACCATGATAATTATGCTACTTACAGTTCGTAATAAAGATAGCATTAGTTCAGATAATGAGGAGGTACAAGAACAAGAACAAGTGTGGAATAAACTACTTAACAAGCTTGTGAGCACGTAAACAAGGGTTTACATGAATATAATGTAGTCGTATACAATAACAACGTACACACGTGGAGTGCACAAGAAAGGAACCTGTGCTCTTGCACATGCCAGCAATCATACTTACATATAGGGTAGCTGTCCGATAATTTACATTATGCGGAAGTCTTGAGTCATAGGTTGCAGAAAGTAATTGCAATCTAATGGAAAGAAAGCCAGAGATAGAATAGAATATGACCGTTCACGTAAGAAGACAATAATCTAATGAAAGACCAAAGAGTAATGAATAGAGATATGAAATAGAAAAGAATAACAAACTACCATAAAGTAAGCAATGGACGTTAAGTCATGATTGCGGCATGATTGATTTATTGTAGTTGTTTCATAGTTGTAGATGATTCATAGTTGTAGATGATTCATAGTTGCAGATGATTCATAGTTGTAGATGATTCATAGTTGTAGATGATTCATAGTTGTTGATGATTCGTAGTTGTAGAGGATTCATAGTTGTAGATGTTTCATAGTTGTAGATGATTCATAGTTGTAGATATTTCATAGTTGTAGATGTTTCATAGTTGTAGATGATTCGTTGTTGTGGATGATTCATAGTTGTAGATGATTCATAGTTGCAGATGATTCATAGTTGTACATGATTCATAGTTGTAGATGATTCATAGTTGTAGATGATTCATAGTTGTAGATGATTAATAATTGTAGATGATTCATAGTTATAGATGATTCATAGTTGTAGATGTTTCATAGTTGTAGATGTTTCATAGTTGTAGATGTTTCATAGTTGTAGATGATTCGTTGTTGTGGATGATTCATAGTTGTAGATGATTCATAGTTGTAGATGATTCAAGGTTGTTGATGATTCGTAACTGTTGAAAGTTGCATGAGATTTATAGTTGATGGATTCAATGAATTTTTTCTTTTAGATTCATAGTTCAATGGATTCCATGCATGAGTCAGGATGACTGATGACTAATAATCTACTATTATATAGATTTCGATTCCACTCAACCACGAGCAGTTGATCTTTGGATGAGTCATAGTGGAGGGAATAGATGTTCGAGTTCTCTGAGATCTCTAAATGAATTCTACCCACAGAGTTCAACTCAGTGTCCAGCACTAGAAGTTCACGCTTATTCTCTTGAATTGCAAACAGGCGATTATTAACACGATCCACAGCTACTGTAGTGTTGACTTTAATGTCTATCATCTTCACTTTACTGATGCCCTCACCCGCTTTGTAGTTCATTACACACAGTGTGGCTATCATAGGACTTAGCATTGAACGAGGTTCATCAAAGAAATGATTTAATAGAACGATGAACCGATCGGATGACAGTCTTGTGATTTCATAAGCTCTACTATCTTTCAATTCTTCGATATCGTGGTTACGATTTATTCTAAAATTTATAATATTCAAATCGATACTAATTCTATTGACTAGTTCTCCGTCACTCGTGTATTCCAGGGCAATGGCCCTTGTTCTGTTACTATCAACAGTAACTAGCAGCGTGTGCTCAGTTGTCACTGATAGATGACGTGGTGGACCCTCAGTTATCTCCCAGAGAGTGACAGAGTCGTTAGTGAGATCTACTCTGTGGATACAGTTGAGCTTAGAGTCACTGACATACAGAACTTTGTTGTGAGAGCAACCAGCGAGACCATTACATGACTTAATGTCAGGTATCTTAATGTCACGCGACGCTCTTCCACAGCGCACTTCATACTCTAGAATTAGATCAAAAGTATGCTCTCCTGCTGCAAATAACTCATCGTAAATAACTGTCAAAAATATGAGATTAGATATTGTCAACAAATCTGAGATCTTAACAACAGTACAAGTAGCTCCACTCACGACGGGTTTCACTGATTCTGAAACATGTTATAATAATGATGCAATAAAATTTTTGAGATATCTCATTTTAAACATACTAAATATTATGGTAAAATTATAATATTTCTAATAAACAAATCTATATGTATAGGGAAATACAGTATATATATATATACTGTATATATATATATATATATATATATATATATATATAATATATATACATGTATATATATATATTTTATATATACATATATATACATGTATATATATATATATATATATATATATAATATATATATCTATATATATACATGTATATATATATACATGTATATATATATACATATATAGCCTGTATATATATATATAAATAAATATATATATATATATATATATATATATATATATATATATATCATATAAACCCGCACACTGCAATCGCGTCTTAGACGTCGACTAACCCATTTGCCAAGGAATGCACTGAAAAACGCGTGTGATACATGTATTTCCTAATTTAATCAAAATTGCCACTGGCTGGAGCCAGTGGCGAAGTCGGTAAGATACTCGACCGCGGATCAGTTTGATGCGGGTTCAAATCCTGGGCTCGCCCGTCACTGACATCGCTTTCGAGTGAGGAAACTGACGTTAACCTTCGCTTTAAAAGTTGAGTTTGTTTGAAAGTGGTAAGGATTGCTTATTAACGAGAATATCAAGCATGGGCTTATCCACTCAGGGTGGGGGGCGGGTTGTGGCGGTGGACAGGTCTCCAGAATCTCGACTGGGGGACACCCGGACATTAATGTTAACGACCATTTCTAGTGGGACATTTTGCTTTGCATTTAGTTGTGGGGGGGAGGGAAAGTCAATAACGCTGGTAGGCCCAATTAGAGTTATGGGTCTATTTTTCCGCTGTGCAGAGGTCAAAAGTGTCTTAAACAAGCCACGCCATTACTGAAAAGAACGTCACTGTAGATGACCAGACATCTTGATAGGGCGTAATGGTCCCCCATTGATGGTCTGGTTTTGTATGTATTAGAGCGCCTGTCTTTGCGTTTTACTTATGTACCTCTATGTTATTCGAAATATGTTGACTGCTATGCTGTATGATATGTGAACTAATAAACATTTTTCTCTCTCTATCTTCGTCTCAGGTAAATAATTTGTACCACGTAAAATCGAGATTATACACCCGTTTCCTTGATTGATGGTGTGGCTGATCAGTTCTTGCTCAATATCCAGAACTAGACATGACACGCAGGCTGTATTGTTGCCTTTGCACCGATGCTTTGGCAGAGCAATTCGTACACCTATCTATAAGAAGCTGTGTCAACATTGATTTCATCGCCCATGGAAGTTCGTCAATTGTTTTCTGAGATCTTACAACTATCAAAAAGCCCGTTAGCCCTGCAGGCCTCATATTGCGAAGCTGAAAGAAGTTTCAGTGCACTAGCTGAGACGCTTGAAAACTTACGTAGCATTGGCGCCGTGACCCAAGCAAGGTTGAACAGAGTATAACAGTAGGTCTATATTACATTCGAAAGGATATTCTAGAAACCGTGTCAATATCAGAAAGAATAAACATAGCATAACAAACACTGGGTCAGAATGTACAATTGCTTGTTTGAGACCCACGCAAAATGAAAGTATAAACATTGATAAAAACGTATCTACACAACTGCTGTAACATATCATAGCGTAATTAACATATTTACAACATAGCGTGTACTAACTTATTTCAATCTATACAAGGATGACGTCCCTGACATCATCCTTGTAAGAGGAAACGGACGTTAAACCTTTATTATTATTATTAATCTACAGCAGAACCAGGCGTACACATTTTCCAATCTGCACAGATTAAATATCACTATCGATACCTAAGTCAGTTTCCGACAAACGTCTTTTTTACAGCAAATACGATAATGAGTATTCCACAAAAAGGCTATGTAAGCGCTACTTATCTATTAAAATTTATATATTTTAATATGACAGGGTAAAGCAACCCTACAATTCAACTATACACAGCCTTAAAAAATGTTATATGCTTATCATATCTATTCTTAAATTGATTAACATATTCGGCCTCAACGACCTCCTCTGGCAGTCCGTTCCAAACACCCACAACCCTCTGACTGAAAAAATTCTTATGTATCTCAAGCCTACTTCTACAGACTGGGGCAAAAAGATAATCCCCTAACGAAATCTCAATAACTTCAATAAACCTCAAAATATCTTTACGAAACTTTCAGAGCTTCTAGGGGAGGAATTGCTGCGGATAATCTGCAAATTTGGTGAAAATACTTCGTGCAGTAACAAAATTACAGCGGTTCTACGAAAAAAGTGCAAAAATCAATTTAACAAGGCTTATTTTACACAAAGTCTTAGTAACTTCGACAAAACTCAAAATGATTTAACAAAATTTTTGGAGCTTTAAAGGAGGAATTTATGCATATATCTTGATCTTGGGAATTTGGTGAAAATATCTTCAGAAACTACAAAAATACCGCTTTTCTCGAGAAAAAGTGTTAAAATCAATTTTAACAAAACTACCGGAAATTTTCTGAAATATTTAGGAATAATTTTAACAGAAGAACGACTTTTAAGTATCTTTTATTGGAGCAGCTAACAAGGTAGTGTAGGCTTATACTCCACCACTTAAGTAAACGGCCCTCTTCAGTGTCGTTATATTCTTAAAAGGGATTGACTGACATTTCGAAAAGCCTTGTTGAAATTGATTTTTGCACTTTTCTCGTAGAAATGCTGTGATTTCGTAACTGCTGAAAATATTTTCACCAAATTCGCTGATTATACGCAGAAATTCCTCCCCTAGAAGCTCTGAAAATTTAGTAAATATGTTTTGAGTTTTCTTGAAGTTATTGAAATTTCGCTATGGTATTATTATTTTTTTCCCCAGTCTGTATATTTAATTAACTTGTATTTGTGTCCTCTAGTTCTGATATTATTTGGTAATTGAAACCAAATGCTATGATTTACTTTACTAAATCCATTAAGCATCTTACACACTTCTATTACATCGCATCTAACCCTCTTCTCTTCTAAAGATATCAATCCAGTTTATTTTAGACGATTTTCATAATTGACATCATTACATTTCTCAATTAATCTTGTGGCTCAAGCTTGGACTTTCTCTAATTTCTTTATATTTCTCTTTAGAAAGGGACATCAAGATCGAGAACAATATTCAAGTTTGGGCTTAACCAATGCTTTATATAATTATAATTATATAGCTTTTCTTCTCGGCCTAATTTAAATTTTTCTTTGCATTATACCATATAATAGCACCTTGCACTATTGGCAACTTTATTACATTGTTCACATTAATGAATTATGCATGCTATCAAATCCTATCAATTAGATGGCATTGATTACAAAAGTGCTTCAGTTTCTAGGGGACTTTGTCTCGTACACCCCCAACTACGCAGGGTGCCGCCTTTGGACCCCGCCGGGAGAAAAATGAAACCTGCCTTTAAGGACTTTGCAGTGTCGTCACGCGGGGATGATACTGTATTAATTGCATGTGATAGTAGATTAAAATTCATTTACAGAAGCAAAATGTCCAAATGTGCGCAAATAATTGCAATGTTCCTCCATGCTGCAGGGAATGGGGCAACAAAGCTATTGTCCCTGCAGTAGGGCAGGGGACAAGTTAAATTTGTGTTCCCTCACTAGAACGTAAAATTTTTTTACGCTCGCTTGCTCGCGAATTTGTCCGTCCAGATTTTGAGCAACTATTTACAGATATAACATCCATACATACCCACGAGCAGTTGTTGAGTGACAGAGTCAAAGTAGAGACAGGCAGGTGATCTGAAGGTGGGATGTGTGTGAAGCTGTTCTACATAACTGAGATCTGTGTCTAGCATGAGAACTCTGTCGTTACCTCGATCAGCTATAAATATGCGCTTTCTCTTATCATCTATTGTCATTGAGCAAGGCTCGCTCAGCTGACCTTCACCTCCACCCTTCTCTCTACCGTAAGAATTTATGATTTGACCCTCAGTGTTGATCAGGCAGACTCTGTGTAGAGCTGAGTCAGCAGCGTGACACACAATCAGCTGATCACGTGACAGTTGTAGTGTCTGTCGCGCATACAGAATACTCTCATCCAGTCTTATCTCACGCATCAGCTCTCCGTCACTCGAGTACTCCACTACTGCACTCTTTCCTCCAGTGCCTCTCATCTCAACAGTTACCAGCAGCGTGTGCTCTGATGTCACTGATAGACCACGTGACTCCTCATTCTCTCTCAACATCCAGCCAGTGATGGAGTCATCAGAGGTTGACATGAATGGCTCATCCCACCTATCTTTATAGATGGGGCACTTGGTGAGGTCTACTCTGTGAATGCGCTCTGGCTTCCAGTCGCTGATATACAGAACTTTGTTGTGATCACAACCAGCCAGACCCCAGGGTGACGTCATCCCTGGTACAGAGATGTGAGGCACTGTAAAGAGACTATGTGAGTAACTCGTGCGAGAGTCGTACACGCTGATGGATGGATCATTCTCATGTATCATATACATCTTGTCTAATACACGCGCTATTCCTCTGATATGAAGATCCACAATGAACGTACAGTTAGGTTGCCTTAATCTCTTGCAGTCTGGTGCAGTGCGGGCAGCTGATAACATGTAATCATATTATATTAGCTCTTATATCAACATAGCATATAGTTTAAAACTGCAAATACTAATTTAATTGTATTGAATTTAACAAAATGTAAGAATAAAATAACGACAAATTCGTAAACAATTCAGATTTACTTCAAAAACACCTGAATTTTTAAAGCAAAATTAGATTAATTACTTTTAAATATCAACCCACCTGATTGCCTTAAGTTCTTGCTACCGAGAAACAACATCTAGTGAATTCATCCACTGGAGTGGATTTCTTCACTGAGGGACTGATTGGAGTAGATTCCTTCACTGAGGGACTGATTGGAGTGGATTTCTCCACTGATGGACTGATTGGAGTGGATTCCTCCACTGAGGGACTGATTGGAGTAGATTCCTTCACTGAGGTACTGATTGGAGTAGATTCCTTCACTGATGGACTGATTGGAGTGGATTCCTTCACTGAGGGACTGATTGAAGTGGATTCATCCACTGAGGGATTGGTTGGAGTAGATTCCTCCACTGAGGGATTGATTGGAGTGGATTCCTCCACTGAGGGACAGATTGGAGTAGAGTCCTCCACTGAGGGACTGATTGGTGTGGATTGGTCAGTGTGGTCAGTACAGTAAAATAACCACATTGATTATAAATGAGAAACGGAACCTACCGACAACTGCATTACTAGTAAGAGTCGACTAGCACAGATACGTCAGTGGACAGTTTTGTATAATAATGAATCAATGCTGAAACTAACCAGCTTTGAACTTTCAAATTTTTACTGAGATTACATATACAGAGAGAGATTGATAATCTGGGCCCTGAGGTTTGTCTTAGTATGGCGTAGCGATTAAACTTAAATATATACACGCCATAAATTTATAAACGAAAAATTACAGAGCTGTGGCTTTCAATACTTAGGAATTACAAATATGACTGCTCAGTGAAATATAGATATATATAGATTGTAGAACGCGAACGCAGGCAACGAAACACCATCACTTAACTCAAACCGTTGTATATGCACCTGATACACCCATTGGTCATGCCACATCGGTTGTTAGTCCTGACTCCTAGCCTTTACTATTCACTCAATAGTAAGCTTTTCTAACACTTTTCTAACAGTTATTTATTGGCTGAAATCTACACAAAACTGATCTGTCAGACTATATTACAAATTATGCACTCAACGATAATGTGTCAGGGACGTCATGTGTCAGGGACGTCATGTGTCAGGGACGTTATGTGTCAGGGACGTCATTTGTCAGGGACGTCATGTGTCAGGGACGTCATGTGTCAGGGACGTCAGGCGTCAGGGACGTCTACTGAAGTGTCAGGGAGGTGAGTGAGCTTCACCTGCAACACTTGATTGATTGATTGATCGATTGATTGCAGAGATTAACTCTCCAGTCAATGGATTGATTGATTGCAGAAATTAACTCTTCAAGCACTTGATTGATGATTGATTGATTGATTTCAGGGCATGCAGGTGGAGGTAAACAAGAAGAAGTCAGAGCTACAGCTCTACACACAACTCTCCAGGTCCCTCTCTCTCCACAGTCAGGACTCGTCTGTGTCCAGGAACACCTCCAGGATTAAACAAGCGTTCAAGAGTCTCAGAGCTAGTCTCAAGGTGTCTAACAAGTTACAATCAATCTAGTAATCAATTACTTAATAATAACAATGTAATGAACACGCCTTGTTCACAATTATTATATTAAGAGATATATATTGTAGATAGAAAACAGATATTATATAGCAGTTATTAATATGTTAGGTAATATATATTATAGATCGAAAGCAAATATTATACAGCTGTTATTTAAAAATATTAAGTGACGTAGGGTATTTCCAAAGATTTATGATAGATTATATAAGTCGAAGTTATAAGTAGGCCTAGCTAGATTATTACGCTGGGTATTTCCGAAGTGACGCGGCTAACGCGTAAATCGATTAAACGAGAAGTGACATGGTTGGCTGAAGTCGATAGCTTGAGTAGTATATTAAGCGGCCGTCGATACATAGAAAATAAGATTGGGTTCTGCGTGGTTCGTCTGCGCAGTAACTCAGGGAGGCCAGAACCTTCTACGCGAAAGTACTGGGAACCGAGGGAGGATAGTACGTAATATCCCAATCCCAAGGCAAAAGTACGATTAGTATACAGAAATCTGGTCTTCGTCTAGCCGAAAGCTTTCAAGCTCGCTTGTTAGTCTAGGCTCGTAGCCCCTCAGGTTGACTAGTTACCCAAGTCGTGAAGGCTAATTTGGAGGCGAGAGAGAGTTCAGTGTCCCCCTGGGTAGGCCCAGGTAAGAGGCTAGTAGTCCACGGCGAAACCCGGGTCGAGTCCGTCTCTGCGGGTATTCGCCAAGCGCCTGGGTCGAGTGTGTCTCTGCAGGCGGGAGGCTGGTTGTCCACGGCGATACCCGGGTCGAGTTCGTCTCTGCGGGTGTTTGCTAAGCGCCTGGGTCGAGTGTGTCTCTGCAGGCGGGAGGCTAACAACGGCATTGCCTGGGTCGAGTTCGTCTCTGCAGGTATTTGCTAAGCGCCTGGGTCGAGTTCGTCTCTGCAGGCGGGAGTAGGATTACCAATTAGGAGTAGAAAATACGGGAAGACCAATAGTAAAAGGATAGGGAAGAATAAGTCTAAAAAGGTAAAGGGACGTTTTAGTAGGGTAAAGAAAATAAAGTTCGTCGCAGTTAAAACAACCAATCAATTAATTATATACTACAAGTTTGTAAAACTAGGAAGCAGGGTAGAAAATCCAACCGTGATCGCCCAAGATAACGCAGACGCTTCCAATACCGGTTCGGGTCACCACATCACTTCGCCCCGAGAACCACAGATATTACGGGATAGGATCTACCAAAGGGAGCATGGAAGAAAATCAACCATCATCGTCTAAATACATAGAAGACGTGGAGTATGCTTCTACTCCCGACTCGGTCCAGCGTGGACGCTGTGCGCCGTGTTCCCGAGAACCCAATTACGAAGTAGACAAGGGGGGTTGGACCTTGGCCTACTCAGTCGGTAACGAACAAGAGAGGCCTATCGAGACGGATGATACGAGGAAAGAAGTATCATTTGAAGACGCAGCACCTCGGTTCCTCCTGACAAGCGGTACCCTTAATAAAGCATTCGACGAAAAAGCTGCCGTCTCGAAGTACTGCCGACCGTCGAGCGGGTCCAGAATAAGACAACCGCTCGAGGACGAACAGGCAGCAAGGCTGTTCGCGACAAACAACAACAATTAGTGTGCTACTGTCATCAATGACAACATCGAGCACTATTGAGTCAAAATCAAGCCGGCGAGCAAAATGAAAGGTCCAAAAACGGTGCAAATTCCAAAATCAAGAAAATTTGTCTAAGGTAAAGGGAAATAAAGAAAAGGAGGTTTAGGCGCTGGTCGCAACTCATGGATACTCAATTTCTGAATCAATCAGTCCAAAATTAGGCCTATTTCAGTTCATTGACTAATCTATCAATTAACTTAAAGTTAACTTTTAATTAGCATTAAAGTATGCAAAATTCCGTTGAACTCTAGAAAATAAAACACATTTACATGCTGTATAATAAGTGAATATAATAATATTCACTTATTATACAGCAGTTGAGAACAATACTATCCTGAATCTGGACGTACATATAGGCAAAAGGTTTTTTGCAGGTGTCTTCTACAGAGTGTGGCTTAACAAAAAATCCCCTATCGAAATCTCGAGGACTTCCATAAAGCTCAAAATATTTTTACGGAAGTAACAAAATATTTGGAGCATCTAGAGGAGGAATATCTGCATATAACTTGGAAATTTGGTGAAAATATATTCCACAGTAAAAATCAGCGTTGCTATGAAAAAGTCTTCAAATATTTTCAGCACAGTTTTTGAACAAAAGTACCGGAAATTTTCTTTAAAGTTTAGGAATATTTGTAACTAAGGAACGAATTTCAACATTGTTTGTTAGTTAGAGCAGCTAAAAGGCATGTTAGGCTCGAGCTATTCAGTTAACTGCACTACAACTCCAGCAATCGCCAGCCTAGGTAGGCTAGGCCTAGGTGGGGCAGACCTAGGTAGTGCAGGCCTAGGTAGGCCAGGCCTAAGCTGCTGCAGCGCTGAGGCAACGGTAAACAAATTACTGCGCCGAAGTATTGAGCCTGGTAAAACATTTTATTGAGCCTTGCAAGAACATTTTGAAATGAAAAACAGAAATAAAATGCAGTCATGCATTCAAACCAAAGTCATTGTGAGCATAATATTATACTGAAGTAGGAAACTCTCCCAAATAAGTAAACGGCCCTTTGCAGGACCATTAATCGCTTAAAAAGAAATGATTGACTATACAAAAAGCCTTGTTAAACATTTTTAACACCCTTTTCGTAGAAACGCTCTAATTTTGTTACTAATGAATATATGATCACCGAACTTATAGGCTATATGCAGCAATTCCTCATGTAGATGCTCTGATTTTTTTACAATATTCTGAGTTTTGTCGAAGTTATTGAGATTTCGCTAGGAGGTTATTTTTATGCCCCTGACTGTACTTGTAGATATTCATCTATAATCATTTATTGAGTATATTTTTAGCTAATTTTACCAACTGAATATAAATTTTTCGTATATTTCTTCATAATTCAGTAATTCATAATTCAATTTTTTCATAATGAATCTACCCTGACCATGTTTGATCACCGAACTGGCTTTCGTTTAGGACCTTACTTCTCCTCAGCACATTTCTTTTGCAGATTGGTCTGGGTGAATTGATCTGTAGTGATGTGATCTGTGGGGACGTCCCTGATATCATCCCTGGGTGAAGAAACGGACGATAAACCTTTATTAATATTATTGTTATTATAACTTCTCAATTATAATGAAACTCTTTTTGTATTCTCGTGTCATTGCAATCAACGAAGTATTAAATCACTAGATGTGTACCCATTATTTTAATCGCCAGGTGGAGTTGTCTAAATGGCTGGTTTACGCTGAGAGTCACAGAGTCTTTGAGGTGAATTACAGGAAATCCTTAGATCAGATACTGTCACTGCTGGAGCAAGTAAAGGACGTAAATGAAAATATTCAAACTCTGGATGGAATAAAGGAAGCCAAGGATCAGCTATTGGTATGATGGCGTGCAATTACGTATATATTTTAATATTTTTTGCGTTATTCATGAACAAAATACCGTTAACTGCTGCCTATTGTTATCATATCAGTATTTAAAATGCTGAATTAATATATTACCTATGTTACATAAATTAAAAGCCAAATTTAATTATTTTATAAATAATAATCAGAATGATTAAATGGATGCCTAATCGTCTGTATGATTCACATGAATCATTCTATGACTAAATTAAAACTAAATAATTCACTGAATAAATGATTAAGATGATGGAATTATTAACTTATGATTCAATTAAATCATTTAATGCTTTATGTAATTAAAATGATTTATTAAAAATTATTTAATTATTTCAATCATAATATATAGATAAATTTAGACTAATTCCGCCTATTTTCTTATATAACGACTTCATTGCAGTAGCTTATTGTAAATGTTTAGCTCATTATTGATTAATTAACTGATTGATTCTCTTTACTCTCTCTTTACTTTCTCTTCGATCTTGTAATTGTCTTGGTACTTTCCCTGGCAAGCTTAAAACCCATCTCTTTCCGCCATAGGTCTAAATTTTGACCCGCTTGCCTTGGATCTTGGACTTGCACTGTTTTGATCTCGCTTTCACTTGTGGTCTCTGTGTACTCAGTCGTCATCGTATGGTGCTTTGGCGCCTGTTTATGTAGTATCTGCAAGAGACGTCCCTGACATTGCCTTATGGCGAGGAACCGGTCGTTAAATTCTTATTGATTGATTGATTCAGGGCTTGGTGAGGGAGACAGATGAGGTGGGGAGGGGGTTCCACTCGGTTCAGCGGGAGGGGGAGGCTCTCTACCCCTCCACCTCTGTCACAGGGCGGGATCGACTGAGAGATGAACTGAAGACTCTGAGAGCTAAGTGGGACTCGCTAACCACTGAACTAAGATCCTCTGAGTCTAAACTAGACGACCTTTCCACAGTGGCTACTGAATATCAGAAGTCGTTCTCAGAGTTGACCCAAATATGGTCAAAGAAAGAATCGACCTATCGAGAACTGAATGTATGTAAAGGAGAGAGCAATGCTGCGGCTACTAGAGAGCTTATTCAGAAACTTAAGGTTTGTATCTAACATTCACTGATTTAGATTGATTTAGATTGATTGATTGATCTAGCATACATTGATTGATTGATTGATTTAGCATGCACTGATTGATCTAGCATACATTGATTGATTGATTTAGCATGCATTGATTGATCTAGATTGATTGATTGATCTAGCGTGCATTGATTGATTGATTTAGCATGCACTGATTGATTGATTTAGTATGCACTGAATTATCTAGATTGATTGATTGATCTAGCATACATTGATTGATTGATTTAGCATGCATTGATTGATTGATTTAGTATGCACTGATTGATCTAGATTGATTTATTGATCTAGCATACATTGATTGATTGATCTAGCATACATTGATTGATTGATTTAGTATTCACTGATTGATCTAGATTGATTGAATTATCTAGCATACATTGATTGATTGATTTAGTATGCACTGATTGATCTAGATTGGTTGATTGATCTAGCATACATTGATTGATTGATTTAGTTTGCACTGATTGATCTTGATTGATGGATTGATCTAGCATACACTGATTGATTGATTTAGCATGCATTGATTGATTGATTTAGTTTGCACTGATTGATATAAATTGATTGAATAATCTAGCATACATTAATTGATTGATTTAGTTTGCACTCATTGATCTAGATTGATTGAATGATCTAGCATACATTGATTGATTGATTTAGTTTGCACTCATTGATCTAGATTGATTGATTGATCTAGCATACATTGATTGATTGATTTAGCATGCATTGATTGATTGATTTAGTTTGCACTGATTGATCTAGATTGATTGATTGATCTAGCATACATTGATTGATTGATTTAGTATGCACTGATTGATCTAGATTGATTGAATGATCTAGCATACATTGATTGATTGATTTAGTATGCACTGATTGATCTAGATTGATTGAATGATCTAGCATACATTGATTGCTTGATTTATCATATTTCGCAGGGTTTGCTTCAGGAGGTCTCTCACATGAAGAGATGGGTGGGAGAGATTGAGAGAAGGGTGGGGGTGCTGTCAGTCTCTCTCCCCCCTCAAGAGTTCAGTGCTTTCACTGACGACTTCAAGTCCAGATACACAGATCTGCAGACCTCCTTACAGGTTAGACATGCCCATCACAGGTTAGACACGCCCTTATATACTATTAACCACGCCCCTTAGATACAGGTTAGACACGCCCATCACAGGTTAGACACGCCCTTTATATACTATTAGCCACGCACCTCACATGTTAGACACGCCCCTTATATACTATTAATCACGCCCATTAGAAACAGGTTAGACACGCCCCTTAGATACAGGTTAGACACGCCCCTTACATACAGGTTAGACACGCCCCTCACATACAGGTTAGACACGTCCCTCACATACATGTTAGACACGTCCCTCACATACAGGTTAGACACGTCCCTCACATCATACGAACAGGTCGATACAGGGAAATAAATTATTCTAAACTCAAGCCTACAAACTTACAGCAAAATTCTTAAAGATTTGAATGTTGAGAAGTAAATAACTAACATTGTATCTCTCTCTCTCTCTCTCTCTTAGTGCACTGCCTACTGGCAGGTCCATGGTTTATAACCCCTCCACTCTTCTCTGTCTTCCGTTTTCCTGTTCATTTCCCATATGAGTGGGTCTTTAAATCTTCTAACATACCTAATCTCGGTCTGCCTCGGCCTCTATTTCCTTTCATTCTAACTTCTATGACCTCTATTAATAGACCTTCCCCCCTTAGAATGTGTCCTATCCAACTCTCCTCTATATTTCTTTCTTAATACATTTATCAACTGTTTATCCGTACCTACTCTCTCTAGAACTTCCTAGAAAATATCCTTTATATGCATGTATATATGCATATATATATATATATATATATATATATATATATATATATATATATATATATATGTATATATATATACATATTTATATATATATATATATATATATATATATATATATATATATGTCTCATTTATCAACATTTTATCATTAACATTGACGTGTTATAGTTAAGCAAGTGTTCTGAGGTCTAACGTCAGACTCAGATGCACGACGCTTATATTTCTGCAATATAACAAGCTGGACTATAAATATTTGGATAAATATTCAGTGACCAGCTTGTCCATATGTAATAAAATATTTTCTATATATATATAATATACATGTATATATATAATATATAAATATATATATATATACATAATATATAAATATATATAATATATATATATATATTATATATATATATTATATACATATATACATATATTATATATATATATATATATATATATATATTATATACATGTATATATATAATATATAAAATATATAATATATAAAAAATATATAATATAGAAAAATATAATATATATATATATATATATAATAATAATAATAAATATATATATATATATTTATAAATATACAATATATAAATAATATATATATCCAGGATGACATTAAGTCACTGGAACAATATCTCGCTAACCTGACTCTCTATTCAACACAAAGAGCTGCCATGCTTGCCTGGCTGAAGCCACAGGAAGACCACCTGAGGTTCTGTAACTACCTGACAGGAGATAAGCTATCAGTGGAGATTAGACTGCAGCACGTGGAGACGATAGAGAAGGGCCTGCCAGATGGCGACACTAGATACCAGACCTACCTGAGCACTGGAGAGCGGGTGATGAAGCAGGTCAACGATCACGTCGAGGTGGAGAGGTTTAGAGGAGAGATAGAAGAGGTGAGAGTGTTGTGTGTGGCTGACTCGTGTTTATGTAGATACGTGCTTGTAGGACTTGATCACTGTTCTGTTTTATAGTGTTCTATAGTATTCTGTGTGTATAGTATTCTGTGTGTATTTCTGTCCACTGCACTTGAGGCGAGTGAAGGAAAGGTTGGAGACGTCCTATTGGTATACATATAGTATTCTATATGCATATTAGTCTTTATGTATAGTATTCTGTATGTATAGTATTCTTTATGCAATTCACTTCACCACACTGCACTGTATTACACGGTACTCTACTGCACTGTACTGTACTACACTGCTCTCTACCATACTGTACTACACTGCACTTCACTGCGCTTCACTGCATTTCACTACACTTCAACACACTTCACTGCACTTCAATACACTTCACCGCACTTCACTGCACTTCACTACACTTCACCGTACCTCACTGCACTTCACTACGCTTCACCACACTTCACTTCACTTCACTGCTCTTTGCTTCACTGCACTTCACTGCACTTCACTGCACTGTACTTCACTGCACTTCACTACACTTCACTTCACTTCACCGCACTTATTTTAATGTATCAGGTGAAGGACAGATGGCACAGCCTGCACTCAGACTTGAGGCGAGTGAAGGAAAGGTTGGAGACGTGCGCCAATGTCATGACTTCATATGAAGACTCTCTGGACAGGTTGACAAGGTGGCTGAAGACAAAGGAAAACGACCTCAATGACGATGCACCGGTAGCCACTGTTCACGAGAAGCGAGCGAGTGTGCAGAAGTTCAGTGTACGTATTTAAGTGCTTTTATTATTATATAAGTATTTAGCTGATTTTATTATTATGTAAGTGTTTAGCTGATTTTAATATTATGTAAGTATTTAGCTGATTTTATTATTATGTAGGTATTTAGCTGATTTTATTATTGTTATTCTGTATTGTTAGGCACATGTTATACGCATGTGCAATAGTTCCCTTTCTTATATTGACTTTGGACTGATTTTCCGAATTTTTGAATTTGCACCGTTTTTGTAACTTCTTTTTGCTCGCTGGCTTGATTTTGTCTCAATAGTGCTCGATGTTATCATAGATGAATGTAGCACTCTAGTTGTTATTATTATTATTGTTGCTGTTTTTGTAATTTTCGTTAATTACTCCTTTATAATTAAAGACACACAGCTACAGGTACTTTGATAAAAAATAGCTATTAAAATTTATATTGTGGTGTTTGGTGCTCAATTTCAGAATCATCTTGAGGAAGTGAACTCTGGTGCCGTGCTGCTAAACGAATGTCTGGAACACATAAAGGTTATTAGGGGCCGTACTTCTCATTTATATGCCGGGGTAACAGTATTTCACTCAGTTGAAATGAAAGATCTAACTTGCGCTGTTTTTATTATTTTATATCGCTTTCTCTTGTGGTCTCTGTGTACGCAGTCGTCAACTTGTCGTTGTAATGTTACACGACACTGAGCGACAATTCTTACAAGTACCGGGGCACAAATTCCTTTACCCCTGTGAAGTCGACGCTCTTGTTTGGTTATGATCTAATGCGTTGCCCGTAGGCTGTGAGCATTTTATCGGTTGTTAAGATGATTTGAAGATCATAATGAAATGCTTGACTGACTGATTGATTGATTGATTGATTGATTGACTGATTGATTGATTGATTGATTGCCTGACTGACTGATTGACTGACTTATTGATTGACTGACTGATTGATTGACTGATTGATTGATCGATTGACTGACTGATTGATTGACTGACTGATTAATTGATTGATTGGTTGACTGACTGAGTGAATATATTCAAGGGAAGATGACGATGATGATGATGATAATGACGTGACTTTACATGATAATATGTGCTACTGTTTGATAGTAAGTGAATGACTGATTGACTGATAGATTGACTGATTGATTGATTGGCTGATTGATTTATTGATTGACTGATTGTCTGATCGATTGTCTGATTGATTGATTGACTGATGGCAGACACTGATGGAGTGTGTTGGAGATGTGGAGAGCACAGATGGAGCCACTCAGTCACTGAACGCAGCAGCAGCTCAGGCTGTTACCGCAACGAGACTGAGTGAGATGAGAGAACAGCTGAGCGCTAGGTACAGAACTCTCCTCAACACCTGCCAGGTCATTATCTCACGTGATACCACAAGGAATGGAATTGCATGGGCATGTTGTGATTGATGTGGGACAGGGTGGACTGGAGAAAGTCTTTTTGTATCCAGACCCTGCTTAAACTGGGCTTCAAGGGAAGATGACGATGATGATGATAATGATAATGACGTGACTTTACATGATAATATGTGCTACTATTTGATAATAAGTGTGTGATAATTCATGGTAAAATATTATCAGATCATTTCTGTTCGACTTGACCACTAGAATTGTGTTATTGTGTTTAACGTCAAGGTTCAGAAGTACAATCATCTCCTCAAGACGATCGACAAACTCGAGCTACCGTCACAAAAATTAATTACTTATCTCAGATTGAATAATAGACACATTTCTGACGATGAGAGCACTTTAAAATTGTGTTTTGGTAGGTAGGTAGGTAGGTTTTAGTGTGTTTAACGTCAAGGTTCAGAAGCACAAGGCTTCTCTTCAAGACGACTCGTCACACTCGTGGTACCGTCACTAAGATTAATGTAACAGTAAGTTACTTACTAATAACACTTAAAATTGTGTTTTGTGATCGATTCGAAGTTTATAGAGTTTTATTTTCTTCAACATAAAGGTGTTTTATTAAGCGCCAGGTTTTTGACATTTTTGTTACTTTCCTTTCAGTCTGTACTGAGCCGATGTGAGCGCAACCTGGCGATGCACGAGAGCTTTGATGAGTTGATGAGTGAGATGAGTGCTTGGCTCAAGACCAGGAGGGATTTGTTCAATTCTTGCTCGGTTCTCCTAACAACCAAAGAGGAGCTCCTGCAGATGTCTGCTAAACTTGAGGTTGAATTTATTTTATAGTCAACTGCCCAGTTATCAAATATTTATCGAAGCTGTAAAATGTCGTTAAATAAACGTTGTTTATGTCTAATAAGTGGAGAAATGTTTAATGACTCCACTGTTTAAGTTAATAATTTCGCATTACAAAGAATTATTTGCAAATTACAAAATCAGTTCAGTCAAAAATAATGAACGTTCATAGAGAATATTGCTGTACCTTCTTGAAGGAATGAATTTGATTTTTAAAAAATCGAAATTAACTGTAATACAAATAACTAGATAATTTGAAAAAGCTTCGACTTAAAGCAATTAACGAGGAATTTTAAATAAAAAGCATTTAATATCTGGTGTAAAAATAATAACGCTATCTCGGTACTGAATCTATGTTCACAACGTAGGACATATCCAGCAGCAAGGAGGAAGGTTACGGCAAACTACTTCAGGCCACATCCGTGGGCGACCGCCTGCACCCAACGACCTCTGACGAAGGTCGTGACCTCATACGTCATCAGTGTCGCACGGTGACGTCACAGTGGAGCGCACTGTTTGATGACGTCACTAGTTTTGAGCGTGATGTCGACATGAGGCTGATGCAGTGGAGGTCAGTGGAGGAGGGGGTGGCGCAATGCGAGAGGTGGGTGGGGGAGAGAGAGGGGGCTGTGAGGGGGGATCTGTCCCCCTGCAGAACTGTCGACGAGAAAAGACTTCAGCTACAGAATTCTCAGGTGATTAACAATCAATCAATTAATCAGTCTATCAATCGATCGTTTAATCTGTTAATTAGTAGATAAATTAATGATGTTGTCAGTTAGATTGTAAATCTATTGATTAGCCAAGTCAATCTACCAATTAACCGCCAGTCAATCAATAAATTTATAAGGGAGTTAACTTAAATATCAGAGCTCAGTGTTTAGATGAAAGTAAACTATTGCATTGTATCTTACTCCATTGCACTGCATTGCATTGTATTGTATTTTATTGCATGGTATTGTATTTTACTGCATTGTATTGTATTGTATTGCATTGTATTGTATTGCATTGTATTGTATTTTAATGTATCTTACTCCAACGCATTGCAATGCATTGTATTGCATTGCATTGCATAGAATTATATCTTACTTACCTGATGGCAGAGCCTCCACAATGAGCTAGTCTCCTATCAGAAGTTCTCTATTATATCTTATCTTACTTACCTAATGGCAGAGCCTGCACAATGAACTCGTCTCCTATCAGAAGGTTCTGGACTCTCAGATGTCGAGGACTCTAAACCTCACACAGGCTGGAAGAGAAAATGTGGAGAAAAAACTCCAACACCTCCTAGAGCTCTTCTCCATACTGCTACAGCACTCCAAGGTTAGGTCTTTCTCTCTAGAGACTTGTAGTCGCTGTGTCATTACTTGATGATTAGCGCCTTCACGACCTCGTTCTTGATTTATTTATTTATTTATTGGCTTATTTATTTTCATTTATCACAGAGGAGAGAAAGAAATTCACACACGAGTAGGCATTATTGACAACATGGTTGCGCATGTTTGTTTGATTGAATAAATTAATTGATTGATTTGTTGATTGATAAATAAATTTAAAAAGTAATTAATAAATAAATATGTTAATGATTAAATTACTAAATTGATTGACTGACTGACTGATAGATTGATTGATTGACTGTTTGATTGATTGATTAATTGATTGACTATTTGTTTGATAGATAGATTGATTGATTGAAGAATTGATTAATAGATTGATGGATTGATTATTTGATTGATGGATTGACTGACTGACTGACTGACTAATGAATTGATTGATCGATTGATAGATTGACTGGTTGATTGATCGCTGCAGGAGAGGGTAGAGCGCTGTGAGCAGGTAGTGAGGGATCACGTGGATTATGCTAACAGGATTCAAGACTTAAGATCCTGGATGAGTGAGACTGAAGAGAGATTTAAACTGAACCAGGATTTGAACACGGACCTGACTGATCTGTCAATTAGACTCGAGAGATTTGAGGTTATTTTTAGCATCACTGGGATTTTTGGAGATTTGAGATTATTTTTAGTATCACTAGGATTTATTTGGAGTTTTGAGGTTATTTTTATCATCACTGGGATTTTAAAAATTGAATTTCCCTTTAGTATTCCGCTAAGACTTTCACGGCCGTGTTTTCATTCAGCAGAGACTTGTAAAGAGCGTTATCTTTATCTTTTTATAAGATGGGCCTGCTATTATTATATGAATAAATTTCTGATAATTCCTGAAATGGCTGATTGAATGTTTTATTTATTAATTGATTCATTGTTTGATTGACAGATGTTCGATGCAGTGAGGAAGGAGGGAGATGAGAGATTGGCAGCTGTGACGAGCCAATCAGAGCGAGTTATACCGAACACAGAGGCCGAGGGGAGGAGCGATATCTACAGCGAACTGAAACAGCTTAAAACTAATTTCAACAATTTCTCTAACGACGTCAATAAGGTATTGATGGTGGCACTTAGATTTTACGACGTCACTAAGATGCTGATGATGTCACTAAAGTATTCATGACCACACTAACGTATTGATGACGTCATTAAGCTATTGGTGACATCATGAGGGCATAGATGACGTCTTTCTAGATATTTTTGCGCCACTTGCTATTGATAGTGTTGTTTCTCTATTGGTGACGTCTGGTTGACATTGATGACTTCATTAAAGTTCATGACACTCATGAACTAGAAGACACCTCCGTCATGTCTCTATTACTAGTTTTAGGTTGGGTCATTTGGACGTAAATGGCGTCATAGGCTCTATGAGACTGTCGACCAATCAATCAGCTAATCAATAACGTTAATCAATCAATCCGTCAATCAGTCAACCAATCAGTTGGTCAATCTGTCAGCCAATCAATCAGTCAAACAATAAACAAGCTGTTCAATTAGCAATAGTCAGTAAATCTACCCATAAAGTTACTAGAAACCACAACCGGTGTGTGTATCTAGACAGTGTGTGTATTATGTGTCAGTATAAGACAGAGCTGAGGAGCTATCTAGTGCGGAGCAGAGAGTTTGAACAGAGATTGGAGCAGTTGAGAGCTGAGATGAGAGACATGGAGCAGAGATTGAGAAATGTTGAGTCACAACCAACCCTGTCCACCAAGATACAGCAACTAGACAGTCTTAAAGTACTGCTGTCTCTCTTTCTCTCTATCTCTTTCTGTCTGTCTGTCTCTAATAGTCTTAATCTCTCTCTATCTTTCTCTCTGTCTCTCTCTCACTCATATTTACTATCATAGTAATAATTGTTTCTAAACATGATGATGATGATGATGATGATGATGATGATGATGATGATGATGATTGATGATGATGATGATGATGATGATGATGATGATGACGATGACGATGACGATGACGATGATGATGTTATTATCTCTAGGGTCTGCACGGGGAGGGGCTGGTATTCGCTGGTAAGTTCTCTGATCTCTGCTCGTGGGCCGAGGATCTGAGCAAGAGATCTGCGAGCAGTCAGGCGGTCACTAAAGTTCTGCAGCTATCCAACAGACTGCAGATGCAGAACTGGACTGTGACTGTTAGTAGACATTCTGTCAATCAATCAATCAATCAATCAATAAATCAATCAATCAAACAATAAGTATTTAACAACCGGTTCCGCATGTGTTACATACATTAGATTCCATTCTGTTACTTTTTGCGCAGCTTTCGTTATTTCGTCCTTCCTCGCAATGGCTATTAGTAATCGTTGCCTTTTGTTGGCGCAACAATTGCAACCGTCGAAAATACATAAATAACCTTCCAGCACTTCGTGGATTTTTTTATTCAAAGCTGTCAACATTCAGTCTTTCAAGGTGATCAGTCAGAGAATTATGACAAATATTTCAGACGACTATTATTTTTATATTCCTATATCTCTGTGATTACCCAACCATGCACTAATCGAGCCCGCCATAACTTAATTTCTTTCAGTACACGCATAGCTACACCGAGTTCGAAAAGTTATTCAGCAGATGTCGCTACACATCGTCGATTATTTATGAAATAAATAATATATTTATAGGAGTTACTCAGCAGATGGCAACACATAGTATCGGATCATCAGCAGCTGGAAGACTATCGCCACACGTTCCTGGAGTGGCAGAAGGACATCCTGTCTCGTCTCAACGCCTGTGTGCCCAGCAAGGAGGACTCCTTCTCTCTGCTCGGCAAGGTTTGCACTCCTGCAGCTAGGCTCGATGTTGCCATTATTGACAGCAACGCTCTAATCGTTGATGTAGCCCGTGTTAAAATAAACATAGCCACTTAACTAAGTCGCTATTGTACTCTACTTCTATACTGCTATCTATTGTTTTTGTTGTCTCGTTGTGTTAAATTGTGGTTTGAACAATAAAGTTAATAAATAAATATGATTATAAATTTTTACTTTCCTTCATCAAGGGTTCAAGATGATTAATATCCAAGCAGTATATTTTCTCTGTTAATGTCTACACATTAAGAGGTATATGTCGATATGCACCTGAATGAAAAAATTTGGAAGATTATCTCTCTGTGTTTGAGTCAGTCAGTCTTTAGAGGGAACCTTGTTTATCTGACCAATGAAGCAGAGCGCTGTTGGCACACCCACAGAGAGACAATTGAGCGCGAGACTTCAACGATTTAGTACGAGTCGTTATTTTGTTGTTAAGATGTCGAGACTTAGAGACATAAAGAGAGAGAGAGAGATAGAGAGAGTGAGAGAAAGAGAGAGAGAGAGAGAGCGGACAGGGATATGATAAAGTGCTGTGTGTTGTTGTTGTCGAGGTGTCGAGAAAGTGCTGTGTTGTTGTTGTTGTTGTCAAGGTGTCGAGACTTAAGGACATAAAGAAAGAGAGCGGACAGGGATATGATAAAGTGCAGGATGCAGAGAACCAGAGAGACGTCGTTTTACTGACCACAGCAGCATCTGGTAAAGATGCCATCAACTCTTCTGTCACTGATCTCAGGAAGAGTTTACAGGTCTGGTTGACTTTACTTATCTAATCCAAACAGTTTACTGAAATATTCGTAGATGGCGTGTAGAGACCATTAAACCTGCAAACGGTCAGACTAAATTATTATCTAACTTGTTAACTGATAGTACTTTGTGAAGTGAAATAAAATTGTTTTCAATAAAATATTTAATTTATATTTATTTTTTCAATAAAATATATAATAAAATATATATATTGTTTTGTTTGAAATAAATTTCAAATAAAATATTATTATTATTATTTCTAATAATATTTTATATGGCAGATCACTGTCGTTATCGAGTTTACAATTCTACTTGACTCACTTGATTGATTGATTTTTATAACGGACTGATTGATTATTAATTCATAATTATTGATTTGTTAATTTGTTACTTTTTACTTACCAAGTGATTCACTGATAACTTGATCGATTGACTGATTAACTGAATGATTGATTAATTGAGTGATTGACTGATTAATTGATTGATTGATTGACTGACTGATTAATTGACTGATTGATTGATTCAGGTGATGGAGAAGCAGATAGAGCGGACTATGGACACAGTGGACTCGGCTGTGGTGGAGAGAAAGGACTTTCTGGAGAAGCTGGATCACCTGACGTCCTGGCTACAGACGATGGAGAGCGAGTTGAACTCTGGAGCCGATGAATTCAGCGCTGGACTCGCTGAAATAAAGACGAGATACGATAAAATAGTGGTGTGTTAACCTTGGTTTATATATCAATTGATACGACAAAATAGTGGTGTGCTCTCCTTGCTTTATATATCAATATTTACTACTAAATAGTGGTGTGCTAACCTTGCATTTTTTTAAATATCTCAATTGCGTAGGGGTAACGTCTTTAAGTTTTAAATGACAGATCCTGAGGTGAATTGAACCCTCGTGGGTTCGAATCCCAACCGCGCTGATCTGAGAGTAAAATTTCTGATATTCAAGGGACTGCTTATACGGAAAATGGTCTAAATTGTCTAACTGAGAAATATACGAGTCTGGTAAATACCAAAACATGTATTTCATCTCACTATGACGTAAAGACAGACGTTAAACTTTTGCTAACATGTTCATATCCAGTGCTATAACCAAACAGGAATGCTTTCGAGCAGGAAACCGGCGTCAAACTTGGTTTTGGTTTTTTCAGCTCTGTATTTGTTGCAGAGTGTCTCTACAGAACTTGTCTATCAGCTGATAGACTTATACTGTGTGTTGTAGACTGTCTCTACAGAACTTGTCTCACAAAGGATTCCTATAATACAGCTGAGTCAGCATGCGGAGAACATTGCCGAGAGGTCAACCAGTGCAGATGATCTACACAGTGTCAGGCTGTTACAAGATAAATACAACAGCCTACAGGCAACTGTGAAGGTCTGCTTCCAATCAATCAATCAATCAATCATCAATCGATCAATCAATCAATCATTCGATCAATCAATCAATACACTGATTAATTCATCAAGCTGTCGGTGAAGAAGTCTGACAATAGTTGCATTGATGAAGCTGATAATTGATTTACCTTTACATCAATTTGTTACTAAATCATAGAACGAATCATGGGATTTCAGCATTGGTTTTTTACTCAATTAGTCAATCAATCAATTACTGTTGAGTAAACATATAAAAATATTTTACTTATTGAAATCATCTTCTAAAGTTTCATAGAATATACTTGTTTTACCTGGTGAACGACTATCAGCCACAATGTTGGTTGCTAAAGATGTATAAATTGGATAGGTCGAGACATTAATGTGGTGTTTAGTTACTATATTAAAATATGTTCCAGAGCAAATGTCTTTAGTTTAGTGATATAAGCTTAACATAACTAATTATAAATTCATTAAAATAATTTAAATAATTTTTTGAAAATTAAGTAATAATGAGTTATACTTAATGTTAATTTTATTTTATTTTCCTTATTCTATTTTATTTATTTTATCTATTTTACTTTATCTATTTCTGTTACTTTATGTTTATTTTATTTTATTTTCTTAATAACAAATACTTATCTTTTAACTTTGCTATGTTTAGAGAGAGCACTAGCGCTGTTATTTAAAATATCCATGTTTTACAGTTGAATACGGCTTGTTAAGCAAAAAATCCCATTTACGATATTAAAGACACAACAGACACTAGTGAGGTTAAAAAACACAAATTCTATGCCATGGTCGTCCTCAAAAACATCGAGCAGCCTGTGATAGTTTTATATTTATTTTTATATTTCCATATGACGTCCCCGACATTGTCGCACGGCGAGAAACCAGGCTTTATAATTCTTATTGATTGATTTATCGTAGACTTAACGTTATAATTCATATAAAGTTACAATTCTTATTGATTGAATGATTGATTGATTGATTGATCGATTTATCGTAGACTCTCCTACAGCGGTACGAGACGCTACTGGACGACTACACGAGATACAGAGAGAGTCTATTGGCTGCTCAGGACTGGCTGAGAGAAAACAACAACAGACTGGCCGCCTGCCTCGACATCTGCGGCGACTTCCAACAACTCAGCATCAGACTGGAGGAGCTGAAGGTGGCTCCCTCTCTCTCTGTCTCTCTCTCTCGCTCTATCTCTCTATCTCTCTCTGTCTCTTTCTTTCTCACTCTCTATCTCTCTCTTTCTCTCTCTGTCTCTCTCTCTCTTTCTGTCTCAGTCTCTCTCTCTGCCTCTCTCTCTCTCTCTCTCTGTCTCTCTTTCTCTCTCTCTGTCTCTATCTCTCTCTTTCTCACGCTCTCTCTCTCTCTCTGTTAGTGCACTGCCCACTGGTAGGTCCATGATATATAACGACTGAACTCTTCTCTGTTTCCCTTTTCCTCTTCATGTTCACATACGTGTGAATCTTTAAATCATTCAAAATGATATGCCATTATTGTTGGGAGATTCTGCTTATGACGAGGTGGTCCCCGTGTGCCTTCCTCAGCTTGAGTAACAATTACTTGGCAGGGGCGTCATTTCCTGAGGAAACCCTCCTGTTTACCCGTCACTCATGAAATGAGCAGACATTTACAGACAGACAGACAGACATGCAGACTGACAATGATTAATCATACCATTTCTAATCTTTGCGCAAACTGTAATTCTAGTTTTTCATATTCGATTTCATATTGAAATTGTGTGTAACTATATCAAACTGCAGTGACAGGCTTCTGCTTCAGAAAATATAAATATTATTACTGAGAAAGAATTTGAATAAGTAAAGTGTATATTTTACTATTACTTAAAATATGTTAATCAAAATCCAATCATTTTCTTGTCTTAAACTTGTGGCACTGTTTGTTGTTACCAAATTTAATTATCTCCTATGAGCATCCCACTGATTTATTTTAGTCAAAATTCCACTTTTCTAAGATAAACTAAGACGTTAGCTTGTTGGTAAGTTTGACAGCGGATCAGTAGGTGCAGTGTTCAAATCCAGGGCTCTCCTCGTCATTAAATTTTTCTTTAGTCTGAAACTCAACGTGATTAATTATAATAAAAAAAAAAAAGTGACAATAATACAATGAAAATAAATGTTCTCTAAAATCTACTACATTTTATTAATTACATATTAATCTAATTATATTATTATTTTATTAATCCAATTATCATCTAATTATTTCTAATTATTATTTTTATTAATAATACAATGAAACTAAATGTTCTCTAAAATCTACTACATTTTATTTATTACATATTAATCTAATTATTACATAATTATTTGCAGGAGATTTCTGGCCTAGTACCAGAAATAGACTGTCTGATCAGAGACACAAGTAATAAAGCAAACACGCTATCCACTAGACTACAGGCAGGGTCTCAGTACACAGTGCTTAACGAGGTGCTGGTTCTATTCCAGGATAAGCAGTTGTTCTGTGACACAGTGGAGGAGAAACTACTGTCGTTCGGTTAACATTCAGTTCATCTTGCTAACAATTACACACTAAAATATGTACACATTACAGCAATACAATATTACAATAATTGCGCATTATATTAATTACACATAATAATAGTTACACCTGACAATAATTACATATTACAACATTCGCACTTTAAAATAATTACACATTAAAATAAACAGACTTACAAATAATTTCATATAGCACTTTTAATGCATTAAAACAGTTAACACATAATTACAATATTTAATTAGACTAGAGAGGGACATTATAGAGATGTTCCAAATAATAAACTTATACCTGCTTCGAACTGGTTTAAACTGGTTCCTAACTTCTTTGATTGATTGATAAATTGATATCTGGGTTGATTGATTGACCGATTGCCTGATTGATTGGTTATTGGATTGATTGCTTGTTTCTTAGATTGAGTGAGTTACTGATCCACCGATTGTTTAATTGATTGATTGATTGTTTGATTGACTGATTGATTGCTTGATTGATCGATGTATTAATCGAGTGATTGATTGATCGATCTATTGCTTAATTGTTTGATTGATTGACTGATTGATCCATCGATGGATTGATCGATTGTTCGATTAATTGATTGATAGCTTGGTTGTTTGATTAATTGATTGATCGATTGTTTAATTGTCTGATTGATTGATTGACTGACTTATCCATCCATCGATTGATCGATTGATTAATTGACTGCACAACACAACAGGCGCAGTATTCGACAGATGGCAGGAGCTGGACGTATCGTGTGAGACATTCGCAGACTGGATGTCTAAGTGCGATCAGCTTATGAGAGAAACTGGCGCCATTCGAGCCTCTAGCGACGAGAAACTTCAGCTCGTGGAGGACTACCAGAGCGTCGATGATAAGATCTGCCTAATGGCAGAGTCCGTCAGTCATCTCAAGCAGGCAGCCGAGCTCATAGAACAACACTGCCACGAGGCGAGCGTGCTGAGCAGAACACAGCAGCTAACAGGGCGTTACAGTAATCTAGTCTCCTCGTCCAAGGTTTATATGAGATATTTGATGAGTCGTTGAGTAGTTAAGTGTGAACCGGATGTACAATTCTTATCGACTGATTGATTGAAGCACGAGGTATCAGACACAGTTTGTTAACAATCTGATAGGTAGATTGTAGTGTGTTTAACGTTAAGGTTCAGAAGCACACACGACCAGGTGTCAGAGTATCTCTTCAAGTCGACTAGACACACTCGAGCTACCGTGAACAACCGTTGTTAGCTTTATGTTATCAGTAACGGATATATTGTTGTGTCACGTTATGCCGATTTATTGTTAAGCTAATTTATAGTAAATAAAGAATATCGTTCTATGAAGAAATGGTGTTTATAATGTTTAGAAACAATTAAATGTCGAAGTCAGTAATGAACTTAAAGAGTTTGTGTATGTATACGATCTCTATAGAAACAGGAAAAATTCTAATTTAAAGCTTAATCGTCATACAGTCCAACATAAATTATATTTATCATTCCAAAATGTACATAATATTATATATATATATTTGGACTGATTTTCGGATTTTGTATTTAAAATTAATTTAAAATATTTTTTTAAAAGTACGAGGTATCAGACACAGTTTGTTAACAATCTGATAGGTAGAATTTAGGGTGTTTAACGTTAAGGTTCAGAAGCACACGACCAGGTGTCGAGGTATCTCTTCAAGACGACTGGACACACTCGAGCTGCCGGGGACAATCGTTGTACAGATTATGTTAACTGACTCGGCAACTTTTATATAACTTAGTTATGGAAGACCACACATATTTGATATTAAGATATTAAGAGAGGTGGGTAGGTTGTAGTGTGTTGAACGTCAAGGTTCAGAAGCAAGGCATCTCTTCAAGACGACTCGACACACTCGAGCTACCGTCACAAAGATTATGGTGACAGTAAATTACTGGTAAGTCACTGGTATGTATCTAGCGATGCAGTAACTAGCTATGCACCATAACCAATTCCTTCGATTATATAGATTAAAATAAAACATTATAACCAAAAGGCTTCTTCAGCATAATGTTAAGCGTTAATTAGATTTTAAATTTTTAATGCCAAACACGATCATTTTTAAATAACTAAAATGTCGCTATCGTAGCTTGACGACACCATTATTTCAGTATTTAAATAAATATATTACGTTTTACTTTCGCAGGAATTGTTGAAGAAATTGAACCAGATATCTAACGACCACGTCAAGTTGTTGGATACCTTTATTTCGTTCAACGACTGGCTTTCTGCAGCAAATGAGAAACTAAAGTTCTATCAGAGCGTTAAAACGAGCAAAGAGCAAGCCCAAGATCATTTAGAGATGTTCTCTGTAAGCCTAGTTAACCTGTTGTTTAATCAATCAATCAAATCATCGATAATGAAATCGTTTTCATCTCATGAATATGCCTTTCATTCATTTATCGATTAATCGATCTGTTAATCTTTTGGTGCATTGATTGGTTTGTTTCGTAATTAGTCGAGCTTTAACTTAGGCAATCATTCTTTTTATCTTTAATTCAATCAATCAATCTCTAATTCTCTTGCTTAAAATATTTAGATGTTTACATATATTGATTTTAAATTAATTAGAATAGTATCAGCAACTTAAATACTTCAATCAATCAATGATGCAGTAAAACCTAAATAGCAACGATGAGATCAATTACGTAGAGATCAATATGATATAAAGAAAAGATGAATTAGTCAAAGACTTGACTGAATGTATTTAACTGGAACCAGTGGCAGTGTCGGTAAGATACTTGACCGCGGATCAGTATGTGCGGGGTTCAAATATTGGGCTCGCCCGTCTCTGACATCGCTTTTGAGTGAGGAAACTGACGTTAACATGAACTTTATTAGCTTTAGCTTTTAACTAAATGAAATCCTAATGAATATTGATATAAACACTTCTAACGCTGAATGTTCTCTTGGTTATTCGTATCTTTGCGCTACTGACTAGGAGTTTGTGGGGTTGAAGGAAGAAGGGCACATGTTGCTGCACTCAGCTGAGATCTACTGTAAGAAGGTTCAGACGAACACCTCTGAGGAAGGTCTGCCTGACCTCGAGCAGAGGAAGAAGGACTCTCAGACGAGGTGGAACCAGTTCCTGGTGGATCTGGAGAGCACGAGGCAGCACCTGGAGGCGTCCTACATGCGCTGGAGTCAGGTGAGAGTGGCGGCAGATCAGCTGAGTGGATGGATGGAAGAGGTGGAACAGAGGAGACAGGTGGCGCCAGCTGTGACCCTGGCGGACAAGAAAGCACTTCTATATAAAATGAAGGTATTAGACGGCGGGATTAGCGCACTTGGTTTAGTTGCGCGTCAATTATCGAAGTTAAGCTCTATCGACCTCGGTTAGTACTTTGTGGGTGACCATCTTGGAAGACCGAGTTTTGGTAAAAGCTTATGAAGGAAGAAATCCCAGGGTGATGGAAGGTTATTCTTAAATCCGCGACGGTTGCAATTGATGCGCCGTCAAAAGGCAACGATTACTAATAACCATGGAGAGGAAGGAGGAAATGGGTCTTAAACAAGCATCTGTGCTTCCTGACCCAGTGTCCCGTTATGTTATGTTATGTTAAGGTATTCGGTATTGATTGATGTACTGCAGTTTTATTATTCTTCTTAGAAATTATTTGATTTCTTTGATTGATCTTTTGTTTTTTTATTAATATTTTTCGATTATTTGCTTGATTTAATTTTGATTGATCGTACAATTGAATCATTGAATGACGGACTGATTGATTAATTGATTGATTAATTGATTGATCGATTTGATTGATTGTACGTTTGACTAATTCATTGATTGATTGTCTGATCGATCGATCGATTGATTAATGATTGCTTGATCAATTAATTTTGTCGATTAATTGACTGATTGAATAGAACTTGCTAAAGGAAGTCACGTCGAAGGAGCATGCAGTGGATCACCTAAACGCTCAGTTGGATGAGATCGACTCATCGTCTCATCTGAAAGACTCAAACATCGCTCAGCTGTCCAACGAATACCGAGAACTAATCGATAAAATAAAGGTGTGTATTGAATCCTAGTCAATGAATCCTAGTCAAATATATTTCATGATTTAAATGCTACAGTGATTGAACGTTATTGAGTTAAATGTTATTGAAATAAATGTTATTGAATTAAATTGATTTAAATGTTGCATTGCTTGAAGCGGATAACTTCTTCAGTTCAAGTGAACCCTTGCGATGCCTTTAAATTATTTATATTTAGATTTTGACCAGTACGACATTAAATTAAATTAATATAAATGTGTTCTATTCTCTCTTTTAAACAAAACTGTATTTTATTTATGATCAAAAGTTTAGCTGGGTTTAGTGTGGAATACACAAATGTTGTAGTAACTTCTTTACTTTCACACATTTTATTTATAAACAAAATTTTAGCTGAGTTAAGTGTGGAATACACAAATATTGTAGAAACTTCTTTATTTCCACACAAATCAGTGACTGTTACTCTCGTGTATTAGACTCAAGTGAGCGAGACAGAGACACAGGTAGCGCTACATGAGGACCACCACGATCAGTGCGAAACTCTCAGCAGCTGGCTCCACGGCACTAAGGACAAGCTGACCGGGTGCTCAGATGTGTCTGGGGACTCCAGGACCATCGAGAGCAAACTGGAGAAAATTCAGGTTGATTAATCTTTTGATTGATTGAGTAATTCCATTAATTTCCCTATTGTAGGGAATTTTTTTGCAATTTGTAGACGGTGAAATGGTTTGGTATGGGACAGAGAGAGGAGTGGAGAAGGTCTGATTGTATCAGAACCATACTTAAAATGTGCTTAAAGAGAAGATGAGGAGGTGATTTACGCTTTGATGTCCTTTGCTGCATCTAAGTCTCGTGGAATGACATCGGGGAGCATAAATGAGCTTAAAACCTCGTAGATACACGGGGCGGTAATCGGATAAATAATTCTTGAGATACAAATTAATTTTTGATTTCATAAAATTTTCAAAAGTATTTCGACAAAAATTGTGTTCATTCCATTAATATAGGGAGAAGAGCTCAAAGTTCTCTTCTATTCCTGTGGCTCCTTTATCTCACTAATTGACGAGCACAATGGTTGAGAGTTTCTGTGCATTTGTATCAATGAAGCTCTAGGTTACTGTAGACCCACGATCTTGAAGTTGACAACCAAAAGTAATATGATTTAAGTTATTTTAAAATAGCACATTAAATACACTTAATTTTTAATGAAAAGTTTTAAAACAGCACTTTAGATATACTTAATGTTTTATGAAACTTTTTAAACACCATTTTAATTTCACTTAATTTTGATAAAAATATCCACGACAGCAACTCGAGGAGAGCCTACGAGAAGGCGCCACTCTACTGGAGCGGGTTAAGAGCGGGGTCGCTCTTATCAAGTCCCACGACCCGACCACGACCAATGTCGACCCTACGACGACGCCTGCGGAGTCGACGGTCGACCAGGACACGAGGATCCTGGAGGAGGGGCTGGAGGACCTTAGGGCAGAGCTTTCCAAGTCCAGGCAGGAGATGAGCGCCCGGAGAGAGGAGTGGACGACCTATGAGGGGGCGAGGAGGGAGTTGAGCGAGTGGCTGGATGGGCTAGAGGCTGAGCTGAGAGAGGAGAGAGCTCAGGGTTCAAATGCCGATAAAGAGAAGAGCTACAACGAGAGACTGGTGGGTTTATATGTGGGATAATTAGTAGTTAATCTCACGATCAGTCAATTAACTAATGGTCTATAGTTATAATAAAAAAATCAGTCAAGCAATATCAAGATCAATCAATTAACTCCTAGTCTGTCATTCATAAACTGATCATTCATTGACTGATCAATTGATGATTGACCGATTGATTGGTTGATTAATTGACTGATTGATTGACTATTTAATCGATTAACTATATTAACCGACTGTTCGATCAATGATTGATTTATTCATTGATTGATTGACTGACTGACGGATCGATTAATTTACTGATTTATTGACTGACTGATCGATTGACTATAATGATTGATCGATTGATTGATTGATCACGTTGAGCACAGCGGCAGAACGAGGCTCTGCTATCACGCAGGACTCAGCTGGAAGATCTGGGTCGACGGATGCGGACTCTCTCTGACGGTAGCTCGAGCAGTCCCGGAGTGATGGAACTCAACCATCTCAACAACAAATACGAGAAACTCGTCTCCAGTTCCACGGTTACTATCATTATCATCATCATCATCATCACCACCACCATCATCATCATCGTCATCGTTATCGCCATAATCATCATCATAATCATCGTCGTCATCATTTTCGTTTAATCACTGAAAAAAGAATTTAATTTTAACACTTTTGTTTTATAATTTTTCAGGAGGCGCTGAAGAAATCAGAGAGCGCACTGAGAGAGCACAGAGCCTACGATGACTCAGTGGTAGAGTACCGAGCTTTGGTTGAAGATGCCCTGGATCGACTCTCGGGTGCTGCAGCGTCTCTAGCTGATAGAGATAAACTACCGACTGGGCTCTCTCAGCTCACTGTAAGAGTCGCCATCTGCCGAAAAATTTCTTGTCTCTAACAGGCTAATTTATAATTAACTGATTTTCTCTCACCTGTGTTTATCAGTAAGTACTATTTAGCTAGTTTTATCAACTAGTTTCATTTTTATTGAACTAGTTTTATCAAATGGTTTCATTTATTGAACTAGTTCTATCAATTGATTTCAATTATTTAACTAGTTCTATCAAACGGTTTCGTATATTTAACTGGTTTTATCAATTGGTTTCATTTATTTAACTGGTTTTATCAAATGGTTTCATTTATTTAACATAAAAGAGACTTTATTTAATTAAAAGTTTTTTTTATAAAAAAGCGATTAAAATAATTCCTCTGCACTCTGGGAAGCCGCTTTAGCCAAAGTGCCACTGAAGCAGACTGCATTGAATCGCTGGAGAGCAATAGACAGTCGCTGCCACAGAATTTATTTAACTAGTTTTATCAATTGGTTTCATTTATTTAACTAGTTTTATCAACTGGTTTCTTTTATTAACTAGTTTTATCAACTGCTTTCATTTACATAACTACCTTTTTCTAAGGGTTTTCATTTAATTAACTGCCTTTATCTACTGGATTTGCATTGAATTGATATATATATATATAGTGAAACATAATTAATTAGTACCTTCATACAAGTCCTACTTGCTCCATTTATATAAAAAGATTAAGGTAAAGGTCTTTGCTACTTCATGACGTTACCCCTACACTATTAAGACTTGATTATTGAATGTCTTAATAGCGTAGGGGTAACGTCATGAAGTTTTAAATGACAAATCCTGAGGTGGATTGAACCCTCGTGGGTTCGAATCCCGGCCGCGCTGATCTGAGAGTAAAAGAAAATCTTGGACGTTCACTGGACTGGTTATACGGAAAAAAATCTAAATTTGCCTAACGGTTTAAACATGTGGTATTAAAAGTGATAGATATCAACAAAGTTGATCATTTCACTAAAATGTATGTTTACTTTTATCATTGTCTTCATTCCTTCTTTATCAAACTTTCGATGAGCTTGCAGATGGCTGTAAGTCTGTAGAAGTCTACTGCTATTTCTTCTAATTATGTTGTTACAGGATTTGGAAGCAGCTCTAAGCGAGACTATCAAGGTCAAATTACAGCAAACGATCGACAAAGGTCAGGCTGCTTCAAGGTCATCCAGTGCAGCAGGGTCAAATGAGATCGAGCAGCAGCTGAAGACTTTTTCTGATCAGTACGAAGAGGTTAGAGCTGAGGTCTTATCGGTGAAAGACACAGCTGAGCAGCGAACGAAGAATCTGAGAGAGTTGGCAGATACCAGTGAGAAAATAAATAAAACTTTAAGCGACGCTACTCGACAGATGTCGACTCTGTTTAGTCTGAAGCCAGCATCTCTGGAGGAACAGAAAAAACGACTTCAGGAAATTCAGGTGTCTTATTATGCTTGAATTTATTTCTGTAAAAAAATTAGATTAATCATTCAATCAATCAGCTAAGAGCTCACGTCTTAAGTCTATTGTTACAGGAGATCCTTTGATGGTTTTTTAGTATTTAGCGTATTATCTTTTTAAAATTAATTATTCAATTATAAAATATTCAAGCATTGGTATCCTGAGCCTGCAAGTTTATAGAAATATGGTACTCTTGATATAAAATAAGAGAGAAATTTATAATAGACATAATTTATAAAGTGCTATTATTTGTTTTATTTACCATTTGAATAAGATACATTTTACATCAAATCAGAAATATCATGACAAAACAGATATATAGTATAGAGAGTAGCAATCAATCTATCAATCAATCAATCAATCAATTAATCAATCCATCAATCAATCAATCAATAAATCAATCAATCCATCAATCAATCAATCAATCCATCAATCAATCAATCCATCAATCAATAAATCAATCCATCAATCAATCAATCCATCAATCAATAAATCAATTAATTAATCAATCAATCAATCAATCAATCATAGTATCATCACTATTGTGGTATAACACAGAGATAAATCTATCAATTAATCATAGTATCATCAGTGTTGAGGTATAACAGAGAGATAAATCAATCAATCAATCAATAATAGAGAGATCATCCTGATTTATCGTCCAGGTTCTCCACACAGCTGTGGACTCGGACTCACCTGCAGTGAACAGCCTCAGAGCTCTTTCCAGCGTCCTTCCAGAGTCTCTCACTTCAGAGAGAGGTCAGGTGGAGGCTAGGTGGAATGAGGTGAGGTCCAGTGTGGTAGAGCACCTGGAGACGACGAGGAAGCAGGTGGAGGAGCACGAGGACCTGGTGGCAGGATTGAGAGAACTGGTTGATAGGCTGGTGGGAGTGAGAGAAGAGCTGGAAGAGATAGAGAGGAAGAGAGATGACATTGAGACTAAGCTACAGAGAGTCAAGGTCTGATTATAAGATATGTTATATCATTGCACACCAGCACCGATTAAAATCTTATGTATTAAACTTATTATTTATGTATTAAACTTATTATAAGTGTACAGCCTAATGGCAGGTCCATTCATAACATAAACCTATAGTTTTTAACATATATTTTAGTTGAAAAGCGTTTTGTGTGGATCGGCTTCTAGCTCTTATGACTTTCTTAAAGTTTCGTTTAACAGAATTGTTTGACAGTTAACACACACCTTTATTATAGTCTACTAGAGTGGATATAGCTTCAGCCCGACTGCTTTCAAACCACCTTATGTACTCCAAATACGTAGCAATATTAACTTACTATTACCTTAATCTTTGTAACGGTAGCTCGAGCGTGTCGACTAGTCTGGGAGAGAAGCCTTGTGCTTCTGAACATTGACGTTAAACACACTACAACCTACCTACCTACCTACCTACCTAACTTTGAAATCACCTCCAAATCGTGCATTGTACTAGCGCTTAGGGCCAAGAAGCTTGTGTATCATTTACTTTACTATACTTTATTTACTATGCTTTGCTTTGCTTTGCTTTACTTTACTTTATTTTAATTTACTTTACTTTACTTTGCACTACCTTGCTTTGCTTTACTTTACTTTGCTTTACTTTACTTTAATTTATTGTATTTTAATTTACTTTACTTTACACTACCTTGCTTTGTTTTACTTAACTGTACTTTAGTCTATTTGCTGTGTTTATACTTGTAGGATATAAAATCTAAACTGCGAGAACTAGAGAGTGGAAGAGCTAAACTTCTGACATCTGGTGAATCAGTGAGAAAACATTTATCACTCGAGGGTGGTGAGGCTGTAGAGCAGCAGTTTAAGAACATCAAGGAAACGTTTGAAAACGTGGAGAGGTCGGTGAAGAACTGTGATAAGTCCATCAGATCAGCGAGACAAAGCTTGTCTGAGTACAGGAGCGGCAAGGAAGAGTTTGAGAGGTGGATGTCTGGGGTGGAACAGAAACTGAGGGATATTTCAGTAAAGATAGAGTTGAAGAAAGTGGAGAAGTTGATCAGTGCGGTGCAGGTTCGATTGATTTTATTTAGTTTGCTCTCTATCGACTAACCAGAAAGTCGCTCATTCATTAATTGAAATCTAGGAATGGCGTTACAGACTGAATGTAGAGTCCGCTATATTTCTTTTATTTCATATCATATTCTGTTATAAAGGTGTTTAATGTTTAGTGACTAATTTGTTAAAGATATATCACCACGAAATCGATTTGTTTAACTCCAGCGATAAACCCTCATTGTTGTCAGGGTGGCGGTAAAACTGACAAATATTTCTTGAACTAATTGTCAGTAAATATTCTATTTTTATTACGCATACTAATTTTGTATAGAAATTGACACACTTTTTATTACAAATAATTAAAGCATCATCCCGTTAAAACCTCTTATCTCTCTCTGCTATAAGTACGTAAGTTAAATGTTGTTGTTGTTGTTGTTGTGACTGCACTCTGGCTAGCTCCTGTGGCGACGTCAGTAAGATACTCGACCGCGGGTCAGTGTGTGCGGGGTTCAAATCCTGGGCTCGCCCGTCACTGACATCGCTTTCGAGTGAGGAAATTGATGTTAACTTTTTTTTATCACTCAGGATCTGTGTTGTTGTTGTTGCTCTCAGGACGTGGAGGACGGGATGTCCCTGGACACACTGTTGGACACTCTAAGGACTAGAGGCGCTGAGCTGCAGTGGTTCAGTGAAGGACTCGTCTTGGAGGAGGAGTGCTTGGACCTGGAGCAGAGATTCCAGGCTTCCAGGACTGAGTCCAATGTCAGGGCTGAATAATTATTAATCAATCAATTATATAGTCAATATAGATGCATGTCTCATTAATCAATTAATTATATAATCAATATAGAAGCATGTCTCATTAATCAATTAATTATATAATCAATATAGAAGCATGTCTCATTAATCAATTAATTATATAATCATTATATAATCAGGGCTCTTTAATCAATCAATTATATAATCATTATATATAGACTGTAACCAGACCTCTCTAGCTATCAGTGAAACCTTCTAAACTAACCTTAACTAAATAATCTGTCAACGAAATCATTTTAGTTGACAGATAATCCATTAATTAACAGTCAGTCAGTAAATCTCTCCATTAGACAGTTAATCAATCACTTAGTCAGTCATTGAAATAAATAAATAAGTTTATCAGTCAAACATTGAGCATAATCAATCATTCAATCTATCCGTCAATGACTGATTGACTCAATCAACCAATCAATCTGTCGATCAATCAATCAATCAGTCAATCAGTCAATCAATCAATCAGTCAATCAATCAATCAATACATCAATCAATGCATCAATCGAACAATTAGTAATCGACAATAAATCAATCAATAATAAAAAATTAATTCATTTTCCATCAATAAGACCTTCACAACTTTTCTATAAATTTAAATTTTTGTAAATTTTTATTTTTTATTATTTATATTTGACAATTCTACATTTTTGTATTAATTTACATTGTCATGTGAAATTGCATATATTAATGCAGGCGGTAAAGAAACGCTTGCATAAGTTAAGAGACGACCACACAACGTATGTGGATCTCTGCAGTCAGTTTCGTCTGCTCATCTCTAAAACTGTTTCCGGTCTGGAGAAAAATAAACATCTGAGTGGCGACATCTCGCTGATATCTGGAAAACTTGAAAGCTTGAAGGTAGTATTCCGTTCAGGTCATTGATTAATTGATTGATTGAGTGTAATTAATTAAGATTTTGATTTTGACTGATTTTCATGGCTAATTTATGTGGTTTGACTGATTGACTGGCTTAGTTTATTGGGCCTTTGATATGTTGATTTGATGGATTTTATAAATAGTTTATTTATAATTAAATTACATTTGATTTGATTATGATAAACTTTAATTTGTTTAAAATATTAGACAGATTAATTGATAAAGAGATTGATTGATAAAGAGATTGATTGATAAAGAGATTGATTGATAAGGAGATTGATTGATAAAGAGATTGATTGATTAAGAGATTGATTGATAAAGAGATTGATTGATAAAGAGATTAATTGATAAAGAGATTGATTGATAAAGAGATTGATTGATAAAGAGATTGATTGATAAAGAGATTGATAGATAAAGAGATTGATTGATAAAGAGATTGATTGATAAAGAGATTGATTGATAAAGAGATTGATTGATAAAGAGATTGATTGTTTAAGAGATTGATTGATAAAGAGATTGATTGATAAAGAGATTAATTTATAAAGAGCTTAATTGATAAAGAGATTGATTGATAAAGAGATTAATTGATAAAGAGATTGATTAATAAAGAGATTGATTGATAAAGAGATTAATTGATAAAGAGATTGACTGATAAAGAGATTGACTGATAAAGAGATTGATTGATAAAGATATTGATTGATAAAGAGATTGATTGATAAAGAGATTGATTGATAAAGAGATTAATTGATAAAGAGATTGATTGATAAAGAGATTGACTGATAAAGAGATTGATTGATAAAGAGATTGACTGATAAAGTGATTGATTGATAAAGAGATTGACTGATAAAGAGATTGACTGATAAAGAGATTGACTGATAAAGAGATTGACTGATAAAGTGATTGATTGATAAAGAGATTGACTGATAAAGAGATTGATTGATAAAGAAATTGATTGATAAAGAGATTGATTTCGGTAAAGTAATTGATTGATTAAGTTGGTTAATTGATTGATTTGATTAAACTACTTGAACAATTGAATACTTTTATTGATCGATTGAGTGGCTGATGTGATTAAATAAGTAAATGATTAAATATGTTGATTAATTAATTGAATTGATTAAATTAATAGAATAATTTAGCATATGGAATAATTGATTGTTTATTTGGTCGTCATCCAGTTGCTCCAAAGCTAAATCATGTAATTAATCAGTTAATTGATTGATTAATTGATTGATCAATAGGGTTTATCATCGCTACTAGAAGACTGTTCGAGTTCTCTACAGTCCATCATTAGGGCATCTACCGCTCTCTCATCTCAAATCCCGCTCAAGGACAAGCATCTGTTGGACGGTGAAATCAAACAATTCCAGCATGAGTACGAGACACTAAGCAACCACGTCAAGGACTCAGTAACGAGAGTGAGTGGCTGGGTGGAGAGAAGACTTGACTTTGACGCCAGACTAGTCGAGTTCAAGAACTGGATTAAACATAAGAGTGACGAGTACTCAGAGGTCACTCCAGAGAATGGAGAGCTCAGAGAAAGGAAGGAACGCATCTCTCGGATGAAGGATTACCTCAAGGATCTCTCAGGACGTGATGGAGATTTGAGGGATTTGAGGAGATTAGCGGAAAGATTAGACAGGGATTCGACTGATCAGGTGATAGGATTCCCGCATGAGCCTCAGGTGGAGTCGCTGGAGAGAAAACTGGAGAAACGAAGTAAC
>CAJHZI010000093.1:97500-242500 GCA_905160935.1 Enchytraeus crypticus
GAGCTCATCCATCAGCACGTCGACTCACTCCAGGACGCGTGGCAGAGCCTTTCTGGAGCCGTTAAACAAGAGCTGATTGAACGACGAGAGGTACGATTAAGCAGTATGAACTGTGATTTAGGGAATTTATGTTTTGACCTGTAGAAGACTTAGAAGAGTGTATGTGGTGACTAAACTTTATATAGATGGAAATGAATTAAAGGAACTCTTTACCTGCGAATCTTCGCTCTTGTTTTTCTCTTTCATCTTTCTCTAGTAAGCTTAAGACTTACCTTTTTCCCACCATAGACATATAATCCATCTTCCCTGACCAACACCAGTTTTGATCACCGGACTGGCTTTTGTTTAGGACCTTACTTCTCTTCAGCACATTTCTTGTGCATATTGGGATGGGTGAATTGATCTGTAGTGATGTGTGCTGTGGGGACGTCCAACTGCTGTACTACGAATACTGTAGGTACTGAATCAGGCGAGAGGATACTTGTTTATACTGTAGGTACTGAATCAGGTTATAGGTACTTGTTAATACTGTAGGTACTGAATCAGGTTACAGATACTGTTAATACTGCAGGTACTGAATCAGGCGAGAGGATACTTGAGGAGGTACACAGTACTGGAGCAGAGATCAGATCAGATGAGTCAGGCTTTGAAGAGAATCAGGAGTGAAGACGTATCAGCGGAGAGCCGAGTCCAACAGTTACAGGTTTGTTCTAAATATTCTCACTTTAAACACCTTTATATTCAGATAGTTTCTCAGTTATATTTAATTTTCATGCTAATTCAGAATTCAGGAGCTCATATGAAAGCATAAAAATTGTAAACATAAACATTGGAGCTTTGTATGATATTGGCTTCCTCTTTTCCTCAGCGTGAGCCTAACGGCAGGTCCAAGGAAATAAATTCATTAATAATTTCCATCGTTAGATTTTCTATTCATATCGGCTTACTCTAACGACATTTGTCCGTTCTCAATCTGTACTGATTTTCAACAATTAGAGGCATTACCTCTACAATTAAATGCCTATAATCATAGTAATAATAATAATAATTTGGCTAAATTATAATGATAGTCTTCTTCTTCTTTTCTCTGCGTAACGTCAGAGAGTAGTATCATAGTAGTAGTAATAATAATAATAATAATAATAATAATTATTATTATAATTAGGCGCACCAATAATCACTTCCTCCGTAGTGAATGTGATTTTCGGTGGCAATTTCCTCAAACCCAAGCTTCGTTATTTTCATTGTTTTTCTTTATTTCCTATTTTCTTTCAGCTTATTTCAACTCGCAGTTTTCCCTGTTGAACGCCTGTCTTTCGTTTAAATTGATTATCATTTTCCATATGTATTTCTCTTTTTAATCGATATTTTGTGATCAAACTTTACAACATATTTAAGAAAATATTTAATGTTTAAATCTTGTCATGTTTAACTCAGATTGTAACTTAATTTTCTTTCAGATTTAATTTCATTGCAGTCATTTACGTGCATGTACAATCGCAAATAATGAATAGTAATTATTCGCGATTGCTCAAAGCATTCAATCCACGCACAATATTGGCTTACTGGCTTCGATTTCATTTCAAGAATTCGCTTTGTGCACTTTATGCTATTTATTTACATTTTACGCCCTTTATTCCAGTATTAGAAGGTTTTATAGGAAAATTGGTGAGTGTGTAGTCTAGTAGTGCTTGGAATCAAGAAATGTTTAACTACAGGTCTTAGGCACGAGGTGGCGCTTATGAGACAGTAAAACCTCCGACTATCAACTGACCGGTCAATAGACCATTCAATGAGTAGCGATATAAACTTAGTGATGGACATTATCATTGGTGACTATTTCACTATACGTTAAACCTTTATTATTATTATTATTATTACTATTATTATTATTATTAAATTTATCTAGTCAGTATATAGAGCCGTGGCATACCCGCTATACACGCCACATTGCCTTATGGCGAGGAACCGGACGTAAAATTCTTATTGATTGATTGATAATTTGCTTTTTCAAAACTTTGGATTTGTTTGTAGAAGCTGTAGAAGATTTGCGTATTTGTATTCCAGAGTTAGAAAAAATGTAGTTTTTGAGTCGTTTCTTGTTTGTTTTGCAATACTTCTGGGCTACTGCTTCCTTTGTGGCTAAAGGCCACTGCGTCGGAATGTTGTTATTCGATGTGTTTGGTATTTATAGGCAGCAGACTAAATGATAGATTAAGTGATAGACTAAATGATGAATTAAATGATAAACTAAATGATGGACTAAATGATAAACTAAATGATGGACTAAATGATAAACTAAATGATAAACTAAATGATAAACTAAATAATGGGCTAAATGATAAACTAAATGATAGACTAAATGATAGACTAAATGATGAACTAAATGGCAAACTACATGATAGACTAAATGATAAATGATAAACTGAAAGAAACAGTGATTTTCAAGTTCTTGATTAGTTGATCGAGTCAGGAATCAGACTCGTCAACTCTAATTAATTATAATTGCTAAGTTTTATTGGCTCGTAATTAAAGAGATTCGAGAGATTTGTACAAGCGCCTTGATTTGTGGTTTCGTCGGAATGTCAAGTGGCCTAGACCTATGCACTATGGTACCCGTGGGTTTCCTAGATCTCTATTTAACCTCATGCTTGTGTTCTCAAAGTGCTTTTGTCATGTTGAATGAAATTCAAACTTCCAAACTTTTCTAGCACATTCATCCATTCCGTTTTTCCTCAAATATTATTTTTGTGTATTATTATTATTATTATTATTTATATATTTTTATCATTAGGTAAAAAAAAGCTGGTAAAGCTAAGATTAACGTCAGTTTCCTCACCCGAAAGCGATGTCAGTGATGGGCGAGCCCAGGATTTGAACCCGCATCAACTGATCCGCGGTCGAGTATCTTACCGACTTCGCCACTGGCTCCAGCCAGGTAGGTGAGCTCTTCCATCTTTCACCGATATCTCTTAGTACCACATTTTTGTTAATCTTAATAATTCTGCAACGATATCGCTCTTAGAAGAAACAAAATATATAAAAGCAGTTTAATGTAATTTAACTTACCTAAATCATACTTGTTCAGGAAGTCGTAAAGACTTGTAACACCAATCTAGTCGTAACTTCATATCTCAATACGTCGAGACTGTAAATTTGCACAAGGCTTGTCGCTGCTACGAAAGCTTTGAACAGAGTAACTCTTATTCTAAACCTCTCTACTTCCCCCGCAATGTTAACCACTCTCTATCAACCCTGCTATTTATGCAGACGTGTAGAAAGGTTTATTTAATTAGCGCAGTGGTGGGTGTAGCGTGTTAGAACAAGCTTAGAGTTTACTGCCTGAAACACAATCTACTTACAATCAGTCCACCAGGTGGCGCGGTGTACAATGTGCAGAGTTAACGAGTCTAAGTTAGAATTTAATTACAGCAGACTAAAGACTTAATTCTCGTTTAACGTCGGTTTTCTGTCTAAAAGCATATCAGTGACAGACGTAGTCGGATATATGAGCAGCTGTTCCGCTGGTCTTGAATTGTACGAATTATAAAGAAATCGAATAGAGCAATTAAAATAAAGGTACATGTAGTTCTTGTAGTAGAATTATAAGACTTATATGACAAGGGATCTGCCATTAGGAAATAAATTTGTTCCGAGAGAGAATTATACTGTAGAACAATTTGAAATTGTACTACAGTTGCCTACATTCCTTTATCAAAAGCAAGTATTAACAAAAACAACAAGTTAAATTACATATTTTTTGAATGACGCTTGTAGAATATATATTGTAGTAAAGTATATAGGTAGCAAAAGCAACGAAACGCCTCTTCAAAACGAATTGACATAATCGAGCTACCGTCATATAGGTAGCACACATACACAGTGTGTATGTGTGCATGTGTGTGTGTGTGTTAGTGCGACTTTATTCTGTAAAACAGTTATCTATTAATTATATTTTAATATTTTCTCATTCTACCACTGTTCTGCCACATCTTTATACTTGCAATTATAGATAAAACATTTAAAACATCGAGAGACTTATTTGAAGTTCATAGGTTGTTTAGCTTCTGCCGCAGCCACACGTATCTAATTGTGACATCTACTGTAGCTCGTGTATAGGATAATGTATTATAATTATCAGTAAGGCTAAGACAAGGATAGCCACAACGAAGCGTCAGTATAGGCTCTAGCAGCCACACTCGAGCTACCAGTCTATGGGAGAGCTTCGTTGTATACCTGTGTACAGTCTCATTACCTGATAGCTGAACCCGGTAAGTCAATCGTTTATAAGTATGTATAGATTCAAATTGCGATTATCTTAATTTAGGTCTGTTTTTTAATTTAAATATTACTGAATGGCTCCCCTTGTTGCTTTCGGATTGTTTTGAAGAATTGACCAACCGGTGACTACACGTGCTCGTAGAAGGCGACTAAATCATTAAGATCCATACCAACGTCAGAAAGAGCATTCGGTTGGTGAACGCCTAGTCTCCAGAAATTGTTACAAAAATTTAAACGAATGGAAAAGTCTCAAATAGGGTATTGACTGATGGATGATGTAGGACAGATAGGATTTGAGACAAACAATGTAAAGTCTATTCGTATAAAAATTATTGCCCGTGTATTGAAAAAATAAATTGTTTCACATGAATAAAGTATTATTTAATAAACTCTTGTGTATGATGAATTGTGTAACTAGAACTGGAATATAATGCAATAGATCTATATCATGTAATGTAATGTAATGTTGTGTCATGTAATGCAACGTAATGAAATGTTATATAATGTATCGTAACAAGTAAACACGCATTATAGTGAATAATCAACTATGTTGATATCTATCACTTATAAAAACCACATGTTTAATCCGTTAGGCAATTTAATCCTTTTTCCGTATAACCAGTCCAGTGAATGTCCGAGATTTTACTCTCAGATCAGCGCGGCCGGGATTCGAACCCACGAGGATTCAAATCACCGTAGGATTTGTCATTTAAAACTTCATGACGTTACCCCTACGCTATTTAGACATTCTTAATGTCTAAATAAAAAATGTAATGTTATGCAATGCAATGGAATGTAAATAGTAGGAGCTGTAATGAGATGTGGGACATCCATTGAAGTAAGGCTAATTTGTCAAATCATATTTTACTGCTCGCAGACATTCATCATGTTGAGTTAAATTAATCCAAGTCCATTAATCCCTCTAGCGAATGGAAGATCACGAACTCTCTGTAGAGATATTTGTCACCAGGTGTCACTATATAATAAGATTGAGACTTTGATCATATTTGGTCCCTAGTGATCGGTCAAATGTCGGGTACTTTGCGTGGATTCCTTTCTCAAAGGGTACTCTCTGAACACAAGAAGTTGATGGAAAGCTAAATTTCTCTCATATCAGTAGAAAGAAATATACTGCAGCATAAAGACTGGTATTTCAAGTCTTCACGACTTCCCAAACTAGTATAATTAAGTTAAAGTAGAATAATATACCTTATTGTGCTGTATACAACATGTGCAGTATATGTATCGGTGATTGTTATTACTTTACGTTATTAATCGTTGCATCCATGAAATTTAGAAGCCAATGTTCTTTCTACTGCAGTTACTTTGTATATAATAACGTGGCTTATGATGCAATTTCATGCTTTCTTATTATTCGTCGATAATTCTTTGTTATGTCTTGAGATTTTTTAAATTACTTTTTCAGTTTTGCACATTCTTTCACATACTTTCACATTCTTTTGTTATTCGCTTAATATACGTTGCAGCTATACACCTACAACGTTCTATAAGGCTAAATTCGCCTGATTATATCAGAACTATGGTTAATAAATATTATCTAAGATATTATATTTATATCTTAGTGGTTGATTTAGGTTTGTTTAAATAACAACAGCTAATAAAATAAGCCAAGTGACATCCCATGATTTAAATTCTATCACTTTTGGCAGTGACTAGAATTTCTGAGTAAAAATTATTGCTTAACAATTTCATACCTCTATGGAGTTTTTGACTGTGAAGTGAAGAAAACTAGAAAATTAAAGTCCTACTTTTGATATATTATAACTATTTATTCAGTATAGATGCTTCTCGAGTGAACTATGTCAGAGATAAGTAACTAAAGAACTTGCAGAATAATTTTTTATTTATGGCTTTTCGATTGTCTCACGAATAAAAGCTATTGATAATTTAATATAACATTGGAAATAATACTTTCAGTCTGTAATTTAATATAGACCTTTCATAATATGCATCGGTAACTCTGTTCACATAATAAACAAAGCCCAGTGGGAGAGTGGGGAGGGATGTGTGCTTCTATTGACGGCTGGCAATATTCTATATAGTCTCATATATTTCTTATGTATTTCTTCATTTATTAACAGAATGGTATTTTAAGTAATCACAAAAAAATTATATTTCAATTTTTGACATATGATGATAAACATAAGTCTTACTTTACAGTTAATATACGTCTAGATAGAATATCTAGAAAGGATATATTACATTTTAAGGATATATTACAGTGTAGTTGCCTTCCGCAAAACAATCAACTTTTGATGCACAGTGGCGCCTCTCCAACGAATGAAATAATACATAAGGTGATTTTTCCAAGTAAACACCTTTTATTAAAGGTCTATAGGCTGTTATATGTTATATCACATACTGAGAAAAACGGTTTAATGAAAGAGCTTTTTGTGCTAAGTGTCTTTATTAGAATTTGTAGGTATCATAATAAAGGTGTTTTAAAGATGTTTTATTTTTATATTTCAGGCATCCAGTGGCTACAGCTCATCTTCCACGCAGACAACCGTCACTGTACTCAAGCATCTCCAGTCAACCTCATCATCTTCATGTGGAAAGACTCTGATAGAAAGGGAAATCTACCCCAGATCTCACTCAACATCTCGAGTGGTCAGCCGTAAAGCTAGAGCTCAGAGAGACACGTCTATTCCTGTTCCACATGTCCATAAACCAGTTCCAGGCGGATTAAGTCACTCAACAAGCGGTGGATCAAATCCTTTATCCAACTCAGAGAGAAACAAAACACCCAGGTCATCCGCTGTTAGGAAATCTGTGGTAGATAATTTCCGGTTCCGGAGTGTTCCACCGAATCCCGTAGGGAGGAAAAAAGAACAAACACGGGATACTAGCAAGAGGTCAGGTTCTAGAATACCTGTACCAAAGAGTTCCATTGAAAACACTAGAAAACAACTCAGTGGTCTTGTCGATAACACGTCTAGCAGAGCTAAATTGCCCTCTTATGGTGAAGTGAACAACAAGAACGAAGTTAAATCAAGAGAATCAGGGTCAAGCATTCGCGAGGCGGCGGCATCAACCACTAGATCAAATAAATCAGTATCAGACATTCGTCAGAGGACTGAATCATCCACTAGATCAAATAACTCAGTGTCAGGCATTCGTCATAGGGCTGAATCAACCAATAGACAAGGTGCTGGCACACCAGGTGGTGTGGCGAGAGAATCTGTAGATAATTTAAAGAAATTTCCAACGGAAACGTTTAAAGAGAATTGTCTCTCAGAACCACTGATGGAATTAAGCAGTGGCCTCATGGAAGAGACGTCCCTGGATTCATTCCATCTGAGGGATCTAGAATCAGTTGATGGAAGAAAGCATCGGATAGAGATCCAGCACCCGGTGTCCGTAGTGTTCATGAGCGACAGAGGAACGGTTAAGCACGTACTGAGGTCTCCCAGAGACACAACATCTGCATTTCCTTCTCTCGACGACTCCAATGAGTTCACTTCGGAGGAAGAAACCGCCGTTAAAATACCCGTAATTTTAGACGACGATGACGAAGCCTTTACCACGTATAATGTCTCCAAAGCGTTAGATAACAAGAAGAAAGTTGGAGATTTTAATAATAACAGTAGCAAGGAAGAGAGTAAGAGCCAAAATAACAGTCAGAGAAGAGATAACAGAGGATTTGCAGATGGTAGATTTCATGACGGCGCTCAGACAGCTGTGATTGGTTGTCGCTCTGATGGGCCGGTTGCTGATCATCGATTGATTGATCTGACAGACTCGGAGTCTTCCACGGGAGATCTTAATCTTGACCTACGAGGTGAGACCTCAAAGCGGGAGATGGAAGTAGTTGAACACGAGACCTTCAGAGTTCAGACCGTCCTTCAACCCAACACAGCCTTAGATACCGATGATGATGATGATTTCAGTATTCCGAAGATCTCTTCCAGGAGAATGGAAATAGCATCAGTGACTTCCTCCAGCAGTGCCGCCAGTTCTCTAGTCCATCACGACATCAAGCACGATGACGTGGCGTCATGTCATTCTGGAATCACGGAACCTGAACCTATTCCACTTCCGGTTCCTCTCAGCGACTCAGCCACACAGACACCGAGAACGAGAAGAACCCAGACAAACAGGCAGCAGAACTCGCAGACTGATGCTGTTGGTCTGATGTCCCTGAAAAACCTCGAGATAAGAGGAACTGGAAAGATTGTGGGTGGAAATGTTGATGGACTTATTTTAGATGAAGATGATCGTGATGACTACTGGCCAGAAGTAGTTGAGAGTAGTGGAAGAAAGATTTTACTTAAAATGGCTCATTTTTCGCAGCAAACTCCAAACCACAACTCAACTCAGACCCCAATCTTCTTGAGGTTGGATCAGGTCAATGTTTTGGATGAACTACACCAAGTCGATGATGACGTCATGGGATTGCAAAATCCACGTGCAGCGAAGAATAACCCAACAACTAACTCCTCTTCAGCTCTATTTGATGACCCTGACGACTTAGACAGACATAGCAGGAATTTTGGAACGCAGACATTCGGGCAGCCCACTAATGAGGACACAGTATCCGCTGAAACCCAAACTATGATGGAGGACTTCGTAGAGGTGGAAGTGGTTGACGAAGCTGCTCCTTGTGCAGCTGTAGTAGAAGAGAAGGGAGATCTGAAATTGGAAGTCGACGAAAGAAGAGAAAAATCTGAGAGGAGGCATCGTGATGTGAAGAGAAAATCTAAATCACGTCGACGTCGAGTATCAGCGGATTCAAACGAGTCGATGAATTCACTGACGAGCTGCGAGTCGATGAGGAGCAGAAAAGATCTGATGAAGATGATGCTTGGCGAGGTTAGGGAACTCAAAAAACAGATTCAACTAAACTGCAACGAGACCAAGAAAGAAAGGAATGAGGTTCCACTTGATGATAGAGACATTCTCAGAGGTACTAGGAAACAGAGAGCCAATGGAATGAGATATGATCAGGATAGAATTGATCCGAGGCTTTCCAGTACATCCAATCTCTTGCAGGAATATCCGAGAAGCCAGGCATATGAGCCTAGAAGTAGATTTGAACCGAGGTCGTCCTACTATGAAGATCATACAGATACAACCAGATATCCTCCGCCTGATAGTAACTCTGCCACAGCAGTCTTTGGTAACCAGTTTGGCTTGTTAGATCAACACTCTACTCTTCCATCCCAGCTGTCAGGCACTAATGATGACTTTGGTCAAATGAATCCCAACTTTCAGTCTGTGTCGACAGGCTATAATGGGTTAAGAACGTCTCATCAACACAGACACCCCTATGCACCACAACCTCCAATACATCACATGATGGCTGGCCAAGACTCAAGTGCCCGACCACATCGTGGACAACTTCTCTCTTCTCCTGAAATGATCTACGCACCTCGTCGTTACTCTAGCCACTATCCCGTTACATCCTCAGACACCGTAGTGTTTGTGCCTCAACTGTCTACTTCAGAGTCAAAGTCTCTACCCACAGCGCCACAAGTCCATACAGCAGCTAATATGTCTGCCGTGTCTGGTGCAGTGCCAGGTGCTTCTGTTGGTTTGTCAACCAATCAGACTTCACCACCGAGCAACAGCAGTACCAACAGTTCCACTCTTGTCAACGGTTCTGAAACTATTACAAGTGTCCCAGGTGGAATATCTTCTGTCAATCCCGGATCAACCTGGACCACAACAGGACTACTGTCCACTCCAGGACTACAGTCCACTATAGGGTTCCTGGGTGGGGTTCCTATGGTCGCAGGCAGCGCAGGGAACCCACTCTATCCGGCGTATTTTATTCTAGGACAATCAATCCAGTCCTCCAAGAGTCTGGTAATTCCAGCAGCGGAAATACCGCCGGGGTCAGCTCCGGGTGAAGGAAGCAAGAAGAAATCTTCCAGGAGAGGAAGGAGGAAGAGAGAGACTTCTTCTAGCGAGTCAGGCGTGGAGTCAGCAGGTCTGGGTTCAACTCTCGCCCAGGCTGAGGATGCAGCTCACGAGCTTAGGCTTCTAACGTCCAGAATCATCAAAGACTCTTGTGTCAATTAATAATAGTTTTGTTTAATTTAAAAACCTTTATTTTTGGTTAGCTACATTAACTTGTAATGCCTTTGATTGATTGATTGATTGTATTTATATATGCTCTTATATATTTATACGCTGGTTTTAGATATCATTAACATGGTAATAGTATTGATTAATAGTATTTGTTCAACCTTGTTAACGCGAACAGTATTATAAGATTTGTATTTTAGTATTTTCTCTGCAGTATTTTATTAATTGTATTCTCTGCAGTATTTTATTAGTTGTATTCTCTGCAGTATTTTATTAGTTGTATTCTCTGCAGTATTTTATTAGTTCTATTCAGTGCAGTATTGGTCTATTGGCGCATTATTTAGCGTCCGTGTCGACTGTTCGTATAATCAACCTGCAACTTTTATCTCGTATTGACCCAACGAAGTACAACCTAATCCATCTATGATGTATGAACATCTAATCTATCTATGACTATGATCATCTAATCTATGACTATGATCCTCTAATCTATGACTATGATCCTCTAACCTATGACTATGATCCTCTAATCTATGACTATGATCATCTAATCTATGACTATGATCATCTAATCTATGACTATGATCCTCTAATCTATGACTATGATCATCTAATCTATGACTATGATCCTCTAATCTATGACTATGATCCTCTTATCTATCAATGTGCTAGTTTGTGTGCATCAGTATATTTTAACTTGAACAATCGGTTTTATCCTCTATTTACGGCCGACGTGTAGTTTTTCTGATCACATATGGAACAATTTCTGAAGTTTTATATACTTTATTAATTCTGATTCTCTGTCGTGTTTTAAGATGTCTACTGAGTCCGCAAAGTAACAGTTCCTGGCGTGTTTTAAGATGTCTAACAGGTCCGCAAAATAAACAGTTCCTCTGTGAGCTTCTTATATCCAGAAATCCTTTGACTCGCTGCTGGTCATCTAGTACAATGGCCTGTGAAAGGATATTTCCTACATTATTGCTGTACAATTTCTAGATCACAATTTAATAATACTAGGTCTTAACTACTTTAATATAATTAAAATACTTTCTAGTTTAATTCAAGTAATTTACAAAATATTTTATATCAGCAGTTTGATGATTTATATTATAGAAGTAAATACAACTTGTATGACATATTTGTTATTTTGTTGCTAAGTTGTTATTTTGTTGCCTATTCGGACAAATACGTTATTGATACTAGTAAAAACTGTCGTTTTGTCTGTTAACTATTACCAGTAAAGTCTAGTTAGATTTGATATTAGATACTCAATGTACTCAGTGTACTCAGTCGTAATCGTGTGGTGCTTTGGCACCTGTTTGTGTAGAGTCTGCAAGAGACGTCCCTGACATTACCTGATGGCGAGGAACCGGACATTAAATTCTTATTGATACTGATATTGATTGATCAATCAATATATTGTTTGAATTGACTGACTAATTTCGCTATAGCTATAAAAACACTGTTTATACTGATACTGATATTGATTGATCAATCAATATCAGTATCAATAAGAATTTAATGTCCGGTTCCTCGCCATCAGGTAATGTCAGGGACGTCTCTTGCAGACTCTACACAAACTGATATTGATTGATCAATCAATATCAGTATCAATAAGAATTTAATGTCCGGTTCCTCGCCATCAGGTAATGTCAGGGACGTCTCTTGCAGACTCTACACAAACTGATATTGATTGATCAATCAATATCAGTATCAATAAGAATTTAATGTCCGGTTCCTCGCCATCAGGTAATGTCAGGGACGTCTCTTGCAGACTCTACACAAACAGGCGCCAAAGCACCACACGATTACGACTGAGTACACTGAGACCTCAAGAGAAAGCGAGATCAAAACAGTGCAAGTCCAAGATCCAAGTCAAGCGGGTCAAAATGTATACCTATGGCGGAAAAAGAAGGGGTTTTAGCTTGCCAGGGAAAGTACTAATACAATTACAAGATCGAAGATCTTGTGGCAGAGAGTTCCATATTGACGGAGCAGAAAACATGATGGAGCGTTTACCCATGGCAGATTTTATATTTGATTCAATGAAAAGGCTTTTACTAGAGGAGCGAAGACTACGAGAGTTATAATATCCAATGTTAATGCGTTAAGACATGATTGTTAACCAGTGATCCACTGTTCTCGGTTACAAAATAATACGAATGAGAATCAATATAGTGAACTTTCTGCCAGAGTGTTGAATACTACAGATTGTCATCAAGTTACTGTTACAAACCGATAGGCTCGTAATTTAATTTTTTCGGCCGATATATAAATTAATTAAACAGTGTTTTTATAGCTATAGCGAAATTAGTCAGTCAATTCAAACAATATATTTGATTGAGAGAGAAGTGAAGAGAGTTTATTGAATAGATAATACAGCAGATTGTAATGTAATGATTCTAACGAGACATCTATTATCTATCAACCGATTTGCCAAACAATCAATCAGCACACAACACATCCTCAATAATTAGGCATCTAATCAGCTTACATATACTACGTTGAGATTTCTTGAGATCATGCTTTCTAAGTTGGTCTTGTGGCTCAATGGCACACTTGTCGAATAGAATTAGCTTAATCATTCATTCGGTAGACATAGATTCTCTCTTCAGTGCACTGCCAAATGGCAGGTTCAAGGTACACACTCATACTCAAAGTCTGCTTTCTCGCTCCATAAGAGCACTCCTTAGATCAACAAGTTAATCCCTTCACAAAGTTTATGCCTTATCCACACCTTATGTAGCCTATAGCTTGGGAAAAGTATGGCTTCTGAGGTGGTTTCCCGTTTCCTTCCTCAGTTAGATGGATTAATTGCCATATAATCCTATGGAAAATATTTCATGGTGAGGTGGGTCCCCTCTCGCCATCATCAACTCCTGCCTTTAGTCGCCTCTTTTACTTACACGCAGCAAATGCGTTGCGGTTGCCCTATTCTGAAGTGGTCCAACCACACCCGAGCACAACACGGGGGGACTTAGATTAGCATCGGCAAATCAGCTGTTAGAGGTATAGAGTGCTCACAAGTGCTCACTATAGAGCACGAGCTGAAGGAACTTGTGTCCTGGACCTGCTATGCTGTAGAACACCAGAGACAGGTAGAGAGAGAGAGAGAGAGAGGGAGAGAGAGAGAGGGAGGGACAGAGAGAGAGAGAGAGAGAGAGAGAGAGTCTAGCTATTCAGTGTATAAGACTTTTGAACGCAACCTCAGTAATCTAAGATATAAAGCTAAAGTTAAAAGCTAGTGTTGACGTCAGTTTCCTTACTCGAAAGCGATGTCAGTGACGGGCGAGCCCAAGATTTTAATCCCGCATATACTGATCCGCGGTCGAGTATCTTACCGACATCGCCACTGACTCCAGCCAAAATTATCGAAATGGCTCGATCTATAGTTATTTTACTTTGTAGGCATATAGCTTATATTACACTGGCAGGAACCAGTGTAATATAAGCTATATAATATAATTAACATAAGTAATCTAGACTCTTAGATTTCGCCACTTGTCCGGACCAGCACTGCACATGCAGATGTTTTGATACTCTGTTATAGAACTTGATTCAGGAGCTGGACGTCATCAGTTCTAATCTCGATGAGTTCCACAAAGAAGTGTCATCTCTAAACCTCGACCAGTCTGAACTAGACAACGTCGATAACAAATACTCGTTAGTATTTCTCTTCTTCTTGCGCGTTCTTTGTTTTGTAGGGTGGAGCCTGTTTAACTTTAAACGGTCCTGAAAAGCAGCGATATGAATTTCCAATCAATAACTGCAGTTCACAGGATCGGGATTTAGCGCACTTGATTAAACTAAGCGTGAATGGACGAAGTTTAGCTGCGTCAGACATGGTTAGTACATGGATGGGTGATCATCTAAGACGACTGAGACTCAATGTTACAATACTTGCTATACAAATGTCTTGCAAAGTGATTTATATATCTCTAAAATCTTAAAACTCTTCAGCATGTGATATATATATATATATATATATATATATATATATATATATATATATACATGTATATATATATACATGTATATATATATATATATATATATATATATATATATATATATATATATATATATATATATATATGAGAACTTTATTATTTTGTACATTAACTACTTGTATTAGCTCCTGCATTAGCTAGATTTAACCACATAAACTCGACCATTAACTACTTGTTGTTGCTCTCACACTCACAGAGATCTGCAGGAGAAGCTAGCTGAGAGAAGAGAAGAGATGAGCCACTACCGTGAGGTGTGTCTAGACTCTATCGCCTCCCTAGACTACGTCACTAGGACCCTGGAGAGGGAGGGCTCGTGGTTGAGAGAGCAGCAGGTGGAGTCATCGAGGTGTGGACTGGAGAGAAAGACCATGGATCAGCTGACTGAAAAATTACAGGTACGAGTGAATGAATGAATGATTGGATGAGTGGATGAATGAATGAGTGAATGAATGAATGAATGAATCAATCAATCAATTATGAACACAATCCATTTCTTAGTTAAATAGTCAGTCAGTTAGTCTTTCTGTAAATCAATCAAGAGATCGAGCAGTCAATCGCCTGTATCAAACAGCCCTCCTATGGAGGCTGTATAGGGCTTTATCAGCCTAATACCACGTCCACGCACTCTTTACATTGTCATTAATTTATCGAGCATGATGTCACTATATCGACTGAGGAAACGGACGTTAAACGCCTGTGTGCTGTAGGACCTGGAGAAGACTCTGGGAGAGAAGATCCTGCTGATTGAAGAACTGGAGAGAGAATTGGGAGCTCTGGCTGTAGCTACCTCGAGTACCCAGGAGGTGCAGCATGCAAGGGTGTGGTTGAGAGAGGTGAGGCTAGGGGTGGATCAGCTGAGAGCCTGGGCTACAGGCAGGTCCATCGGTCTACACAGCGTCCACCCTAGTCAGGTACTGTTTAACGTTAAGATCTGAGGCATCGTGCTTCTCTTGCATATGTATATTGTGTCAGTTAAGTATATATATATATATATATATATATATATATATATATATATATATATATATATATTCATTCTTATTAGTTAACTTTGTAGGCCTATTTTTAGTATTGTCTTGAATGAGTCTTAAACAAGCTGTAATTTGCATTCTGACTCAAAACTGTTATGTTATGTTATGTTCTTTTTAAATTTAAATTGGCTATTGATGTTTGCGATATACGTTATTTCGGCTTTTCGAAGATTATACAAATTCTACGCTTCTTTTTTGCTTCTCAAAAGTTCACTTTCTACTTTAATCTATTACCTGACGCATTTAGAGAGTAGCGTCGTAATATTTTCATGATATGAATGGTTATTTTTTCACCTGTGTTAACTTTGATGTGCTTTTTCTGATTTAGTCTAGCATTCTTTAACTAGTTTCTGCTAGTACTAGGCTTATATGTTTTATAATAGGCACTAACTCTAGTTAAATTCATTTATCAGCTTTCTGTTCGTTACAATATTTATAATTCAGTCAGATCGTTTGCTTCCAGCAGTCATATAATATCTTATTTAATGAGCCAGTTCTGTCTGTCTGTCTCTCTGTCTGTCTGAAGTAACGCTTACATCATAAAGTCATATCTGTAGTTCCTAATTACGCGGTGTTTGAAGTCTAACCGTTCAGGCCTTCAGGCAGAGGAATATTAGTAAAACTTTACCATTGATTAAACTACTTAAAAGATCTCTAAATTGAAAAACTAAATTACATTTTTGAAAGGAAGAGATCGGGGCTTTATCAGTCAATTTTCAATCAATAATAATTTAACGTCCGGTTCCTCGTCATAAGGCAATGTCAGGAACGTCAAGAGAGAGCGAAATTAAAACAGTGCAATAATCGAGGCAAGAGGGTCAGCATTATTGCTCTTAGTGACCTAAGGTTTAAAAACAAGGGTTTTAACTTGCCAAAGAAGTAAAGTATAATATATATATATATATATATATATATATATATATATATATATATATATATATATATATATACACTTAAAAGATCGAAGATTTGTGGTGGACATATGCCATAACATAACATAACATAACGGCACACTGGGTCAGGAAGCACAGATACTTGTTTAAGACCCATTTCCTCCTTCCTCTCCATAGTGTTGCAACAGAAAAGGCCAAATGTTAGGCACAGCAAATAAGTATTCAGGAGTCTGTAGGTAGCCGGGTTCGAATCTCAGATCAGTTATTAAGGACTATACAGTTCAGTTATTTACATCTGCAGCATTTAATGATGCGGATTAATAACACGAAGAAATTTGTTACAAATTATGCTATAAAAAATTACAAGAAATGCCATAAAATGTAATTTATATGAAAACTTAAAAGTTAAATTTTTAACGTTTACATTCGACTTGTGTAACTATAGTGGGATAAACTGAGAATAAACTGACACATGCAGTGTTTCCATGGATGATTAACAAAAACTCTTATGACAGGATTTTAACAATCTCTGACGTGTAGATGATACATGATGAGGAGGTTTTAGGATGTGCTTTTTCTATAATTTTTATGTTGTTTCAGCATAACAAATTTAGCAACCAATCAGCTTTGAGTGCTGGCTTCATAGTTGACCAATCAGAAGTTCTAGTTCGCTTTCGTTTGTTGCAAGGCTGATGTATTTTACGTTAGACATCTTTCAGCAACTTAGCAGGTGCCCAGCTAAGTGCGTAAATGCAGAGCTGCTGCAGCTGTTGCATAATTAATTATCACCCCTGTGTAGCTCCTATCGCCTAATTAAAAGAAATCAAAACTAATTTAGCATGCGAAGTTGGCGACTTTTACTTATTTGTATATATTAAATACGTATAAACTGTGGATAGCATTAAACAAAGTAGAAGCTCGGATGTTATTAGAATGAGACGACGATAAGCTTTCAGTGTAAAGTTTTAAAGTTGCGCGTTTGTTGTGGTGAAACGAAATTACGCAACCATTCTCTGTAATTTTTGGAACAAACTCCCTTTGACAAATGTATCTGTAGTATTTCTCTGTTACAAGTGAATGATATGGTTTTAAAATGAATTTTAATTTGTTTTAATTTTTTTATACATTTTACATCTTGGTACGTTTACTATTTAGTGTGCCATTATATCACGACTCATAAACTTATAAATTGCTTATCTAGTGTAATGAAGTTAAGGAAGAAGCTTTGTGTAAACAATAGCAGTAAAAATAAATGTGAAACAATCCAATATTTAATAAGACTTGTGTTACAAGTCTTTACGACTTCCTGAACCAGTATAATTAAGTTAACTTGGACTGACTACCCGGATTTTGATTGGCACCGTTTATGGACCCCTCACTCCGCTCATCGGCTTTGATTTGGTCTTACAGTGCACAATGCTGTCATGAATAACAGTAGCACTCTAATCGTATTGTTGTTGTTGTTAAGTTAATATTCCGGCACATTGTAAGATGTACCGCCTGACGCAGCTGCTGTCACAGCTGCTGTCACAGCTGCTGACCTTGACAGCTAGCCCTGCAGTTTTAGCCCTGTGAACACAGCTGAGCCTCCGAGCCTGCAGCTGCTGCGCGGACAGGCTGAGTCAGCTGTTTGAAAGCGTGCTGCTGTATTTCATTTTGTAGCACACATTTTCGCATGCATAATTTAGAAGTTTAAATTTAGTTTGTGAGATTACTAAAATTTATTCATTATAGTACCGTGGTTCTAAGAGTGACCAGTACGTGTAATTAATATATTTAGGGTATGATAGAATATATTAGTTTATTGTTTAAATATTAGTTGAACTTGCCACTAAAGTTACGAAAAAACGCATAGCAGATTTAGTCTGGCGCCAAATGATGGATGGTATCGTCGTAGGGAATTATAATCTACCAAATAGAATTCGACAGCTGTTTGTTTATGCTGTGCAGCTGGCGTGCACAGGTATAGAGCACGCTCTATCACTGGTAGAGGACAAATAAAACATCTAAATAGTTATTCTCGTCTAACTACGCTAATATCTAATTAATTGTGCTAATTTAGTAGCAGCCAATTAGTCTAAACACTTGTCAGGTTGTTGTAATAATTTAGGCCTAACTGTTATAAAATGCCAGACTAAGTTTTCATCAGATTAGTCTTGAGGCCTGTAGGCCTGTGCTCGATTAGATGACGTAGGCCTATACCGGTATTATAATTTACAAAAATGTATAACGACTGATGTGTAAATGAGAAATTAGGCATCTTGCTTGAGGATATTTGCATATTTATTCAAGCGTCATAAATGCATAACATACTATCCTGTAGTACTAACTTATGTCTTTGGACTGATTTTCTGGATTTTGGAATTTTCACCTTTTTGGACTTTCTTTTTGCTCGCCGCTTGTCTCAATAGTGCTCGATGTTGTCATTGATGACTGTAGCACTCTAATTGTTGTTATTATTAGCTTGTCTCTTGAGCACTATATATTGATCTTTAATTAATTATTTAGGAGCCCTATAATGTGATAGTTTCGCTTCAGTGACTTCAGATAAATGATTGGAAAGCGTCAGAATAAGATGAAATTAAGATTTAGCGTCCGTTGCTCTATCACAAGTCATCTGTCAAGTGTGATGACATGATGCCATTAGTCTGCACTGCTGTTCTGACACATGTAAATGACAACATCGAGCACTATTGAGACACATTCAAGCCGATCAGCAAATATAAGTTCCAAAACGGTGGAGATTCCTAAATTTAGAAAATCAATCTTTGGGCTGATTTCTGGATTTTGGAATATTCTTCGTTATTAGACCTTCTATTTGTTCACTGGCTTGGATTTGTCTCAATAGTGCTCGATGCTGTCACCGATGAGGGTAGCACTCTAATTGTTGTTATAATATGTTATATATTGTAATATGTATTATATAATATGTGTATTAGATTTGTCAATAGATATTGTTTTTCTGTTTGGAAATGAGAAAATTGTGTGCATTGCAGGTTTCAGTGCCTAGCTTTACAAGTTCAAATACTGAACGCTTTCGATTTACTAACAAGTTACTTTGGTATCTATTCAAGTAGACCTATAAATAAGGAATATTCAGTCTAACTATGAACAAAGCAGAAAATTGTGCATTTGGATTAAGCATCTTGCTCACTTGATTTAATTGAGTAGATATAGCTCTTTCTAGTGTTCAACGGTAGTTAGGTAGAAGCCGATTTCTGCTTGATTTCAGTTTTCATATGCTGCACGTATCATTCTGTAGACATGAGAGCAGCCTAGCAATTGTTTAGTTGTTAGAGGAGTTTATGTCATATTTCCTGCATCGAACGAGAAAGTTTTCATTTCCTGAGTAGTTAGAGGCAGTGTACAATCATGGAGCCCAGAACAGAGAATGTTCAGCTGAGTGTGCGTAAGTCCGACAGGCGCCTGACTATGATCATAGTGCTGGAAGAGGTGGAGGAGGAACTGTTCCAGCTGGAAGAGAATCCTCTTGCGACGGAGAACCAACAGTTGAAGGTCGTTAGGGATCGTAAGCGAGCGGCAAGGCGAGTGGTCGTCGGTGCAGAAGAGTTAAACAGGACTGTGATAGACGTAACGAACAAAAGCTCGGGGGTTGATGATGAGGGGAGGGTTGATAGAGAAGCCAAGCTCGATGAGCACCTAGGCACTGAGGCGACACGACCTAGGTACGGGGACCTGGAAGTGCTGGATAGGATGTCGGTGGCTCCAGATGTTCCTGGGTTTGATGGTGATATTATTCCAGGTGGTCCAGCGTCTATCGGCCGTGGTGATGTGTCCGTACTCGCAGGTCCTGCCGACAAATCCCAGTTATATCCATTAGATGAACTCCCGCCCGACATGTCCATCGTCTATGAGGAACCGGCTGTTTCTGATATCCTCGATGACATAGAGGACCCTGGGACGACGCTGTATGGTCAGCAGGTGTCGGAGCAGATGCTGGAGCTAAGAGGGAGTGTTTCGAGCAGCCTGGAGGAGGGAGAGATGAGAGATGTGCTGACAGTGGAAGGAGGTGATGTGGATAAAGTTAGGATACTGGAAGATAGACAGCACAAAGAGAGGTTTGTGATTGGTGAGCAGCCGACCAATCAGATTGTAGAGCAGAGTATTAGGAAGGAGAGTGTCGATGAGATTCCAGCTGGAGAGATGGAAGAGGTGGAAGTGAATCTCACGGATAAGCCGTCTTTCTCTAGAGCTGATGTGAAGGATGTTACGATTAGTGGCGATGATGTAAATAAACAAAGCATTCCAGGTGAAGATACATCTGAACCAGGGCGGAACAAGGATGATGACTCCAGGACTGAACAGGAGTCCTTGGACGTCTCCAGGAGAGATGGTTCCGGTGATGGACTGGTGGAGTCACTAAAGGAAAGACCAGCGGATTCCAGTTTTGAACAGGAAAGAGAATTCCTGCAAGGTCCTGAGAATATATCTGAGGCTGACAAACTGTCTAATGACAGGATATCAAGTGATTTAGACAATCCTACCCGAGAAGATCTCGACATGACAGCTACAAATATATATGAGGAAATAAGCGACAGTGCGATCTCTCTACGTGTTCCAGATGTTAGTGGGACATTAGCAGCTGAGACAGTCAAATCCTTAGACTCCGGAGTCTCGGAGAATCTCGTGTATAGTAAAGATCATGACATAGAATCTCCCGATGTTGGTAGACCGGTGCAATCTCAAGGTGAGTCTAGTCCGAGAGGTGTCGTGGAAGATCTTGATTTAATTTCTTCAGTGACGGATGTTAGTGTTACCGATGAACCAGAAGATAAACTGAATCTCTATAAATATGAAGATCTTAAAACTCCTCAGAAAGATCTGTCACAATCAGGGCAAACAGTTCTTGAGCCTGAGGCAACTGATTTAGAATTAGCTGCCTCGCAGAAAGAAGCAGTTGTAGGTTTAGATGAGGAAGCAGCCACTAGGCAGAGCCTTTCTGTAGGAAGTCAGCTTGAGAAGCCACTGGAGGGTAAGACGCTGTTGAATCAGTCAGGTTTTGGACCTGAGACAACTGACGTGGAGATGGGTATGTCGGTAAAAGATGCCATTGTTGTCGGAGTGGAAGAAGAACCAGTCAGTGGACAGGAGTTAATCCGAGGTGACAACCTTGAGAAGAGAAAAGATGATGAGAACAAACCAGTGGAGTCTTCGGTAGGTTCAGAAGTGAGTGACATAGAGTTGGGAATGTCTGTGAAGGACGCAGCACTTGGTGTAGATGAGGTGCCAGCCAATAGGCAGCAGCTTCTCAAAGGTGAACAATTCCTGCCACCAAAGTCTACGTCTAAACCAGAGCAGTCAGGTCAAATAGCGCCGTCCAATAGGGAATCAGGATCTGATTTGAGATCATCAGAGCGAGGTATAGACGACGTGATTGGTGGAGAGATTGTCCCTGATGTACCTGATGGTGAGGACTTGATGGAGTCTATGGGTAAAGGTGATTCAGGTCACCTTGTGAAACCCTCGGATGATTCAGCAAAGTCGTCTAGAGATAAGGTAAGTGGTTTATCTCGTTTATCTGATGTAGGTGTATCTAGTGCTGAGGCCTATGTTACCCCATCTGACGTCACGTCATCCGACGTCACACCCTTTGATGTCACCCCCTCTGACATCACACCCTCTGATGTCATGCCCTCTGATGTCACACCTTCTGACGTCACGCCTTCTGATTTCACTTCCTCTGACGTCACAGCTGATTCATTTACACCTACAGTTGATTCATTGACACCTGCAGCGAATTCATTGACACCTACAGCTGTTTCATTGACACCTGCAGGTAATTCATTGACACCTACAGCTGATTCATTGACACCTGCAGCTGATTCATTGACACCTACAGCTGATTCATTGACTCATACAGCTGATTCATTGACACCTACAGCTGATTCATTGACACCTACAGCTGATTCATTGACACCTACAGCTGATTCATTGACTCATACAGCTGATTCATTGACACCTACAGCTGATTCATTGCCACCTACAGCTAAGGAGACATCAACTGATCAAGAGTTGCATGCTATCAAAGAAATTCCAGTTCTTAAGGATATGGGCCATTTAAGCTCGGAGTTGCTACAGATTCCAGAGAAGTCTTTGACAGATAGGGAGAGTCTGGTGTTATTATCAGAACCTGCTGATAAGAACTTTATCACTGATAAACCCGAGTCACTTTCCACTGTTGATAGATATCACACTACTGAAACAGATCTGCAGTTTTCCAATCCTACAGCGACTCTTGAACAATCCATTCTGGAGATGTCTTCTCCAGAACTTCCCCAAACACGGATAGATAAGCTGGAAAAGAGTTCAGCGGAACCTGGAGAGCAAGTGGAAAGATCGATGGAAGAGGCACTGAGAGGAGCTATGGAAGTCTCTTCTGCTGTGGTGATGTCTGTGTTTGGTGACACCTCAGATCATGAGGAAGTTCCTCAAGAGACGAGAGGATTGCCACAGGTGGACTCTACTGGATCAGCTGCTGGGACTTCAGCGTTCACAGGTCATGTGGATGAACAAGGCACTTCCGGCATTGTTGAGGACACACGTGGACCTGTGGATACTCAGTCAGACCTGACTGCTGAAGTGATAAGAAGACCAGTCGTCAGGAAGACTGGACTGACTGCGCCACCTGTTGCTTCGGAGTTGTTTCAGGATAGAGAAGGTACCGAATCTGTGTTAGAACCCTTGCCAGAACAACTTCTGGATTTTGAATCAGAGTCTTTCACTGAACCAAGCTCAGAGAGACAGAACCTTGATGAGGCTAGTGGACTGTTGGATGAAGCCTCTGCCGCCTCGTCCAGTCAACCACAAGCTCTGGTGGTGTCGAGATCTCAGCCTCTCACCCTGCTGGGTGCTGAGGAAGTGCTGGGTGTAGAGGAAGTGCTGGGTGCTGAAGAAGTTCAGGGTGCTGAGGGGGTGCGGGGTGCCAGAGACATTGAGGTGACGTTAGGTGAGTCATCATTCACTGATGTAACCCCAGCAGAGCTGTCAGCTGATGTAACCCCAGCAGAGCTGTTAGGTTATGTGACCCCAGCAGAGCTATCAGCTGATGTAACCCCAGCAGAGCTATCAGCTGTTGTAACCCCAGCAGAGCTATCAGCTGATGTAACCCCAGCAGAGCTGTTAGGTTATGTGACCCCAGCAGAGCTGACAGCTGATGTAACCACAGCAGAGCTGTCAGTTGTTGTAATCCCAGTAGAGCTGACAGCTGATGTAACCCCAGCAGAGCTGTCAGCTGATGTAACCCCAGCAGAGCTGTCAGCTGATGTAACCACAGCAGAGCTGTCAGCTGATGTAACCCCAGCAGAGCTGTCAGCTGATGTAACCCCAGCAGAGCTGTCAGCTGATGTAACCCCAGCAGAGCTGTCAGCTGATGTAATCACAGCAGAGCTGTCAGTTGATGTAATCCCAGCAGAGCTGACAGCTGATGTAACGAGAGATTCGACAGTGGGGTCAGATAGGACTGATATCCTGTTTGCTGCTGCTACTGCTGAAGATAGGCCTCTAGATGTCGCGGTATATAAGGCTGCGCTAGAGCCAGCAGCTGATATTGACCTAACAGCAGCTGTGGGTCTAGCAGCAGCGTCTGTAAGAGCAGTGGCAGCTGTGGAACCAGACGTTTCTGTACGACCAGCAGCTGCTGTGGAAGCAGCTGCTGCTATCGACACATTAGCTGCTATCGACACATCGGCTGCTATCGACACAGCAGCTGCTATCGACACAGCATCTTCTATGGACCCAGTTACTGCTGTGAACCCAGCAGCTGCTGTAAACCTAACAGATGCTGTGAACCCCATAGCATGGACTGCCACGTCAGCAGCTGATATAACGGACGCAGCAGAGCCAGGGCTAAGCACTTCAGATGATGAAGGATCTATGTGGATGCTGCCTGGTGATACTAAGCTCGAGGATCGCGAGTGTTTAGAACTGCCACCAGTTTCAAAAGTTTCTCCTGACGCTGAAGTTTCACCAGTTTCAGAACTTCTACCAGTCTCAGTGGTGGAAAAGAATTTACCAGAATCTTTTCTAAATGAATTTGCTAAGACTAGTAAAGTATCTGATCTGTCGTCACCGGTGGAATCACTGGAGACCATTAGGGCTCAGAACTCTAAACCAGACGAGACTTTACTGGTCTCCAGTGCTGAGCAGCTTCTCTCAGAGTCTGCTCCAGTGGAACTGGACTGGGAGGCGACTGTGGAAAGATCTCCACCAGTACAACTTGGTGGTGGTGAGACTGGTGCTCTGAGTTCTCTTACAGGAGCACCTGGTGGTGGTGAGCCTGGTGGTGTGAGATCTCTTACAGGAGCACCTGGTGGTGTGAGATCTCCCCCAGGAACAACTGGTGGTGTGAGATCTCTTACAGGAGCACCTGGTGGTGGTGAACCTGGTGCTCGGAGATCTCTTACAGGAGAACCTGGTGGAGGTGAGACTGGTGGTGTGAGATCCCATGATGGTTATGATGAGCATCCAGACGAAGAACTTCTTGCAGAGTTTGTTCCAGGTGATTCAGACCTTTCCACGACATCTGAAGACAGACGTGTTCTAGAAGAGGTTTATGGTAGTATTACTGGGGATATAGAGTCCACCAATCCTCTGACTGGGGATATAGAATCCACCAATCCTCTGACTGGGGATATAGTGTTCACTGATCCTCTGGCTGGGGATATAGAATCCACCAATCCTCTGACTGGGGATATAGATTCCACCAATCCTCTGGCTGGGGATATAGATTCCACCAATCCTCTGGCTGGGGATATAGATTCCACCAATCCTCTGACTGGGGATATAGAATCCACCAATCCTCTGTTAGTCTCAAAGGTAAGAACCTCTTCATCTGATATTCCTCTCTCTGACCTGGAAACGATTGCTTCACTTAGAGGAGCCGATGCTCTGCTGGAAGAGCTTGATGTTAAACCGGTGGATGTCAGATCCGCTGATCCCTCTTCCACCTCCACCGCTTACTCCACTAGCTCTGAACCTCTCCACTCTGATGAATGTCAGGGTCAGGCTATGAGAGCCGATGACGTGGCAATTCTGGAAGGTCTTGGTACTGCGAAGTCTCCAGGATTGAGCTCGGTAACTGATCGTGTGGAGGAGGACATCATCGATCAGTCGAAGGGAGCGTCGCTAGAGGTAGCAGTGGTATGTGAGCCCGGCACGGCATGTGGAGTTAAACCCTGGTTTAAGCCTGGCTTGAGAGTTAGCTAATCGTAGTTCATAGACTGCGGTACTTAACTAGTTCATGAGAATAGTACTAGTAATAGTTTACTAGTACTATTACTAGTTAAACCTTTAGAACTCAAGTCTCAACTAACTCATAATTATTTAACACTCTGTGCGTGTTTGCTAATTCTAGATAGAAAGTTTCTACTGGCAGTTAAACAGTAATATTTGTATTGTATTTCTTATACCGACTGTCTGACTAATGCTTGCTAGTGTTTTGTTTCGTTTTGACATTAGATGACAATAGACTTATAAATTACAACTAAGCATTTGTATTCAACACTCGTATAACTCTTGTTAGATTTGTTGTTTACGTAGATGTAGAAAAATTTCAACTATTTCTCGTTTTAATTAATAATTTGGAAGTTAGATTAGTCATTTTCCTGGTTTAGCTAGTCTAGTTAGTCTTTTTCTGAACATAGTTAGTTCTGATCTCTAGTGTTTTTACAATAAAATTATTATTGGTCTAAATTAATTTCAAATTCTATTGTCTTGTTATTTGTAGTTCTTGCCAGTGACTATTTGTTGCTATTAATACGTAGTTCTAGAGATTATTAGACAGGGTTACATAATTAATTTGCTTTGACTTTTAATTATTCCTAGTGTTGGTTATAGATATATTTTTCAAATTATTCAACCAATGAAGTGCTTACAGCGACTGCTTGACTTGGATTGTTTACTTATTTAGTATTAATTGAACTCATTGATAATTAAATGATTAGAATAAAAAAGTACTTGGAAGTCAAAAGCCAATCATAAAATATACCCCAGTAATAATAAAATATCGGAGAATCTAATCAAAATCTCGATCCCCATCTAAACCTTGATGATTATGAGTATTTTTGTAAGTTTCTCTACGTAGTCTTTTGGACAGAGTTCTTGTTTATAGGGCACAGGTCTCTACTAAGGCCTTGTTAACTTGTTTTCCGACGTATAATAGAGCGGGATAGAAGATTTTGCTGCATGTTGATGATAATTATCTCCTAAGATTCATATGTTATGGTCATTATTTAAGATATTCCAATTTTGTGTAGTTTTCAAGTATGTTGACAAAGTTAACTTAACAGAGTTTTAAACCATTTAAACGTCTAATAGACGAGTGGCGAGTGTGTTTCGATGCTCCAGTAGAACGCATCTCTTGTTCTAACGTATTTAAGTTTTGCCTGTTACTTAACGCATGCCTCTTGAAGAAAGACCATATAGTCGAGCCTGATGCCTTTAGAGTACGATTATATGTAAAGAAATGTTAGAAATAAGGGTATTTTAAGTCTAAAGTGTTTTACATCTACCCAGTGCTAGCATATATCTGTATGTGTTAGGTTTGCCGTTGCTTTCCTCAGTTACATGGATTAATCCTGGGGAAAATATTTAATAGATGGGTGGGTCCCATCTTGCCATCCTCAGCTTCTGCCTTAGTCGCCTCTTACGTCGTACAAGCAGCAGATTGTTTGCAGTTGCCCTGTTCTGCAGTGGTCCAACCACACTCGAGCACAACACGGGGAATATATATATATATATATATATATATATATATATATATATATATATATATATATATATATTATATAACATATTATATATATTCATGTATATATATATAAATATATATATATATATATATATATATATATATATATATGTATAATTGTATGTATAATATATATATAGTCTCTAACTCTGCACTTCATTTTAGCTGGCTAACGCAGATCTAGGCCAAATAAATGGGGGGGGGGGGGAGAGAATCCACTCCAAAATCCTCTAATTATCCACTGGTGACGTCACACCAGGCAGATGTATTGTAACGATGTCCTTGACATCATTTTTGTATGAGGAAACGGACGTTAAACATTTATGAATATTGTTATTATTAATGTAAATAGCTGACATGTTCGATGGATCGATAGTGTTCTTTAATGAGAGATGTCGTTGTTACTGTGCTGAAACTTTTCTAGGACCTGAGCTGTGCAAAGCGTGGATCATATATACATACATACATAATTATATATATATATATATATATATATATATATATATATATATATATATATATATATATAAATTATAATTACATATAAATTATAATTATATATATGTATATCTCGGGTAGATATTAGGCGATCCGTCCATCTTGGCGACATATTTTATTGATTGATTGATTGAAAAGTCGTTGGTGCATTAACTGGATTAAGTTTTTATTGATTACTGATAAATTGAGTGCTGATTGATTTTATTACGATCGTTACATGTATAGATTGTTTAATTGATTTCTTGATTGCCCCTACACAATCTAAGAAAACGCTTATTACATAGAATATAAAGATTATGTGGAAGCCCCTCTACTGATGATATCATCAAATGATGAAATCTTCAAATGATGATGTAATCAAACGATGATGCCATCATTTAATGGTATCATCATTTGATGGCATCATCATTTGATGATATTATCAAATGATGATATAATCAAACGATAATGCCATCATTTGATGGTATCATCATTTGATGGCATCATCATTTGATGATATCATCAAATGACGATATCAAATGACGATATCATCAAATGATGGCATCGTTTGATCAGACACTAAAAGCGCTGTACATGTATCACTGCATGTTTGCTCCAATTATGACGTCCTGACATCGCCTTCAAGTGAAAAACCGGACGTTAAATCTTCGTCATCAACCTCATTGTAAAATGATCTTTGTCATGGTGTTTGCAGTCGGGTGGCGATGTGCTGGACGCCCCGGAGGCGCCCCCGGTGGTGCGGGGACCTGACCCCGCGGTGCTGGAGCAGGCAGAGGAGAGAAGAGGGAGAGGCAGGGAGGTGAGGAGCAGGCTAGAGGACGTCAGAGCCACACTGGAAGACTCTGCCTCTCTACCCCCTGCTCATGCTGTGGAGCGTCTAGAAGAGCTGGCTAGAACAGTCCAAGTATTTATATTTGTTTAATTAGTTTAACTTTTTATTTATTTGCAGTTTTAGGGTAAATTTGAGATTTCTTAACGTTAAGCTTTGAGCGCTCATAATTTCTATGTTAAATTTCAAGTTAGCGTCTTTAAATTAGAGTCGTTTTGATTAAAATTTATATACTTTATAAAATTTTATAAACACCAATATTATTTGACGCCTAGAAATAATATAATGTATGAAGTCGCTTAGTGGTGTAAGTTTACGTATTCCTATTTATTGTCTGTTTACAGACCATAGACATTATCTAACATTAATCTTTGTGACGGTAGCTCGAGTGTGTTGAGTCGTCTTGAAGAGAAGCCTTGTGCTTCTGACGACGGTAGCTCGAATATCTGGATTCGGCTACTATCTTATCACTGTTATCTCTATTATCTCTGTTATCACTGTTATCTTATCACTGTTATCACTTATAACTTATCAATGTTATCACTTATAATTTATCAATGTTATCACTATTAACTTATCACTGTTATCACTGTTATCTTATCTCTGTTATCACTATTATCACTGTTATCACTTATAACTTATCAATGTTATCACTTATAACTTATCAATGTTATCACTATTATCTTATCTCTGTTATCACTATTATCACTGTTATCACTTATAACTTATCAATGTTATCACTATTATCTTATCTCTGTTATCACTATTATCTTATCTCTGTTATCACTATTATCTTATCTCTGTTATCACTATTATCACTGTTATCACTATTATCTTATCTCTGTTATCACTTAACTTATCAATGTTATCACAGTTGGCTGAGGAGAGCCTGGTGGTGATAGAGTTGGACCTGGAGAGACTGAGACAGGAATGGAACCTGTGTCCAGCTGACTGTAAGCGAGAGGACGACGAGAAGAGCATTGGCACAGCTCTACAGAGACTGGAACAGCTCAAGAGCGAGTCCAGGGACAGAGGGCGTCACATACAGGTCTAGCTCTCACTCGTTCATTGATTGGTTGATTGTTGAGTGATTGATTTATTAGTTGATTTATTGGTTGAATGATTGATTGATTAATTGGTTGGTTGGTTGATTGATTGAATGGCTGGTTGGGTGGTTGTTTGTTTGATTGATAGATTGGTTGGTTGATTGGTTGGTTGGCTGATTGATTGATTGATACTATATAGATCTACAGATTCAGTAATTCTGTCTATATATGTGTGGATTAATGTGTGGTTTTAAATATAGTATGAAATGTAATTACTCTTTATTTGAGATCTGGTTGAATCATCAATGTTTTATTGCTGGACTAAATAATTTGATTTACTGCAAGAACATTGGAGTATCATTGATATATTGATCGTTTGATTGATTGATTGATTAATTGATTGATTGATTGATTGATTGAAGAACAGCAGAGTATCATTGATATATTGATCGTTTGATTGATTCGTCACGTGACCTATTCACTGATTGATTTGTAGAGGCTGCTGGAAGAGAAACACTATTAATTGATTGATTGATTGATCGATAGATTGATTGAATGTGTAGAAGTTGTTGTAAGAGAACACTTGATTGATTAATTGCTCAATAGATTGATTGACTGATGTGTAGAAGCTACTGGAAGAGAAACACTGTATTGATTGATTGATCGATAGATTGATTGAATGACGTGTAGAAGCTACTGGAGGAGAAACACTTGAAGGATGACGCCATGGAGATGCTGGGAGGGAGGATGGAAGAACTGGAGAGCTGGATGCAGGACGCTCTGTGTATCTGTGCTGAGCTGACTGCACCAGTGTCCAACTATAACTATATACAGGATCAAATCAACGACTGTCAGGTACTCACTGACTGAGTGATTGATTGATTGATTTATTGATTAATTCACTCTAACCGAGGCTTAAACGATCAATAGATGTGGTCGTTTTTTTTATTCTTTAGGGGTTGATTGATAGAGGCTCAATACTATCATTTTGACCAAAAATGAAGATTGTAGGCTTTCAGTTTTTTGCATTCTGCTTTAAATATTACTTGAGAATATAAAGTTGTTATCGTGCTGCAATAATTTTAAACCTACTGTAGGAATTCTCTTTTAAAGGGAAATAGTGTGTAATAAATTTTGGCTTGGACTTATATATTTTTCGAGAGCTGAACTAAAAGGTGTTTTATTTCAGACAATTGTTCGAAAGCTAAACTAAAAGGTGTTTTATTTCAGACAATTTTCAGCGACCTCGACGACAAGCTGGACGCTATGAAGAAGGCTGAGAAAGAGTATGACTCTCTGGCCGCTTTTGATGACCCCGCTGCCAGACACTCGAAGCAAGGGAGACTCAAGGACATGGTAGCTCAGACGTCTGGACTTACGAGCAAGCTGAAGGACAAGATTGGAAAGCTGAAGGAGGCCGCGGAGAAGAGCAGGGCGACACAAGAGAGGTTGTCGAGCTTTGAGGAGGCTTTGGGCAATATGAACAGACAAGTCTCTGAGATGTTGGGTTCAGATCTTCTTCCTTCTGGCAGCGACCGCGAGACTCTCTCTCAACTGCCGCAGCACAAGTCTGAGCTCAGCAAGGTTCGTGAAATAAAGGTGTTTAAACTAGGCAAGGTTCGTGAAATAAAGGTGTTTAGTCTGAACTAGGCAAGGTTCGTGAAATAAAGGTGTTTAATATATATATATATATATATATATATATATATATATATATATATATATATATATATATATATATATATATATATATATTTAAGTGAAATAAAGCTGAAGACCTAGAAGAGTGGAGGCGTTATATGTGTTATGTGGCATGGAGGCGGTACCAAAAGAGAAAGAGAGAAAGAAGTATAGGTTGTGCTATGTTTAGCGTAGGTTCCAAAGCACATTTTGCTTTTGAAATAAACTAGGCCTACAGAGATTACTAGTTCTCTCTTATAATGAGAAGATATGTTTATGCAGATGATTTAATGTTAATTGACCACTGCACTGTAATATACTGTAATGCTGTAATGTAATGTAATAAAGTAATACTGTAATGTAATGTAATATATTGAGCCTGTTATGTTACTGTAGAATCTAAAGTCAGGACTGCAGGATCACAAGCAGCTTGTAAGAGACATTGCCAATCAACAGAACAAACAAGATTTGTCAGTCAAACAGGTCTAGATCTCTCTACCTCTCTCTCTCTCTCTCTCTCTCTCTCTCTCTCTCTCTCTCTGTCTCTCTATCTGTCTCTCTCTATGTCTCTCTATATCTATCTGTCTGTCTGTCTGTCTGTCTGTCTCTCTCTCTCTCTCTCTCTCTCTGTGTGTCTCTAATAGCTTGCTTTTTATTTCTTAAGTAATTATTTGTTAACGATATGGTTATGCAGACAGCCACAACTCAGTATTATGTTATCTTCTCTTTTAATTTCACATTAACACATTAATTCCACTCTCGAATCTGTAAAAACACTAACGCTATCAAATGCTCAATTATTGCGTAATTCTCTGACAACATATTTGACACACAATTCTGAAACAATAAATTATTATTTAATAAATTAATAAATAAACGATAAATTATTAAATAAATTAATAAATAAGCAATAAATTATTAAATGAAACAATAAATGATTGTAGAAAAACAAAGATTTTATTTGTCGCTAATTGAGTAAACTAATAATACCAACTCTTACAATTAATTAGATGATTAGACAGACTCTTACCACTAAAGATCTTGACAATTTTTCAGATTTCAGGGGCGGGGGGTGGGACCCCCGAGGAGGCAGCCCGGGCGAGGCTGGGGGCCCTCAGACAGGCCTACGCTCAGCTGTGTCACCAGGGCTCTGAGGGAGACAGCGTGGACCCCCTGGACCCTCGGGATGAGCTGGGGCGGCTGGTGGGCTGTGAGAGGGCTCTCAGGGAGGCCCTGCCCTACGTGACTCAGTGGGTCGACAGTGAAGGCGCGGAGCTAGTGATCAACCAGGAGACTGGCTCACACCGGGATAGGCTGAACGAGCTCAAGGTATAGTGCTACTGTCGTCCGTGACAGAGCGTTAGAAACAATAAGAACAGTTATAGTGCTACTGTCGTCCGTGACAGAGCGTTAGAAACAATAAGAACAGTTATAGTGCTTCTGTCGTCAATGATAGAGCGTTAGAAACAAGAATAATAAGTATAGTGCTACTGTCGTCAGTGACAGAGCGTTAGAAACGATAAGAACAGTTATAGTGCTACTGTCGTCAGTGACAGAGCGTTAGAAACAACAATAACAACAATTAGAGTGATACTGTCGTCAATGATGACATTTAGTACTTTGAAACTAACACGAGACGACGAAAAGCAAATAAAAGGATCCAAAACGATGCAAATCCAATAACCAGAGACAGTCCAGAACGTGTACACGAGCACACTGCAGTTCATCAGCTTTGACATTTATCTTGTAGGAAATATTGGAGTCTGTTGAGAGGAATTTGAGTCCTGGCTCTTTCATCCTGAATGTAACTGAAGAAAACTGTATTATATTATATTTATATTATATTAGATCTTCTGTTTCGTTCAAATGTTGCAGTGGACGTCTAGTAGAGTAGAAGTGTGCTCAACAGGGAGCGAGATACATTTGACCACGTGAAAGAATTTAAGCCTGGCACCTCATGAACGTTGACTCTTGATTCCCATTGTTTTACATCATCAGTTTAAACTCCACTAATGCTATCAAACGCTTGAAGTCATTTAGTGTAGGTCTGCTCAAATACCATCAATTGCTTCTTTGAGTCTCATTTATCTGAAAAGATGGCACGAACAGACACTATGCATGTAGAACGAGTTTCATAATTGTCTTTAGTGAAACTCCGTATTAAATTGAAACACCATTTTTCTACTATCATGCTTAGCATAAAATTAATTGTCGGATTAATACAATTAGTGTTAAATCTGAAAATTTATTTTATGGTCCCTTACTCTTCTTTTCTTGATCTCTTGATCGAGGAATAAAAAACTACTGTTACCTTATTATTTTTGACGGTAGCTCGAATGTGTCGAGTGGTCTTGAAGAGAAGCCTTGTGCTTCTTCTGAATCTTGACGTTAAGCACACTACAACCTATTATATTTAGTTATTTGTTTATCGCTGTTGCAGATGATTAGAGAGAACCTTGCAGATATAGAGAGAGGTTGTGGAGAAAGAGAGAGAGAGATTGGCCAAGTGGTTGTGTTGCCAGCTTCTACAGCAGATCACCACACGACGGTGGATCAATCCCTGAGGTTACTTGACGATAAGCTCAGACAGCTGGAGGTCGATATCAAGGACAAAGAGGCCACTGAGGCACAGAAACAACAGTGGCTCGCCAACATGAAGGTCTGACATTACTTTAGATATTAGATTGGGTTGTTATAGGTAGTTTACCAGTAATTAGTGAACATATATATACAGTATATATATATATATATATATATATATATATATATATATAAAAATATATATATAAATATTATATATATATATTTTCTGAAGAAGAACTGTCGAAGGCAACGCGAAATCTCCCCAGAAGCTATATTATTCTCAAGCTATAGACTACATTAATTGTATTGTTTCTTTGATTGGATGGTTTTTCTTTAATTTAATTGTTTTCTTTAATTTTTTTGTTTTTCTTACTTTAGTTAATGTTTTAGAACACATTATTTACGTACCACACTCTCATTGTGTGTTTAATATCACTCGATCCTGACCTTTTAATGTCCGATACTGTCATGAATGAAAGTTATGTTGTTGTTGTTGTTGTTGTTATTGCACTTTTATGCATGCATGATAGGTGATCAACTAGATAGGTTTTTTAAACCTCTTTGACGGCCTAGTGTATGTGCATATTCAAGTGCATTTTTTAAATAAAACCGATCTCTCTCTCTATCTCACTTGTTTCTGAATCACTCAGAGTCGATTAATCGTAGCTCTCTGCTGCGTGTGTTCAGGCTTCACTGGGTGAGATGGAGAGACAGCTGGAGAAGTGTGAGAAGGAATACGCCGCCCTTGACCTCTCGACCTCTGACCTGACCCCGGACAGGCACCAGGCTCTCACCGCTCAGGTGGAGGCTGGTGGAAGAGAGGCTCTGAGGAACCTGGAGGAGCTCAGGACTCAGATGGAGATGAGGTTCCTGAATGATCCGGCTCACAGCGTCCCACCTGAGCTCTGCAGGCTGGAGCAACGGTGGAGACGATTCCTGCCTAAGGTATGTAATCAGTCAATTAAACAGTCGATCTAATAATCAATCAATCAATCAACTAAACAGTCGATCAATAATCACTCAATCAATCAATTAAGGTGTCGATCAAATAATCTATCAGTCAATCAATCAATCGCCGAAACAATCGATCAAATAATCAACCACTTAGTCTATCAATCATTCACTCAGTCAGTCAATCAGGCAAGCTATCAATTAATTAATAACTCAATCAATCAATCGCTGGTTAGCACTTAGAGTTCCACCAGATGTGTGCTAAGTGTAAATATAACGGGGGAGATTTTTGCGTATACAAATGATCTGTAATAGTCCATACCTTAGAGTATTTAGTTGATTAAATTTAGTAAAATTTTCTTAAATAATTACTCGTCTATTGAATAAATGATTGATTGATTGTTTGAATTATTTATTGATTGATATATACAGTAGATAGATTGATTCACTAATAAACGATTGATTGATCTATTGATCGATTGATCTATCGATTGATTGCTTAATTGATCGATTGTTTGGTTGATTGATGGATTAATTGAACGATCTATAGATAATTGATCTATCGATTGATCGATTGATTGATTGATTGATTGACGGACTGACTGATTGATCGATTGATTGATTGACTGATTGATAGATTGATTGAGAGATCTATTGATCGATTGATTGATTGACTGATCGACAGTTGGAGGAGAGGCGTGAGGAGCTAGGCAGGCTGGTACAGAGGGGAAAGCAGTACGAGGCGGCTCTAGAGAGGTTTGCTGAGCACCTGGAGACAGCCCATGACAAGATCAGTGCGGACTCTGTGCTAGCCGTGGATGTGGGGCAGCTCCAGGACCAGCTGAAGAAGAACCAGGTGATTGATTGATAGATAGATTGAATGTTTAACTGATTTGACTGAGTGATCGATGATTGATTGATTGTTTGATTGATTGGCTAACTGATTGATTGTCTGTCTGACTGATAATTTGGTTGTTTGACTGACTCACTGATTGATGATTGAATATTTGATTGATTGACTGACTGATTGATTGACTGACTGATTGATTGACTGACTGATTGATTGATTAACAAACTAATTGAATATATTTTTTATTGACTGACTGATTGATTGATTTATTGATAAATTGATTTACTGATTGATTGATTGACTGATTGTTATAATGACTGATTGATTTATTGATTGATTTATCGACTGATTGATTGATTGGCCGATACAGATGTTTTTCCACGACCTGCACGCTCAGCAGCTGCACCTGGATGACCTCGGCTCTAATCTCGACGTGTCCACCAGACAGCGCTATCGGTCCTCTCACACTAGACTCTCAAATCTTGCCAGGGGCGTCACCGACAAAGCCAAGGCTCGGGATCAGCGACTGCAGCGGATGGCTGACCAATGGCAGGACCTCAATGATCGACTGAAGAAAGAGGCGGAGAGGCTGGAGGAGATTTCCAGTGGACTGCCAGACACGTCCCTGACATCTGAGTCCATGGAGGACGTCCAGGAGAACTTGAAGAGGTTTCTCTTTTATTTGGACTTTTAGGTTTTGTCTGTAACTTTTAGTCTCCTATCTGTAACTTTTAGGCTTTGTAACTTTTAGGCTTTATCTGTAACACTATCTGTAATATTTAGGCTTATCTGTAACTTTTAGGCTCTATCTGTAACTTTTAGTCTTTATCTGTACCTTTTAGCCTCCTATCTGTAACGTTTAGTATTCTTTCTGTAACTTTTAGATAAACTGGGTAACGGTTTAAACATGTGACTGTAAAAGTGATAGATATCATCATCATCATCATCATCATCTTCCCTTGAATACCAATTTAACTAGGGTCGGGATGCGAATAGACTGTCTCAAATCCTCTCTGTCCTACATCATATCATCCATCAGTCAATCCCATATTTGAGACTTTTCCATGCATTTAAATTTTTGTAGTAATTTCTGGAGCCTAGGCGCTCACCAACGGAATGACCTTTCTGACGTTAGTAAAAGTGATATATAAAATCATGGTTGATGATTTCGCTGTATCAGGCTGCAGGCGTTGAGACAGGCATTGGATGGAGAGAAGGGATCTGTGATGAGGGACGTCAGGAAAGCTAATGAGATCCTCAAAGAGGTCAAGAGCCAGGACTTGGAACAGTCTGCCAGTGAGCTCGCTAAGAACTATGAACAGATCTCTGCCAAAGTTAACGTAGAGCTGAAGAAGTAAGCCCCCCAGAGTACCATGTTGTTGTTGTTGTTGTTGTCGTTGATGATGTTGTTGTTCTTTTGTTGTTGTTGTTGTTGATGATGTTGTTGTTGTGGTTGTTGCTGTTGTTGTTGTTGTTATTGTCGTAGGTGTTAGCTTTAAACAGGATTCTGTTTACGTTGAATATTGATTTATATGACTCAGTTATTTCAATTATTTCAGCATTTATCATTTAACCGGTGGCTGCTATTTATTGCCGTTTGATGTTTTAAGTTATCGTTGCTGAAATTGATTTTTAAATTTATCTTTGATTGATTGAGTGATGATTAATTGATTTGCTAGACATGGTGATTGATTGATCGAATGATGATTGATTGATTGATGATTGATTGATTGCTAGTCATGGTGATTGATTGATTGATTGATTACTAGATATGGTGATTGATTGATTGATTGATTGATTACTAGACATGGCGATTGATTGATTGATTGATTGCTAGACATGGTGATTGGGTGGACCACGGAAATCAGTTCAATAAGGACTCAGCGAGGCTGGAGGAATGGCTAAAGGCTGCAGATAAGAAAGTTAACGATGTTAAAAACTTACTAAAGGGAAGCCCAACATCTGCTGACGTCAATAAGGCCACTAAAATACTCCTGGTATTAAAAACCACATTGTCTCCTAAGATACTATATGATCTCTCTCTTAGTGCACTGCCTACTGGCAGGTTCATGGTCTATAACGCGTCCACTCTTCTCTGTCTTCCGCTTTTCTCTTCATTTCCACATATGAGCGAGTCTTTAAATCATCTAACATACCTAATGTACCTTTCAGACTGACTGATAAGTGTTTGTAAATAACTATTTTTATTCCCGCAGGACTTGAAGGTGGAGGTAAATAACTATTTTTATTCCCGCAGGACTTGAAGGTGGAGGTAAATAACTATTTTTATTACCGCAGGACTTGAAGGTGGAGGCGGACAGCAACGCAACAGTTAAAGCCAGCCTGGCCTCGGCTGCCGCTAAGCTCCTGCGGCTGAATCCTGACAACAAAGCCGTCAAAGACCGGCTGAGAGATGTCGAATCTGATTGGAACAGAGTTACTGCAGAATTTCCGGCGTTAAATGATCAGTTGACGGAAGCCCAGACGCAGCTGCTGCCCTCAACACAAGCTCTGGTTGACCTCGTGACCTGGTTATCAGAGGTCAGAGAGAACTTGAAACAAGAGCAGCGAGGCAGCCCTGCCTGCCAGGCCGATGTGGCTGAGACACTCAACAGACTCAAGGTTCTGTTTATACCAATCAATCAATCAACAGATCACTATTAGCATTCACTCAGTCAATAAACCAATAAATCAATCCATCAATCAATCAATCAGCTAATCGATTTCAATCAGTTAATCAGTGACCGTTGATATGTAAGATATACTAAGTAAATGTTTCTCGTTATAGCAAATAATCAATGGATCAAAAGATCAATCAATCAATCTATGTTATTATCATATACATCATCGTCATCATCATCGTCTTCGTTTGAATGATGGAATCCGAGTAAAACTCGCATAACTAAATTAACTATGATAATAGCCATGTTATCATCATATTATTTTTAAATTATTTGACTATTTATTTATTTAACTATATTTTTATTAAATTTTATTTAACTATTTATCTATTAAACTATTTATTTATTTAACTATTTAATTTTTTATTTATTTAACTATTTATATATCTAACTATTTATTTATGTGACTATTTATTTATTTAACTATTGAGTTATTGGACTATTTTTTTATTTTACAATTTATATAACTATTTATTTATTAACTATTTATTTAACTATATATCTACTCACAGCACATGAAGGCAGACGTGGACAGTCATCGCCTGGCGCTGGACTACGTCAACCAATGCTCGGCTGATCAGACGGGCGCGGGTTCAAAGCCCGGCTCGGCTGACATCCTGGGTGGACTGAACAGGGACTACGAGAGCCTGGCGGGGCAGGTGGGGCAGGCCGTGGACCGGCTGGAGGGTCTGAACGAGCAGTGGCGGGGGTATGAGGGGCTCGTGAGGGGGCTGAGGGACTGGCTGGGAGGGCTGCAGGGAAAGATCTCAGGGGTAGCAGGGAGGACAGAGGGCGCTGATGTCGTGGAGGCAGGGGAGGACTGCAAGGTATCGGCTAATCGATTGATTGATTGATTGATCGATAGAACGTCAATCGATTTGTTGATTAAGTTCATTAGTAAGTGGTTTAGTTGAACGGTGAGGTTATTGATCAATCAGTCATTTAATGGAGATATTAATTTTGTGATTTAATCACTATACCGATATACTAGAATCTCTCGACTCTGGTATATTAGAGCATTGTGACCCATGACAATATAGCGCACTATGACCCATGACAATATAGTGCACTATGCAGCCAAAGCCAAGCCAGCAAACACAAATGTAAAAGATTTGTTATAATACAATAATTTCAAACTTCTTATTAAAATGCGGCATTGATTTTCTCTCTGTTTTCTTTTTCTTTGTAGAAATTACAAGACAGTTTGAAGGAGAAGTTAAAGGAACTGGAACAAGTGCAGAAGATGGGGAAGCAGCTAGCGGCTGATCCTAGTTACCCTGCCGATAAGAAAACCCTCACTGAGACCAATAAATACCTTTCTGACGGGCTTGCGTCCATAGATAAACAGGTTACTTAAACACCTTTATTTTGTTCGTACGTTAATATAGAAAATACTGAAATTAAATACATTTTAGACTGCAGAGTGCTTCTTTGATATTCATACGTAGCATAAAATAAATTTAAATACACATGTAATGAATATATTGCTAAATATTTTTAGATAAATCTGTCAATCAATAAGAATTTAGCGTCCGGTTCCTCGCCATAAGGCAATGTCAGGGATGTCACGATAGACACATTAGATACATAGATACATTACGATATATTAGATAGCTAGATACATAGATACATAGATACATAGATACATTACGATATATTAGATAGCTAGATACATAGATACATTACGATATATTAGATAGCTAGGTACATAGATACATTACGATATATTAGATAGCTAGATACTTAGATACATAGATACATTAGATACATAGATACATTACGATATATTAGATAGCTAGATACATAGATACATTACGATATATTAGATAGCTAGATACATAGATACATAGATACATAGATACATTACGATATATTAGATAGCTAGATACTTAGATACATAGATACATTAGATACATAGATACATTACGATATATTAGATAGCTAGATACATAGATACATTACGATATATTAGATAGCTAGATACATAGATACATAGATACATAGATACATTACGATATATTAGATAGCTAGATACATAGATACATTACGATATATTAGATAGCTAGGTACATAGATACATTACGATATATTAGATAGCTAGATACTTAGATACATAGATACATTAGATACATAGATACATTACGATATATTAGATAGCTAGATACATAGATACATTACGATATATTAGATAGCTAGATACATTTCTGAGAAATTCAATAATCTAAAGAATGTATTGCTTTAGATTACCGTACTATAGTGTCATGCTATTCGAGAAGGAAACTGACGTTAAACTAAACCTTAGTCTTTAAAGGGCCAGTAAAGTACTGCAATTGTTGTGCAGTGACTCTAAAGACGTCCCTGACATCATCCCTGGATGAGGAAACAGACGTTAAACCTTTTTTATTATTATTATTATTATTAATGAACTAGGAGCTCAGAAATCACTTCGGCTTTTAGTAATTTAATCTTTGTGACGATAGCTCGAGTGTGTTGAGTGGTATTGCAGAGAACCTTTGTACTTCTGAAGCTGACGTTAAACGCATTGCTACCATTTTTGATAAAAATTGCCGATAAACAAGGAGTAACTTCTTAGCTTCATATCAACCTCGAGCTTTTAGTATAAAGTTAGCGTAATATTAAATTGTTTTGAAATTTCTATTAAATTTTGTTCAATGTTTTTGGTTTATTCTGAAATAGTTTTTAAGGATGTTGGACTATAGTTTACACATATTCAAAACTAGATATTAGTTTTATTTTGCGTTGCATTTATGACTGTAATTGAATGATTATAATTTGATTTATGATTATAATTTGACTCATGACACTTTGGACTGATTTTGTGGATTTTGGAATGTGCACCAGTTTTGGACCTTCTTTTTACTTGCCGGCTTGATTTTGTCTCAATAGGGCTCGATGTTGTCATTGATGACTGTAACACTCTAATTGTTGTTATTATTATTGTAATTGAATGTCACAGTTAAAGCAGCTACAGAAAGATATATCAGACAAGCAGAAAGCTGCTGCCAGCTACAATGCTGCTGTTACAGCTGCTGAGAGCTCATTGGCTGACATCAGATCTAGGCTTGCTGCTATTGGTGGAGATAAGTGCAGCAGTGCTTCAGCTGCCAACCAATTGAAGCTTCTCAAAGTTAGGCTAATATCTTTCTGTAAAATAGTTGTTCAAACTCTCATATATTCAATCAGTTTCTCATATCTTATTTCTCTCTCTCTCTCTCTCTCTCTCTCTCTCTCTCTCTCTCTTTCTCTCTGTACCAAACGTATAAGGGTTTGTGATATTGGTGTGTCGCTGACATCATCATTGGATGACTAAGTTGTTGGTGCCAGTAAGATTGTTTTGTTTCACGCAGGAGTTAAAGACTGAGTTCCGTGGTGCCAGGAATATTTTTTGTTTCATGCAGGAGTTAAAGGCTGAGCTCTCAGTTAAGGCAGTAAGCTTGTTTTGTTTCACGCAGGAGTTAAAGTCTGGGCTCTCAGTTATGTCAGTAAGATTATTTTGTTTCACGCAGGAGTTAATGACTTTGCTACCAGTGGAGTCAGTAAGATTGTTTTCTTTCGCGCAGGAGTTAAAGTCTGAGCTCTCAGGAGCGGAGCCTGTGCTCACTCAGCTCAACCAATGTGCAAAGTCGCTCAAGACCAGATCAGCTCCCGAATACTGTCGTGTGCTGGACGAGCAGACACAGCAACTCAAAAACAGGTTGACTTTCTACAACTGTGATAGATGATAATAATAATAATACTAATAGTAATAATGATCTGATATGGCGTGCTCTAACTCGCGCAAATATTCCGGCCATAAAAGAGCCCCAGGGTTTGAGCCGCTCTGATGGGAAACGACCGGACGGTGTATCTCAGATTCCTTGGGCAGAAGGCAAGTGTATCAGCTGGGATGTCACTGTGACGGACACATTCTCAGCAAGCAATCTCAGTCTTTCATGCACTGCTGCTGGCTTAGCTGCTGAAGCCGCTGCCAATAGGAAGACACTTAAATATGCCGCAGTCTCTAGCAGCTACATCTTCCTGCCGATTGCTTTTGAGACATTGGGCCCCATCAACTCTGCCGCGTCTTACTTCATTATCGAGTTAGGCAGGAGAACCAGTGCCATTACAGGCGACCAACGAGAAAAAGCCTTTCTATGGCAGCGCCTATCTGTTGCACTCCAGCGTTTTAATGCTGTATGCGTTCGTGGCACATTGGCGAATGTGGCCTCCCAGAGCGTAGAGGAATTATTTTAAATATTTTTCATCTTTCTTTTAATTAAATAAAGTCTTTTTTATCTTATAATTTAGCCCAGGGCCTTATACAGCCCAGGGCATTTTAGAAAAAAGTAATAATAATAATAATATAGGTTTAACGTCCGTTTCCTCGTACATGGATGATGTCAGGGACGTTAGGGTCTGACTGATGCATTTATTAGAGTGATAAAGATATGATAAAGTACTCAGGTGTGAATGTTTCGACATAAATGATAACATTTTATAAAGTTTTGTACGTTTTAATGAGACTGATTGAGCCAGTCTCTCTTATCTCTCTCTAAAATCTCTCATGTGTATTATATATCTCATCTCTATCTTAAATCTCTCTTGTGGTCTCTGTGTACTCAGTCATCATCGTGTGGTGCTTTGGCGCTACATGATTGTATTTGTGCTGAGTCTGCAAGAGACGTCCCTGACATTGCCTTATGACGAGGAACCGTACGTTAATTTCTTATTGATTGATTGATTGATCTCTATGTAAATCGAGGAAAGACAACGCGAGTTTTTTACAGTGAAAACACTGTAAAGTGAATTGGTTAAGTAAAGCTAAAAAGCTAAGGTTAAACTCAGTTTCCTCATTCGAAAGCGATGTCAGTGAAGGGCGAGCCCAGAATTTGAACCCTACATATACTGATCCGCGGTCGAATGTCTTACCGACTTCGCCACTGGCTCCAGCAAGTAAAACAATTATTTTGATAATTTTACTAGTACTATTACTGTCGACAGATGGAGTGATATGAAGTCAGACGTTGACGCAAGGATTGAGGCGAGTGAGGAGCTGCAACGTGATTGGCTGGACTACGAGAAGTCTCTCAGCTCAGCCAATAGGATCGTTGCTGACGTTGAGAGAGGTTTAGAGAAACATGTAGAACAAGAGCAGAAGCGTAAAGTCGATGACAACATCAAGCGTTTAGAGGTCTGTTAAATAGTATAACTCAAGACATTAGTAAACAAGAGTAGGGCCTGGCGAATAATTTGGTCATGGTATTGACGTATTTATGGTGGAAATTTTGTTCATTATTCCGGTGTTATCTGAGAAACGATTAAAAATTATGCAAAATAGATTAGAAATTATAAAAAAAATAAAATTATTTGAGTGTCTTTAATAGATGGAAACTTACTGATTGTATTCAATCAATGAATAATATTTTTATGAAATATATAAATAAATATATGGATAAAATGTATGGCAGTTTATTAAATCATTTTCAATCGCGTATCTTATGACATAACGAACTGGAATCTGTAAAGTAGTCTTGAAGATCAGTCATCGAATGTAATCCTGGTATAAATATATGATATTTTCTCTTAAAAAAAGTATTATGTAACTATTTCATCATCATCACGTCCCTGACATCATCCCTGGATGAGGAAATGGACGTTAAACCTTTATTAGCATCATCATCTTCCATTTATTCCCAGTTTAACTAGTCGTGACACTAATAGAAACTTTCAATTCGTTTTAGCGGTGTAACTATATGAACAAAAATATAACAAAATACTCATAACAAAATACAAAATACATCATCATCTTCATCATCATCCTTCCTTTGAATTCCAGTTGAACTAGGGTCGGGATAAGAATAGACCTTCTCCACTCCTCTCTGTGGGGTTGAAAAGTTTTCCATTCTTTTTAGAAAATTTTGTAGCAATTTCTGAAGCCTAGGCGCTCACCAACCGAATGCCCTTTCTTACGTTGGTTTAGATCTTAGTGCTTTGTCGCCCTTTACGACACGTGCAGTCTGCGGTTCGTCTATTCTTCATCAACCCGGACACAACACGGGTAGCAAGCACTACAAGCAAAGTTACCACAGTTTTTCTATGAGAAGATGTTTTATTGTTTTCTCCAGGCACTGTTGCGGAAGCTGGATGACCTGGAGCCTGTTGAACAGAGCTTGGAGAGAAGCAGCTGTAAGCTGCTGCCCAGGCTTGACGACACCGGCTCACAGCTGCTGACAGCTGGCAGAGCTGAGCTGCAGCTGAGAGCAGCTGGGCTGCGAGACAGCCTCAGCAAAAGACTGGCTCAGCTCACAACTGACGCTGAGCAACAACAACAACTGCTACAGGGTACGGCTGCTGCCTGTGTTACATAATAACAGCTCAATAGGAATTTGATATAATGTAATAGGATTATAATATTAAACTCTCTCTCTCTCTCTCTCTCTCTCTCTCTCTCTCTCTCTCTCTCTCTGCGAGAGTGTAATGTATTTTTGGTATTATATTTTCTCAGGCTGTGCTGAGATTGACTCCTTCCTAACTGCCGCAGATAAAACTTTAAAATCATTGGACAGCCATCAACCAATCAGCGACCAGGAATCTATTGAGAGATTAAAAACAGCCGAGGATCTCTGTGCCAGTTTTATCGAGAGACAACCCGAGTTATCAGCGCTGAATCATTTGGGCTACACCCTGCCACTGGACGCTGATGACGCCTCCAGGCTCAAGAACTTGTCAGAGAGATGGATTAACGTACAGGCTAGTAATAATAATAATAATAATAATAATAATAATAATCGCCTATCTGTTGCACTCCAGCGTTTTAATGCTGTATGCAATGCGTTCGTGGCACATTGGCGAATGCGGCCTCCCAGAGCGTAGAGGAACTATTTTAAATATTTTTCATCTTTCTTTTAATTAAATAAAGTCTTTTTTATCATAATAATAATAATAATATTAATAATTAAAATAATAATTATAACAATAATTAATATCCGTCAATAATTAAAACGTCAGCCACTAGCTGCCCACTCCAGAGATCTGTAAGACTCTGCCTCCACTTCTCTAAGTCAGCATAATTCCATTTCCACCTGTGCTAATCAGTGCACGTCTAGTTCTCAGAATAATTCTTCCACACACCTAGAAGTGCCCAGTCCAGTAAGTCCTAATGCCAATCCTCGGGACTCTTCAGCGATAGTTGAGGACTCTCCAGCCAGTAGCTCAAGTAGGATGAGGGAAAGCTTACGTGTGGAGGAAAAGAATGAGTTGATTTCCAGCAGAACTGCGTTCATTGGAAATGGCTCTTCCACTTCCGTCAGAAATGGAAAGGGAAATGAAGACTTTGACACTTTGTCAAAAAATTACTATTAATAATAATAACAATAATAATAAATAATAATAATAATAACTATAATAATAACAACAATAATTAAAATTTATAAGGAATAACTTAATGAATCAGAATTAAAATGATAATTTAAATAATAATTTAAAATAACTTTCATCATATTCAAGGCTTATAGAAGATCAGATAATAGTAAAGTAACCATACCCATAACAATAATAATAATAAAACGCATTATAGTGAAATGATCAACAACGTTGATATCTAACATTTTTAATATCTCATGTTAAACCGTTAGGCAATTTAAACCATTTTCCATGCAACTAGTTTAGTGAATGTCCGAGATTTTACTCTCAGATCAGCGTGGCTGGGATTCGAACCCATGAGCATTCAATTCACCTCAGGATCTGTCACTTAAAACGTCATAACGTTACCCCTACGCTATTGAGACCTTCTGAATTAAGTAGCGAATGGTTGACTACAGGGCGATGCCAACGAAAGACGAAGGCACTATCAGCGTCAGGTTCTGCTGCGGGAAGACTTTGGAGAAAAGTGTAGGAACTGGGAGGAGTATGTGGAGAGAACGGAGAGAGGGGTGGAAGAGATGGAAAGAGGAGGAAGTGACTATGAGTCACTGGTGAAACAGCTTCAATATGTAGAGGTGATTATCTCATTAAATATCTCATTAAATATCTGATTAGTTACCTAATTATTTCATTAACTATCTCATTAAATATCTCACAAATTGCATAAATAATTTTCGCATTAATTATCTCTCTAAGTATAATAACCGCATTAATGTTTTCATGTTTTCTCCTTCACGTTTTCTGCTCTGACAATATGGAACTCTCTGCCACAAAACCTTCGATCTTGTAATTGTATTGATACTTTCTTTGGCAAGCTAAAAACCCATCTCTCTCCGCCATAGGTCTAAATTTTGACCCGCTTGCCTTGGATCATGGACTTGCACTGTTTTGATCTCGCTTTCTCTTGTGGTCTCTGTATACTCAGTCGTCATCGTGTGGTGCTTTGGCGCCTGTTTGTGTAGTGCCTGCAAGAGACGTCCTTGACATTGCCTTATGGCAAGGAACGGGACGTTAAATTCTTATTGATTGATTAATTTACTTATTAATATGCGACTCGTTAGGCCACTACCTATTTTACTATGTTTTGACTTCAGAGAACCATCTTAATACAGTTGCAGCTGAGTCAGTAGCGTGATTGATTACGTGGCAAACTGTGAATCAGTAGGTGCAGGGTTCAAATCCAGTGCTCTTTCTTTCGTTAGCGTGCTTCAAGTTAAAAAACTGACGCTAAATCTGCGATTTGATGGGTCAGACATTCAGCAGGACACGTCACCAAACAGCTGATACTTTCCACGCCTCTGATTGGCTAATCTCTGTGTATTTGATTGTGTGTGATTGGTCAGACATTCCAGCAGGACACGCCCACCAAGCAGCAGATACTTTACTCGATTATTGGTGATGGGCGGATGATGATTGAAAGTGGAGACTTGAAGAACCAGCCGGATTTTGAGAGGAGACTGAAGCTGCTATTGGATCAGTGGCTGGGCATTGTGAAGAGGATCAATCAGAGGAAAGGAGTCATCGACAACGAGATTGGACTGTGGAGGGCGTACAACGAACATCTGGGTAAAGTGAGAAAGATGATGAACGACGTTAAGTCACGTGTTCAAGGTCTAGAGGCTAAACCGACGCCTCCTTCTGTTGAAGAAATCAGACAAAATATTGAAACCTATAAGGTATTTACTTATTTAATATTTGTTATATATCATAATTCCCCGTGTTGTGTCCGGGATACTTGAAGAATAGACCAACCGTGTAAACATGCATGTGTCGTAGAAGGGACATAAAAACTAGAACCAAACCGACTTCAGAAAGAACATTCAGTTGGTGAGCACCCAGGCTCCAGAATTGCTACAAAACTTAAACGAATGGAAAACAGTCTATTCATATACCGACAATGGTTGAACTGGGATTTAAGGGATGATGATGAAGATAATGTTATATATTGTTATATGATGATAATGATGATGTTATATGTTTCTTAATCATTCAGTTATTGCTTAATCATTTAGTTATTACTGAATCATTCCGTTACTGCTGAATCATTCAGTCAGTTCTGATTCACTCGGTCATAACTGAATCATTCAGTCAGTTCTGATTCACTCAGTCATAACTGAATCATTCAGTCAGTTCTGATTCACTCAGTCATAACTGAATCATTCAGTCAGTTCTGATTCACTCTGTTATAAATGAATCATTCAGTCAATTCTGATTCACTCAGTCATAACTGAATCATTCAGTCATTGCTGAATCATTCGCTCACTGCTGAATCATTCAGACAGTGCTAAATCATTCAGTCACTGCTGAATCATTCAGTCACTACTGAATCATTCAGTTATTGCTGACTCATTCAAATACTGCTGAATAATTCCAATATTGATGAATCATTCATTTACAGTTGAATCATTCAGTTATTGCTGAATCATTCTGACTAATACTGAGTAATTCAGTCATTACTGAATCATTCAGTCACTGCTTAATCATTTAGTCACTTCTGAATCATTCAGTCATTGCTGAATGATTCAGTCACTACTGAATGATTCAGTCCCTGCTGAATCATTCAGTCATTACTGAATCATTCAGTCACTGTTGAATCATTCAGTGACTGCTGAATCATTCAGTCATTGCTGAATCATTCAGTCATTGCTGAATCATTCAGTCATTACTGAATCATTCAGTTATTGCTGAATCATTCAGTCATTACTGAATTATTCAGTTATTGCTGAATCATTCAGTCACTGCTGACTCGCGCACCTATCTATTTCAGACGTTGAAGGCGGACCTCTCGGCTGTTGAACCACTCTACAACAAGCTCGACTCTTACGCTGCTCTATTGCTGCCCTCACTCAGCAGGCAGCAGGCAGGCAGCGTGACCGAGGCAGTCAGTTCCAGCAAGCAGGACTTGACCCAGCTTAACCAGGTGATCGATGGTAGCTTGAAGAGGCTGGAAGATGCCATGGACCAGTGGATGGAAAGCGAGAGAGGGGTGGAGGAGTATTTGATGTGGTTGAAGGAGCACCAGAAGGGCATGCAGGCAGAGCTGCCTCAGAGGCAGGATGATCTTAACCAGGAGCTAGCGAGGCTCAAGGTCTAGACTCATGTTCTGATGTTTTAACTGTTAATTATTAACTTTTATATTTAATACTGAAACACATTTTTAATAGTGAACACATTTTTAATATTGAAACACATTTTTAATAGTGAACACATTTTTAATATCGTAACACATTTTTAATATTGAAACACATTTTTAATATTGAAACACATTTTGAATTTAATATTGAAACATATATTGAAGACCCCTCATATGTGAAAATTAAGAGAAAAGCGGAAGAAGGAGAAGAATGAAGGCGTTATATTCCTTAGACCTGCCAGTAGGCAGTACACCAAGAGAGAGAGAGAGAGATTGAAATACTTTAATTAGCGGCTCTGTGCAATAACAATAAGATTAGCTCAACTCTACCGACCATCTGCTATCGAAGAGGAGGATAAGTGTAGATCATGATCGATTGATTGATTGATAAAGTGATTGATTGATAGGACATTTTAAGATTTTATAGTTCGTTGTTATCTCATTTTCATCACTTTGGTGAGTCTATTGATATAATAGAAAGCCAGTTATAGTGTTGTCATTAAGATGATGTGGTGAGACAGGTATGGTACGCTTCATATTTTATAGTCAGGGTTAATCTTTCATCAAGTATTAATTTCTACCAAATTTTTAAGCTCTGCATGTTATTATTTATAAATTTTGTGTTTGATTGACTTCAGGATCTGTCAAAAAGTCTTTCGCCAGGTGACAGCAGACTGAAGAAGCTGCGAGACAATGCAGCCCAGCTGTCTAAGCAGCTTAGCCCCGAGCAGCTGCTGTCACTCAATCAGTGGGTGGAGCTACTGAAGAGCAGGCAGGAGGAGCTTAGTGATCAGGTGGCGAATAGGATTTATCTGATTGGTGGAAAACTAGGTCAGTGGGAGGAGTTTGACACAGATTACAGAGATCTGATGAAGATGATGGAAGAGGCAGAGTCAGAGATGTTTGACACGGATAAGGTCAGCATGGAGGACATAGTAGAGAGCCTGCAGGAGGTTAGTTCAGTCTGATCAATCAATTAAATAATGCAGTGTGATTAATCGAACAAGTAAATCAATCAATCTGTAAGATGTGGTACGTGTGTATTGATATGATGATGTGTGTTTATGTGATGTATGTGTAGGGATGTGATTTATGTGTATGTATGTGTAGGGATGTAATTTATGTTTATTCAGTTGACGTATGTGTATTTATAATATTTGTATTTATGTGATGTATGTATATTTGTAACGATGTGTATTTATGTGATATGTACCTATGTGACCTGTGTTTATGTGGCGTGTATTTATGTGACGTGTATTTATTTGACGTGTATTTATGTGACGTATGTGTAGGGATGTGACGTGAGACTGAAGAGATTGGAGAGAGAGAAGAGAGAGTTAGAGGAGAGAGGAGAGAGGCTGTGTGAACAGAGCGGTGGTGTCACAGCCAGAGAGCTGCAGCAGAAGTTGAGAGCTCTGAATGATCAATGGCAAACACTCAGCAACAATGTGGCTGTCAGGTTAACATCTCATTTCATTTTACTTAACGTTAAGCTCACAGGCACTGAGTCAATGGCAACTCGAGCTACCGTCACCAAGCATTATTGAAATCTTAGAATTCTCGACCCCGTGTTGTGCACGGGTGTGGTTGGACCACTGCAGAATAGGGCAACCGCAAACAATCTGTCACGTGTACGTAAGAGGCGACTAAGGAAGGAGCCAAGGACAGCAAGAGGGGACCCACCTCACCATGAAATATTTTCCTACAGGATTTAATGTTAATTAATCCATCTAAGTAAGGAAGGTAACGGGAAACCACCTCAGAAGCCATACTTTTCCCAAGCTATTGGCTACACAAGGTATGGATAAGGCATAGACTTTGTGATGGGATTAACTCGTTGATCTAAGGAGGGCTCTTATGGAGCGAGAAAGCAGACTTTGAGCATGAATATATACCTTGAACCTGCCACTTGGCAGTGCACTAAGAGAGAGAGAGAATGCTTGTTTAACCACTGGTTGCTGATTAATGGTATTTGTGTGCTGGGCAGGCTGAGGAAGCTGATGGAGACACTGGAGATAGTGAAGCAGCTGGAGCTGAACATGCTGCAGCTGCGGCAGTGGCTGCTGAGAGCTGAGCAGCTGCTGACCACGCCCCTCGTCTTCAAGAGACCTGACAGCAGTGAGCTCAAACAACACATCAAAACACATCAGGTAGCACATCAAAACACATAAAAACACATCAGGTAGCACATCAAAACACATCAGGCAACACATCGTAACACATAAAAACACATCAGGTAGCACATAAAAACACATCAGGTAACACATCAAAACACATCAGGCAGCACATCACTAAGCATCTAAACACATCAAAGCACATGAAAATACATCAGGTAACACATCTAAACACATCAGGTAGCACATCACTAAGCATCTAAACACATCAAAACACATGAAAATACATCAGGTAACACATCTAAACACATCAGGTAGCACATAAAAACACATAAAAGCACATTGGGTATCACATCAAAACACATCAGGTAGCACATCAAAACACATCAGGTAACACATCTAAACACATCAAAACACATCAGGTAACACATCATAACACATCAGGTAGCACATCAAAACACATCAGGTAACGCATCTAAACACAACAAAACACATCTAAACACATCAAGTATCACATCTAAGCACATCTAAACGCATCTAAGCACAGCAAAACGCATCGGTAGCACATCTAAACACATCAAAACACATCAGGTAGCACATTGAAACACATCAAAACATATCAGGTAGCACTTCAAAACACATCAGGTAACACATCTAAACACATGAAAACACATGAGGTAACACATGTAAACACATCAAAACACATCAGGTAACACATTTAAACACATCTAAACACATCAGGTAACACATCTAAACACAGAAAAATACATCGGTAGCACTTCTAAACACATAAAAACACATCAGGTAGCACATCTAAACACATCAGGTAACACATCAAAGCACATCAGAACACATCAGATAGCATACAAGGCAGCACATAACAGCATATCAGGCATGCATCACTTTAAAACACATTGATTGATTGATTGATTGATTGATTCATATATTTATTGCTAGGACCTGCTGAAGGAGGTTGACAAGCACACCCTCTTTACTGATTGATTGATTGATTGCTAGGAGCTGCTGAAGGAGGTTGACAAGCACACCCACTTTACTGATTGATTAATTGACTGATTGATTGATTGTCTGATTGATTGATTGATTGGTTGATTGATTGACTGATTGATTGATTGATTAATCTCTAGGACCTTCTCAAGGAGGTAGAGAGACACACCCTGCCCGTGGCCTCGGTGCTTGACCTCTGTGAGAGCCTCATGAGGGACGTGGACGCCTGCCCTACCCAGGCAGAGGTGCAGACCCTCCAGCTAGCCAGGGACTCCCTCGAGCATCGGTGGAAAAACATCACCAGCAGAGCGGCTAAGAGGAAAATATTGTAAGATCTGTCTCTATCCCACTTACCTATAACAAGATATTGTAAGTTCTGTCGCTATCCCACTTACCTATAACAACATATTGTAAGTTCTATCTCTATCCACTTACCTATAACAAAATATTGTAAGATCTGTCTCTATCCACTTACCTATAACAAAATATTGTAAGTTCTGTCTCTATCCACTTACCTATAACAAAATATTGTATTGTTTCATGAAGTCACAGGGTCCAAGTTTGAAAATTTAATCTGATTTTAATTGAAAAGTTGTGAAATCTATAAAAAGCTAGCTGTTTTTATCTTTTCATTTTTCTTTAACACTGAATGCTTTGAGGGTAACAAAATAATTTTGAGAAAGCAGACATTAAAATATAAATACATGTTAATATATTTAATCTGTAAGATGGCGTAATGAATACTTGAATAAACGAGTGTAATAATGACTTTTTATTTTTATTGTGGTGTTATTTTCTCTGCGTTATTTTTATTTCCGCTCTATTTACACGCAGCCTGGATGTGATGTATTTATTTTCGCTCTATTTGCACGCAGCGTGGATGTGATGCATTTATTTCTACTCTATTTGCACGCAGCCTGGAAGAGATGTTTTTATTTTCGCTCTATTTGCACGCAGCCTGGAAGAGATGCTACCACTATGGCAGAAAATCTCTATGGATGGTCAGACACTGAGCCGATGGTTGGACTCACAGGAAAGACTTCTCAATGATCCCACCAGCAGAGAGGCAACATTCGATGATATGAAGCTGGAGTGCCGGAGAATAAAGGTATTTTAGAATGTCTCAATAGTGTAGGGGTAACGTCATGAAGTTTTAAATGACAGATCCTGAGGTTTATTGAACTCTCGCAGGTTCGAATCCCAGCCGCGCTGATGTGAGAGTAAAATCTCGGACATTCATTGGACTGGTTACACGGAAAATGGTCTAAATTTTCTAACGGTTTAAACATGTGGTGTTAAAAAGTGATAGATATCAACATAGTTGATCATTTCACTAATATGCGTATTAACTTTTTAATTTTTTTATTTTGTGGAATTTGCACCGTTTTTGAACCTTCTTCTTGCTCGCCGACTTGATGTTGTCTCAGTAGTGCTCGACGTTGTCATTGATGACTGTAGCACTGTAATTGTTGTTATGTTATGTTATTTATTACGTGCTAATAATTCTACTCCTGATTTACTAGCTCTTAATGCTTTGCTAAAGTTCTTATATTGCTTAGTATTCTGTAGCATGGTTGACGGTTGCTCTCTGATTGTTGTAGTTGTAGTTGTCTTTCATATACAATCAATGAATTAGTAAGAATTTAACGTCTTGTTCCCCTCACCATTAGAAAATGTCAGGGACGTCTATTGCAGACTCTGCACAAACAGGCGCCAAAGCACCACACGATGACGACTGAGTGCACGAAGACCACAAGAGCAAGCGAGATTAAAACAAAAAAATGATACATTTACTTATCTTCATATAGCTGAAAGTAATATATACTGTAGATTTCATCTATGTGAAGGTATTGACTTTGTGTTAGCTTTTCCACATGACTATAGACGGCTTCCTGTTTCTTAGCGTTTAGTTATCAATTAAGTTTTTAATGTTCCATTTAATTTACTTAACCATTTAATTTAGACTTATTGTCTATTCTCTATTGTTGTTGTTGCTCAAATGTTCTCTTGACATCATTCATACACGTTGTTGTTGTGTGTTGCTGTTGTTGTTGTTGTTATTGTTGTGACACAGTTATTCTCTTGACATCATTCTTACGCTCTGTTGCTGCTATTGTTGTTGTTGGTGCTGCTCAAGTATTGCTCTGTTGTTGTTGCTCAAGTATTGCTCTGTTGTTGCTCAAGTATTGCTCTGTTGTTGTTGCTCAAGTATTGCTCTGTTGTTGTTGCTCAAGTATTGCTCTGTTGTTGTTGCTCAAGTTGCACTGTTGTTGTTGTTGTTCGAGTTTTGCTCTGTTTTTGTTATTGTTCAAGTTTTGCTCTGTTGTTGTTGTTCAAATATTGCGTTGTTGTTGTTGTTGCTCAACTATTGCTCTGTTGTTGTTGTCTCTCAGGACTTCCTGGACTCCCTGCAGCAGCAGCGCGAGCAGCTGGAACAGCTGAACCACAGCTACTGCAGACTGGCTCGTGAGGGGCGGACAGACACTGATGGTGTCATCAGGCGAGGCGTGGACGAGGTGAACGACCAGTGGGACAGGCTGCACGGCAGAGCCTCGGCTGTTGTCAGGAGACTCTCTCATCTGCTCAGTGTCAGAGACGACCTCGACGCTAATCGTCAGGCGCTTATCATGTGGCTGGCTAATCTGTCTGACGCCCTGACTGACTGTGGTCAGCTAGATGACGCCTCTGTGGGAGAAGTCTGCAGGGTGAGCCCTCGACACTGTAAATTGATAGATTGATTGGTTGATTGATTGATTGATAGCTCTTCATACTGTCCTGTGTCTACTGAACGCTCTGTCAGTCACTTGTCTAGACTGCAGTACTTGTGTCACGTTGTCTCCTAGTTCAAGTACCTGTACCCCCATTGATCTATTGCTTGCTCGATTGATTGATTGATTGCAGGCAGTAAGACAAGAGTTAAGCGCTAACACACCTCGTTTAGACTACGTGTACAAGGCCAGTGACTACCTCATACAGAAGGCTGAGCCGAGTGACGCAGCTGCTGTACAGCTCGACGTGGAGGAGTTTCAGCAGCTGCACGACAGCGTGCTGGCCCAACTAGCAGCTCTAGAGAAAAGAGCTGCTGCCCAGCTGGGCCCGGTATGTACTTACCAAAAGTACACGTGGAGAGATAGATCTAAATTAAATAAAATTATAATAATAAATTAAAATAGTATACGTGGAGAGCTGGATTTAAGTTGAATGAAATTATGATGGCAATAAATTAAATTATATTAAAAAATAATCCCCTTGTCAGGGGGTTAAAAATTTAATAATAATAATAATAATAATAATAATAATAACGATATTAAAACATTCTTTTAAGCAGCAAGATGACCTCAAGAAGAAGGGAGGTAATTCAACACTCATTTCTCGAATCATTTGTATCAAACCTCAGGTTCTGTACACCCGGGGTAAATAAAACATGTAGTATTACACTTTAGTATTACACTTTAGTATTACACTTTAGTGTTATACTTTAGTGTTATACTTTAGTGTTATACTTTAGTATTACACTTTAGTGTTATACTTTAGTATTACACTTTAGTATTACACTTTAGTATTACACTTTAGTGTTATACTTTAGTGTTATACTTTTGTTATTTTCACATTTAGAATTTTCACTTTAGTATTACACTTTAGTATTTCGCTTTACTATTACACTTTACTATTACACTTTACTATTACACTTTAGTTTTACCCTTTAGTATTGACAGCGTCACTGTTGTTTCAGCATCGCGGAGTCAATGACGAAGCCGTTAGAAGAATAAAGAACAAGATCGAGTCTGGCATGAAAGCATCAGCCAATCAGCTTGAAGCAGCGGTGAGGACTGTAAAATAATAATTAGTGATACACTCTGCAATGCATTTTCTGTTGCTAAATGATTCACTGCAGTAGTAAAGTCACTGTTAACATTTAGCATGTTGTCAATTTATCAAATGTCAGTGAACCTTTAGCACTTACTGTAACATCCTACTATTAATAATTATCTAAGATTGTTGTATTGATTGCTTCATGGATTAATTTACTCTTGGATTAATTGACTCTTGGATTAATTGCCTCATGGACTAATTGACTCTTGGATGGTTGATTCATTAACCGATTAACTGATTCATTGAATTTATTCATTGAAATTTTCTGTAGTGATGTGTGCTGTTGGGGACGTCCCTAACATCACCCCTAGATGAAGAAACGGACGTTAAACCTTTATTAGTATTCTTATTAGTAATTTATGTACGTAGCAGAGAACTTGAGCGACTAATGCATTTTGTTGTTTGATTGATTAATTGAATTAATTGATTCATTCATTGCATTGATTGCATCGATTGGTGGATTGATCGATCGATTGATTGATTAATTGATTGATTATGGATCGATTGATTGATTGTTCGATTGATTGATTGATTAATTGATTGATCGATTGATTGATTGATTAGGTTGGCAAGGTTGATAACGACTATGGCAGTAGACTCAGTGACCCCTCTGACCCCAGTGATGATTCATCTAGCAGAAAGTCTGCAGGCAGGCGACCAATCACAGCGCTCGGTACATCTAGACCTCGCGGTAGCATCTAACACTTTTCTATTGTTTGCTATTTTCAGATTGCTACTGTTAAATCATTAACTGAATGAATGCTGCTATAAAATCAAATCTAGTATAAGTTCATATATAAGCGGTTCAATATCAGTCAAAAATATACTTATTTATTTATTTATTAATTGATTGATTTATTGATTGATTCTTGATTTACTGACTGGACTGATTGTTTGATTGATAAAGAAAAGCTGGTAAAGCTAAGGTTAACGTCAGTTTCCTCACTCGAAGGCGATGTCAGTGACTGTGGAGCCCAGGATTTGAACCCCGCACATACTGATCCGCGGTCGAGTATCTTACCGACATCGCCACTGGCTCCAGCTGATTGTTTGATTGATAGAACTGATTGATTGGTTGGTTTGTTGGTTGACTGATTGATTTATTGATTGATTGATTGGTTAATTGTTCTATTGATTGATTGACTGACTGACTGATTGGTTGGTTTGTTGGTTGACTGATATATTGACTGATTGATTGATTGATTGTTGTTAGCGCCAGTAGACGGAGAGCTGAGTGGACTGGAGATGGAGCTGGAGCAGCTGGAGGACTGGCTGGCAGGGGCCGAGGCTATGCTGGGTGTGGTGAGAGTCTCCCCTGCTGATCTGCCTCAGTTCCAGCAGAGCATGAGAGAACACCAGGTGACGCTGCTTATGTTGTGGACTGAGTGGTCCATGTTTAACGTCTGTCTCCACATTGACAAGTCATGCTTGCAAAATCATTTCTACGTTGATAAACACTTCTCGATAGCATCTCTGAGTAGTCATGGGGCATGCATTGCTGCTGTATATGTATGTATATATATATATATATATATATATATATATATATATATATATATATATATATATATATATATATATGTAGATGCATTATATTTAATATGTATATACATATATATATATTTTTATACATATATATGCATATATATATATATATATATATATATATGCATATATATATATATGCGTAGGAGCTGATGGCGGGGATCGAGGCCTGGAGGGACAAGGTGAGCTCTATACGAGGCAGTCTCGCTCAGGTCCTGCAGCAGGGAGGGGCGGGGAGCAGAGGCCTCGGGCTCCTGGCTAGCAGGGTCTCCCAAGGGACGGGCCGGTGGGACGCTGTGTGTCGTCGAGCCCTGGACTGGAGGCAGCAGCTGGAGCGGTCACTCCTGAGCAAGTTCCGTGAGAACGTGGGGGACCTGGAAGCGTGGCTGGAAGAGTCCAGAGAGGAACTGTTGTCTCTTGAACTCGATCAGCCGATAGCTGAAGATGTGGCAGAGGAGGAACTAGAGGGGAAGAGATTGGTGATAGCCGTATGTTGACTATACTTACTGATTTATGAGAGGATAAACAATGGTATTTACTGCAAGTGTAGATAGAGATAATTGATTTAGAGAATAATGGATTTACTGTGTTTAGATAGGGATTACTGACGTAGGCTGATTTACATTAGGCCTATATTTGTTTTAGTTGTAGACGTACCAAACTGTTTCTACCAACACCTGTAGGACATCCAAGCTGTGTGGTAATTGAAAGATGTATTGTAAGTGCTAAGTGGTACTGAATGAGTTGTCACGTACATCGTCTGAAGATATTGACCCTGCAGTTGATTGATTGATTGATTTTTAATTGATTCCCTACTAATTGATATTTGATAAATTGGTTGATTTATTTAGATATTTATCGATTGACTATGATTGATTGATTGAACGATTAATCGATTGATTGATATGACCACGCAGGACGTGGCAGATGACTGTGGGGAGATGCTGGGGATGCTAGAAAGCTTCAGGGAGGTGGCGGACTATCTCCTGGAGAGCTCTGAGAGCTCTGGAGACAGTCTGGTGGACCTGGAGGAGGACAGGCAGAGAATGGAGGAGCTGAACGAACAAGTGGCAGCTCTGCTGCGAGCCTGTGAGGACGCTAGGGCCCTGCTGGACGGGCGGCTAGGCCTTCAGTCAAGAGTAAGCACCGAGAACTCTTATCATGAGTACTTAACGAGAACTTGCTGAGAACTCTTATCATGAGTACTTAACGAGAACTTGCTGAGAACTCTTATCATGAGTACTTAACGAGAACTTGCTGAGAACTCTTATCATGAGTACTTAACAAGAACTTGCTGAGAACTCTTATCATGAGTACTTAACAAGAACTTGCTGAGAACTCTTATCATGAGTACTTAACGAGAACTTGCTGAGAACTCTTATCATGAGTACTTAACGAGAACTTGCTGAGAACTCTTATCATGAGTACTTAACGAGAACTTGCTGAGAACTCTTATCATGAGTACTTAACGAGAACTTGCTGAGAACTCTTATCATGAGTACTTAACGAGAACTTGCTGAGAACTCTTATCATGAGTACTTAACGAGAACTTGCTGAGAACTCTTATCATGAGTACTTAACGAGAACTTGCTGAGAACTCTTATCATGAGTACTTAACGAGAACTTGCTGAGAACTCTTATCATGAGTACTTAACGAGAACTTGCTGAGAACTCTTATCATGAGTACTTAACGAGAACTTGCTGAGAACTCTTATCATGAGTACTTAACGAGAACTTGCTGAGAACTCTTATCATGAGTACTTAACGAGAACTTGCTGAGAACTCTTATCATGAGTACTTAACGAGAACTTGCTGAGAACTCTTATCATGAGTACTTAACGAGAACTTGCTGAGAACTCTTATCATGAGTACTTAACGAGAACTTGCTGAGAACTCTTATCATGAGTACTTAACGAGAACTTGCTGAGAACTCTTATCATGAGTACTTAACGAGAACTTGCTGAGAACTCTTATCATGAGTACTTAACGAGAACTTGCTGAGAACTCTTATCATGAGTACTTAACGAGAACTTGCTGAGAACTCTTATCATGAGTACTTAACGAGAACTTGCTGAGAACTCTTATCATGAGTACTTAACGAGAACTTGCTGAGAACTCTTATCATGAGTACTTAACGAGAACTTGCTGAGAACTCTTATCACTGAACTTGCTGAGAACTCTTAAACTCTTTCCGTGAGAACTTAACTGAGAAAAAAAGTAAAAGTTGATAAAGCTAAGGTTAACGTCAGTTTCCTCACTCGAAAGCGATGTCAGTGACGGGCGAGCCCAGGATTTGAACCCCGCACCATCTGATCCACGGTCGAGTATCTTACCGACTTCGCCACTGGAACTTTAACTATTCATTGTCCTAATTCTACCTAAATGTCTAACAAGTTCACAATTGATTGGAATGAGTCAATCAAACAGAGTGGTTGATGTATGTCTGAGTAAATAGTCAACTTATGGTTGCTTCTGAAAATTGATATTGAAAACATTGTTTAAACTGTTATATATTTTCTGTAATATATTATAGAATTAAATGTCCTGTGACTCTCTTGAATGTCTGACAGTGCATATTGAACGTTCCATAAACACTCACATAGAGTTCACATTGAGACCAATATCATGTATTAGTTTAATGTTATTTATAAGTTCCGTCGTTTAGCTGGTAATGAATGGTAGAGTGTCTTTTATTTTTACTGGATGAAACTGACTGATATAATAATGAGTATTTTATTGTATTTACTGTAGAAAGTGACGGGTATTTTATTGTATTTTCAGGGAGAAAGTGCCGGGTGTTTTATTGTATTCTACAGGAGAAAGTGACGGGTATTTTATTGTATTTTTCAGGGAGAAAGTGCCGGGTGTTTTATTGTATTCTACAGGAGAAAGTGACGGGTATTTTATTGTATTTTTCAGGGAGAAAGTGCCGGGTGTTTTATTGCATTCTACAGGAGAAAGTGACGGGTATTTTATTGTATTTTTCCGGGAGAAAGTGACGGGTGTTTTATTGTATGATACAGGAGAAAGTGACGGGTACTTTATTGTATTCTACAGGAAGGAAGTGACGAGTATTTTATTGTATTTTTCAGGGAGAAAGTGACGGATATTTTTCGAGGGCATCCTCTCAGCCAAGCTCTACACCCTACAGTCACTCTAAGAAGGTGTGTGACTCTTCGGTTTATTCGCTTTTATTTATCAAACCGAATGAAAATCTCATTTTATGACAATTTCTTCCTATGATTCCTATATCTGCACCTCCTCCAACATTTCCGTCCGTGACCGATTGGTTAGATTCCAGTCTTCTAGAAGACGTCTGTACACACTTGAGCTACCGTTACTGTACCTGATTGAAGCATATTTTAGCAGATAATGCAAGTTTACTAGAGAACAACGGATGAAGTGGTGCTCCTGTGTGCCGTGATGTTACTTTTTTTAAACCAGTAGGTTGTAGTATGTTTAACGTCAAGGTTTAGAAGCACAAGGCTTCCCTTTAAGATGACTCGATACACTCGAGCTACCGTCACAAAGATTAATGTACCAGTAAGTTACTGGTAAGTCACTGGTAGGTAACTTACCGGTAGATATGTAACTCAACGTATCTCACTAAGTAATGTTACATGAAAAGTGATGAAAATGTGATGTTACTTAGGTAGGTTGTAGTGTGTTTAACGTCAAGGTTCGGAAGTACAAGGCTTCTCTTCAAGACGATTCTACACACTCGACCTACCGTCACAAAGATTAATGTAACAGTAACGAAGGTTACTTATGTCACTTATTATCTGATGTTACGTGAAAGTTTGCTGATAAGATATATAATCAAAATGAGTAGAGAAAAATGTGTTCAACAGCTTTCTGCAGTATAATTATTATTGTTTATTCGCCCAATGATGTTTCTGTAACTGCTGGTTTGCTAATAATACTCTACTGTTCAGTCAGTTTCTTGAAATGGGCATTACCTTCTGCTCAGTTTCTATTCTATTCTGAAATTCTGTACTGGAACTTTCTGCGGTTTTCAGATTGAACAAAAATAAACGCATATATTATTCGTCATTATCAGATGTAGAGAAATACAAATGTATCTAGCATCTTTCTATTCTTGCACCTCTGACCTAATCTCCCTGACACCCCCCCTCCTGCAATTTTAGCATTATTCACTACTTCTAGAAATTTTCACAGTTAGCCAGGGTTGAGAATTTCATGCCCTCTTTTTGAACCCTGTAGACAAATAGACTAAACAATTTAATGTAAACAATCTATCTAAACAAATTATTTTTTCGTAGAAAATCTTCTCGACAGTGTTTAATATTTGAAATGTAGGCCTACGTTAAGTGTCTTTCAGAGAGACCCCCTGCAATTTTCGCAGTATTCACTAATTCTAGAAATTCTAACTTCTGCCAGGGGTGAGAATTTAGCGCCCTCTTTGAAAACTTTTTAGAAAAATGTGTAAAAATTTTATATTTTAATAGAAAAACCTCTTAAACAGTGTTTAATATTTGAAATGTACGTTAAGTGTCTCTCAGTGAGAAGTCACTAAATATCGGTAGTGCTTATCATGCAGGACGAAAAAAGGCCCTGCTTATTTAAATCTTTAAAGTGCATTATGATGATGATGATGATCAACTATTTTGATATCTATCACTTTAACATCTCATGTTTAAACCGTTACGCAATTTAGACGATTTTCCGTATAACCAGTCCTGCGAATGTCTGAGATTTTACTCTCAGATCAGCGCGGCTGGGATTCGAACCCATGAGGGTTAAATTCATCTCAGGGTCTGTCATTTAAAACTTCAGGACGTCACACCTAGGCTACTAAGACATTCTATAGTCATATTGTATTACGATATTGTTATTATATTATCATATTATATAGACTTTATTTCACCAATACATGGTAGTTTCGAACAAAGATATAGAAAAAAAGAAAAATAAACGAAAAGAAACAACACTTTGCATACAAGTACATCTAAGCAATGCAAACCTTGTAGTTTACAAGTGACAAACAGAATCAAATCAACTCAATTATTCTTTGGAATATTCAATATGTAGCATTTTGTCAACGTAGATCCAAAATTTTAATCGTACTTTAGCAACAGAATCAACAAACGAAATATTATATTTCCTTTGTAAACTTTCAAATTCTAAATAATAATTGTATGACAGTACTGCTTTATGTATTGTACTGCATATAATTACAATCAAATGAAATTCAGTTTTACTTTTAATACCCTGTGAATTGTGTTGAGGTCAACGCTGTTAAAAAAACTTTTCACTCGCTAGAGACAAGTGTAACAATAATTTAGAGTTTTTCACTCGCTGGAGGCGCCACATGTGTTTGTGAAGCATTCTATGCCTCAGTGATAGGATGAACAGTGTACAACGTCTCACTAGATTGTGATCTACATTTAAACTATAGCATATCGTCATCCTTGTGTGAGGAAACGGCCGTTAATAATGTACTGCTGTTATTTTATTCAGTCAGTAGATGAAATATCAAAGTGTTTAGTTAATAGAATTACTGTAGTTAACTGTGTTGTTGACAATCAAAGGCACGTTTCGAAGCTAGGCAACGACATAGAAAAAATGCTCAAAAACTCCGGTAAACCCTTACATTATCTGGCATGCACTTCCGTTTAGCTTAATTGGTTTGGGAATGCACCACTCTTTGCATTTTACTGCATTTCATTTTATATTCGTTATGCATTCGCTATATATTGCTTTAAGGGATCACGCATGCTAGACACAAAACTATTGGTTTAAACTGGCATGCGCATTCGGGTATATTTAGTTCGGTATGCTTGTATCACGTTTATTTTACATTTGAGCTTGTTTTAGTTTGCTAGATATCTTTGTCTAGTTGTTTTCACGGGTTGCTCTAGCATGGTATTGCGCTGTTTATAATGCATTTTGCTCTTTGTATCTCTATATTTCATATAGTTTTGTATAAATATGCAAATTATGAAACATTTCATAGAGTTTTCGGCACCTTCAAAACTTATTTAATCTAATTAGGATATCAGTAATGATGTTCGCATGCCCATATATTTATTTATATAGAACATACTAATAATCTTTTTATTTACGTATATAAGTTAAGCGTTTCTATTTCAATATCACACTGTTTATCTTGAACACTCACTCGCTCTGTTATGTAAGAATTTATATATAAGCGAAAGTTACTCTTTAGTTCATCTTATATGTCTATTGGGGTTTTAGAGCGATTTTATCGGTTTAATTTGGTCTATTTATTTCAGTATATTTAACATTGGGCTTTGTGTTAGTGTCGTTTGGTTTATTTTTTGCATTGCTTAACGACCTAAACCATCTTGAAGTGTTTTCATGATGACATTATAATGACATTATGATATCTCATTATAATGTCTTCATCCAATATCATATCCATGTCATATTTAAATTTATAGCCTGATGTCACTTTTCATAAAGAGCACTTCATAGATCAACAAGTCAATCGCTTTACAAAAGGCCCTCTCATATTCATACCTTCTGTAGCCTATAGCTTTAACGATATTTCTTCTTAGATTCCCTTTGCCTTCCTCATTTATTCTTATATATACATACATACATATATATATATATATATATATATATATATATATATATATATATAATATATATATAATATATATATAATATATATATAATGTATATATATATTATATATATATATATATATATATATATATATATATATATATATACTTATATGTTATGCATATACATGTATATAATATGGCTGGAGCCAGTGGCGATGTCGGTAAGATATTCGACCGCGGATCAGTGTGCGGGTTTCAAATCCTGGGCTCGCCCGTCACTGACATCGATTTTGAGTGAGGAAACTGACGTTAACATTAGCTTTTTTAGCTTTATGTATATATATACATATATATATATACAATTATATATATGTATTTACATATATGCATATAGATATATATATATATATATATATACATATATATGCATAGATATATATATATATATATATATATATATATATATATATATATATATATATATATATATATATATATATATGCATATTCGTCTATATACAATACAGTACAGCTGTTACTAGTAGGGTTCACTCAATTCTATTAAATATTATTAAGAATATGCGGTAGAGAATTTTTTTATTAAACTGTTAATTAAGAAATGACATCAGAGAGACTTAACATCATAACATCGCCAAGTAGGATATAAATAATGAAATGTTTGATATTGTTTACTCCTTACATTTACAATTTCTTAGATAATTAGCATAGGTAATCAAACTGAATAGATCGTTTAGATAATTGATTGAACAGGTAAATATTAGTACATCATCATTACGTAGAAAAGTAATTAGAACGTTTGATTCTTATAGATAATTAAATGGAAAATTTGGTTTCAATAAAATGGTCATTTAATTTGTGTAATAGATTATTTGATTGATTTGTAGCAAAGCACCGACAGTGATTTCAATAAATGAATGATTGACTGACTGATTGATTAATTGATTGCTAGATTGATCGATTGATTTATGTATGTAGGCCTATTGATTGATTGAATGACTGACTATTAGATTGATTAATTGATTCATTGATTTATTGATTGACTGACTGACTGATTGATTGATTTATTATTCGATTGATTATTTAATTGATTGATTAATAGATTGATTGACTGATTCATTGATTGTTTGAATTGATCGTTTAATCGACTGATTGATTGATCTACTTGCAGTAGAACGCCGATGAGGACAGACTTCGCCGGGGCGGGCAGGCGAGGCCTGGGTCTGCTGGGACGAGCCTGCAGGGCGGCCGTGCCCATCCAGGCGCTGATGATGCTGCTGCTCGGGGCTGCCTCAGTGGTGCCCGTGTGTGAGCAGAACTGCCTCGGCTCTATTATGGAGTCCCTCAGCTTTCCGAACGGTCCCCCGCCCATATAGACCTCGTGGAATAACATCAAAATATATACCATGTGAAGTAACATCAAAATATAGACCTCGTGGAGTAACATCTAAATATAGGCCATGTGGAAATAACATCAATCTAAATATAGAACAAATGGAATGACATCAAAATATAGACAACGTGGAATAACATCAAAATATAGACCACGTGGAGATAACATCAATCAAATATTACTTGTTAATTATATAAATGCTAACGCACAGTTACATCAGTTAATTGAGTTGAACATATATTTCTCTTTCTCCTCAAGAGACAAATTAGCTAATCAATCAAGTAATACCTGCGTCGGTGTAAGAAACGTGTTGTGGTAAAGTTAAACTCGTGTAATGTATTGTACAGTGTATTATATTGAAAGCCTTTGTTTGCATTAAATTATTGCTGGACTTAGAGAGTTAATTGATGAATTTTAGTTTAGTGCAGCTTTGGCTTTTTTGATCATTTACAAATGAATGAAATTGATATCCATCTTGCTGTACGAATGGGATATTACAGGCGTTAACAGATTTAATTTATGCAGCTTAGTTGTGCGTTTTCTTTGTTTAGATTATTTCTTTTCATTTACATTTGAAGTTTTTGATGCTAATCACGTCTGACATTTCTAACATGGTGCTATGTGTTTGGCTTCCTAGAATTCTTCGCTGCTTTGTTTGTGCTGTGCTAGAGAAATAGAAAGCCAATGTAGAGGTCGATCAATCAATAAATCAATCAGCCATTCAGCTTAAAACTATATATAAAGTGCAGTATAAATATACAACGTAGTCTAGCCCGCCAAATGTTTCACCGTATGTGGCCCTTCTCCGATAATAATAATAATGTATTGTTAAATGTCAAATGTTGTCGGGGTATTTTTCAATGCCTTGGACCAGACATTGATCTCGTCACTGGAATGTTGTGATGAGTTAGAGTGGTAACCCTCTCAACGCCTGAATTTAGACACCACACGACTTCTCGAAATTATCTCTCGGTGCTTTGATTTCGCTACTATTTTTTCTTGTGCCTGTAGCTATGCAGTGTCTGTGTGTGCTTGTTTCATCGTCTGTCTTAGACTCTATGTCATCGTGGACAAAGAAATGAATTTCAAAAGCATCAGTGGTTTGATTTATAACTGAGTGTAAACCTGTAATACAATAAACTAAATATAATTGAATTAAAATTAGTCGGTATGATACTTCCTACTATAGAAGTCAACAGGGCTGCGGTCTAGTTTAACGTCAGTTTTCTATCTGGTAAATGTGTCAGAGAAAGGACGGGCACTGGATTTGATCTCTGCACCTATCCTTATAATATAATAAGAGTAAAAAGAATATTCATATATTACTGGTACACTGGTAGTTTTTAATCAATTAACTTTATCTCCAACGGGCTACGACAGATTTTCTGGACTGTATTGAACTCCAGCACTGAACGTCTAATACTCATTTATCTCTTAATTCAATTACCTCACGAGCACTCGCTCGTTACTTCACTCGACAAACAGTCTTCACTTTGTCACCTGTTTACTCCACACACTCTCTCTCTCTCTACCCCTCTCACATCTCTGTACACAGCACCAGTCAGTCATCTACCCAGCATCAAACATCTAAACACCCTTCACACTTTCATGTGACTGGGACTGGGTAAACAGTCTAGACACACACAGTATTGCGCCATTCATGGGTTAGTGTTAAACGCTTAATATAGAAACGTAATAGATCGACTCAACAATGTTCGAGCGCTTTATCGGATAATTGTTATTTAAAATTAGCCTTTGATTCAGGGAATATCAAGTAGATTTGTGTTCTGTGGACAACATGGAGAGTGTGGGTAGACCTGTTGTTAATGGTTCATCACTTTGGTTCACCACTTGATCTCGGTTAATAAGAGTTCAACAGTTTATGAAATCCCTCTCTTAGTGCTCGCCTATTGGCAGGTCCATGGCATATAACTCCTCCACATATTTCTTTCTATCTTCTGCCTTTCTCTTCATACCAATGTAAGAATTAGTTATAAAATCATTCATCATCCCAAGTCTTGGTTTTCCTTTAGCCTTTTTTCTTTGTTTATTACTTCAATTATCTATTTTAGTAATCCATTCCCTCTAACACACGACCCATCAAGTTCTCTTTTCAATTCCTTAACACTTATCCATTCTACTCCATAGCCACATTTCGCAAGCTTCCAGTTTCCTGACAGCCTCCTTTCTTAACGTTTATGAAATATCTAAACCTAATTTCGTAGCCTTGGTTTAAGTTTCTCACGATTGAGAAATAGGCTAAAATTCTTGTAAGGCATCGCTAAATGTAAAAGGGCGCAGTGACGCAATAGGAACTGAAGCATATTTGAGTCAATGAGAATGAAAGTTTATGTCAGATTTTTACTTTTTTGGAGACATAGGCATCGTTGGGTTGAGGTTTTTACACTCTATGGACTGGAAAAGGTTGTATTTCAATGCGATCAGTAGTATGGGCGTAATTTCGTAAAATACTTTCCAATTATAGTAAAGTGCTCAGTTCAGAAAATATGAAAGTGATCGATATATTTCTCAGGCATATAGCAGGCAAATCAAGCATGCAGAATTAAATTACCAGGGGAACTTCCTTTATAAAAGTGACAAAGAGTTCTCTTGCATTCCACCTCCCACTTTAGCCACTTCTTATCAAGGCCCACAGTTTAAGAGACTGGACCGTTAGATGTGCTCTTATATACGTGTAAGTAAATTCTAAAACAAATTGTTAGCTTTGATGCTACAAATAAAGTGCAGAATATATATACAATGTATTCTAAGTCTGTGCTGGTTGACAAAGAGGTGACTAGAGAAGATAGTGGATAGCATGCACGCTAATCATACACTTTAAACTTAGGACGACTGGTGACACCTTACAGTCAGATTTTATATTACATCAATAATGATTACATCAATAATGATTAATAATAATAATAATAAAGGTTTAACGTCCGTTTCCTCATCCAGGGATGATGTCAGGGACGTCCCTAACAGCACACATCACTACAGATCTATTCACACAGACCAATCTGCAAAGGAAATGTGCTGAGGATAAGTAAGGTCCTAAACGAAAGCCAGTCCGGTGATCAAAGTGGTCAAGGTAGATTGATTATGTCTATGGTGGGAAAAGGTAAGTTTTAAGCTTGCTAGAGAATGTTGAAAGAGAAAAACAAGAGCGAAGATTAGCAGGTAAAGAGTTCCGGATTGTGGGTGCTGCGTAAGAAAAAGAACGTCTGCCCAATGATGTGAGAATATTTGAAACAGAGGGAAGATTGGCATCGGTGGAGCGAAGTGTACGTGAGGGACGATAGGCAAGAAGAATTTCAGATAAGTAAGAAGGCTTGCCAAATCGCAGAATTTTGAAAGTTGATACAGCTATTTTATATTTTATGGAAACGATTGCTGCAAACGATTGAGAGAAGAAGTAGGCAATCCATGTAATAATGAATTACAGTAGTCGAGCTTTGAATGAACTATAGAATTAGCAAGGGTAGTGGACGAATTTCTAGTAAGGGTTGGACGTATTTGCCTAATCTGACGAATCTGAAAGACAGAAGCGCGACAAACAGAAGAGATATGAGATTTAAAGTCAAGGTTATCATCAAATATGACTCCAAGGTTTTTGACGGATCGAGAAAGTGAAAGAGTAAGATTCTGAAAATTAACAGAGCTATAGGTAATTTTACTTCTTTGCAAAGGAGTGCCAATTAAAAGGTATTCAGTTTTGGAGGGATTAACAGCAATACGGTTAGCACAAAACCAGGAATAAACCTTGTCTAGAATGTATGAGAGATGGGCCAGTTTCTGATCGGAATCAGATTAGAAAAGGTTAATTACATAAATAATGATTACATAAATAATGTTTACATAAAAAATGATTACATAAGTAATGTTCATAGGTAATGTTGATAATATCAAAGTGTTCAATGAATAACATGTAGGCCTAATACAGGAAATAAATTGCGTAAAGATTCTGCAATTCAGTTAATTTCTAACTCAGTACTGTTTTGCAGATGGAAGGTCAAAGGTATTTATTCACACTCAGAGTCCGCATTACGCTTCATAAAGAGCACTCCATCGATTAACTAGTTAATCCCTTCAAAAATGCCTTATCTATGCCTTATCCTTACCTTATGTAGGCCTATCTTAGGCTAGTGCTTTATTATAAACACGGCTTCTGAAGTGATTTCCCGTTGCACTCCTTAGTTCTTGCCTAGTCGTCTCTTACGACACTTGCAGTTTGCGGTTGATCCATTCTTCAGTTTCCCGGATACAACTCAGCAAATACAAAAGTTTATAAAACTCACTTAATATTGAGCTAGATAAGCTGACGGCGACGCTTGAGTGATAGCGAGTCGGTCTCGTAGTCAGACCAGCGTGTTTTATCATTCGTTGGAGGCGCCACTGTGCAATCATCGGCATGGTAGGCTTACGGAAGGCATTTGTAATGTAAGATATCCCATAAATGTAAGATATCCTTAGAATAAATTTAATCTTGACGTATACTAAAAATAAATTACGAGATATTTTATCATTATTTAATAAATAATTAAAAATAAATTCCTTCCTGAATTATTTAACGTCTTTCTGATTATAAATGAAGATATACACAACAAATATACGCATATATCTTATGACTGGCCTGCCGTCGATATAAAATCACCCCTCTCCACTCCACACCACTGCCCCACTTGACTTTATTTATGATCAGAGCAGAGCAGAGCTGACACCACATATTATAAAAGGTCTATAATTTCTCAGTTGAACTGTGTGGACCTTTCACAATCTGCAGCATAGAACTGCATCTAACTTTAAAACAGTTCATAAACTGCCAGCCTACGAAGTAAAATAACTATGGATTGAGACAGTTCGATAGTTGGCTGGAGTCAGTGGCGATGTTGGTTAAGATATTCGACCGCGGCTCAGTGTGTGTGCTGGGTTCAAATCCCTGGGCTCGCAGGTCGCTGAAATCGCTTTCGATTGAGGAAACTGACGTCAACATTAGCTTTTCAGCTTTTTTAACGATTAGATGATTTGAAATTGAATTTATTACACGAAAGAATGACGTAAGGACAACAACTATTACGCTATTTTTCATTTAACAGAAGCCATGTGTGCAGGATATTGCTGACGAAAGCCGCGCTTGTAGCGTGACAAAAAACACTTTGAGAATTTCCCGCACTAGATCGTTGTTTACTTCACTTTAGATTGCCTTTGTTAAATGATTTGCTCTCACTTTGTAAAATATTAATTAAATTGTGTTTGATTAGGCAGTGTTCGACTAAATAGTGTTTGCTTAAACAGTGTTTGATTAAATAGTGTAATTTGTGTTAATACAGATTTGTGTAGGATGTCTAGCGACAACATGCGAAGTCCCACAGTGGAGGAATCCACTTCAATCAGTACCTCAGTGGAGGAATCCACTCCAATCTGTCCCTCAGTGGAGGAATCCACTCCAATCAGTACCTCAGTGGAGGAATCCACTCCAATCAGTCCCTCAGTAGAGGAAACCACTCCAGGTTGTTCTCTAGGAGGCAGGAGCTCAATTCAGTCAGGTGGGTTGAGATTTAGAGGTAATTAATAAATTACATAATTAGTGTTGCCACTAAATTCTGGTTTTATCTCTCTCTCTCTTTGTGCACTGCCTACTGGCAGGTCCATGGAACATAACGCCTCCACTCTTCTCTGTCTTCCGCCTTCCTCTTCATTTCCACATATGAGTGGGTCATTAAATCATCTAACATACCTACTCTCGGCCTGCCCCTGCCTCTTTTTCCTTCCATTCTACCTTCTATGACCTCTTTTAATAGACCTTCCCCCTTAGAATGTGTCCTATCCATCTCTTCTTCCTATTTCTTAATACATTTATCAACTGTCTATCTGTGCCAACTCTCTCCAGGACTTCCTCATTTTAACCTTTTAAGTCCAGCTAATCCTCTCCATTCTTCTCAAATCCACATTTCCAATGCCTCCAGTTTCCTAATATCTTCCTTTCTTAAGGTCCATGTTTCACATCCATACAATAGCGTGGGTCCAAATCAAAGTTTTCACTATTTTTATCTTTGTGTCTTTCTTTAGACTTTTTGTTAATAGTTCTTTTCTACTACCAAAGGCCGCTTTTGCTTGTGCAATCCTACTGCATATTTCTGTCTCACATTTCCCATCGTCGGCTATAGTATGACCCGAATATTTGAAACTCCTTACCTGTTCCAATTTCGTACCATTTATTGTGATATTAACTTCACCTTTGTTATTGTACACTCTCATAACCTCCGTCTTTTTTATATTAATCGTTATGCCATATCTTAGGGCCGTATCATTCAGCCTATCTATTATCTTCTGCAATCCAATCTCGCTGCCCGCTACCATTCCTCCTTGGTCATCTGCAAATCGTACATCTCTTAACAAATTCCCTCCTACGTTTATTCCTTCTTCCAAGTCTTCCATGGCTTCCTTCATCATTGCTTCAGCGTAAATGTTAAACAGCAGCGGCGAAATGCTACAACCTTGTCTTACTCCACGTCCTATTTCACCTTCTTCTGAGTATTCTTGTTGGATGTTGATTACTGCTCTTTGATTCATGTACAAGTTCAAAATTAGTCTTCTATCTCTCCAGTCAATTCCTATTCTTTTTAAGATATTCATCATCGTTATCCAATCAATCCTGTCAAAGGCCTTCTCGAAGTCTACAAAGCATACAAAAACGTCATTTCCATATTCTAAGCTTCTTTCGCAAAGAACCCGCATTATTCCTATTGCTTCTCTAGTGCCGCATCCTTTCCTAAAACCAAATTGAGTCCTGCTCAGTATCATCTCTGCTTTCGACTGAATGCGATTATTTACTATCTTTAATAAAATCCTCGAAGCATGAGGTATTAAGCTGATTGTTCTGTAATCCGAACACTCCACAGCATTGGCTTTTTTGGGAATTGGAATCATCACTGACTTGGTAAAGTCGTCTGGCCAAATACCTGTACTGTACACTTCCATACATACTTCCATTAACTTTTTGAGTGTTTGTCCTTCCAACATTTTCAAGAATTCTGCTGGGATTTCATCTATTCCGGTTGCCTTTCCCTTCTTCATACTGTTAATTGCAGAATAAATTTCCTCCTTCATTAAATCGGGACCCCTTTTATCATCTTCTATGATATTTTCTTTTATTTTAAAATCTTCTTGAACTGGTTTCCCAGCCTTATCATACAATTCCTCTACATATTCTCTCCATCTTTCTTTTACTTCTTCCAGCTCTGTTTTCAAATCCCCATCTTTACCAATTATACTAATGTTTTATAATTAGTAATTAATAAAATGTATTTAGTTAAGGTTTTGTTCTGGTTTTATAATTAGTAATTAATAAAATGTATTTAATTAAGGTAAGTAATCATATGTTGCTAATAAATTATGGTTTTTTTAAAGTCGTCTAAATCCTATTAAGAGAAAGGGCCGTTATTAATTCTAAAAATTGTATTAAACTTGTGGAAATTGTAAAGATTAATTCGGAAGATGTCATCCACGAAAGCGTCAAATGAGGGCAGACAAAATTTAATAATAATAATAGCAACAATTAAGAGTGCTAGAGGCAATGACAACATCGAGCACTATTACGACAAAATCAAGCCAGCGAGCAAAATGAAGGTCGAAAAACTGTGCAAATTCCAAAAACCAGAAAGTCACTCCAAAGTATTGATACATGAATAGATAAATGTAAACCTCCATTCCACTAGTACCCTTCCTCGGACCGAACTCTGGGATTTTGGATCGCACTGCTTTTGGACCCCACACTCTGCTCATTGGATTTCATTTGGTACCCCAGTGCTCAATGTTGTCATTGACGACAGTAGCACTCTAATTTTGTTGTTGTTGTTGTTGTTGTTCCTTCTTTCATTCAGCTGATCCCGCTTTCATACAGTTGATTCCTTCTTTCATACATCTGATTCCTACTTTCATTTATCTGATTCCTTCTTTCATTCATGTGATTCCTTCTTTCATTCATCTAATACTTTCTTTCATTCAGCTCATTGCCTTCTTGTTTACAATAATTAATTATCGCATATCTTCCTTTGTAGTATATGCGTAATTGTGAAGCTCTTCAACAGAGTTTGTAGACTCCTAGCCCGGTTGCGATTCATCGTTACATCAAGTTCTACATAACGAGACTTTTCAACCAGCGAGATGTACGGAAATAGAGCAAATAAGGGGGTGTTAATAATTGTAAAAAATATATCTTATCTTATAATTAAGCCTTAGAGCCCTAACTCTACACCCAGCATTCTATTTGCCAAATTTGTAGTGAGGAGGAGGTCAGATGGACGCAATTTAGCTGAAGTGGGGGGTTGGCAAGCGTCAATGGGATGTTGCCTCAAGAAATTGGGGGAGGTCGGGATGGGGGCTGACTTTGAAAATTTGACTAATTAATTTTTCAATTAAGATGTATTGTTTTGCATATTAAAGGTGATGTGATGAATAAATGATGTTTGTATTGCTAATGGCATTTTTGCACACACAATGAGCAGCGGATATGGAAGAAATGCAAGTTGTGATACAACCATAAAATTTCATCATTCAGTGAAATATAATTGAGATATTCAAATGATCTACATGTCTCTGGACATAGTTTTTCTTCGTGCATGTATGCAATGTCAGCATTCAATAAATGAAAAAGTTGCCAGTAACGCTGTAGGCCTATAATTGACTTAAGTAAAGCACAAAATTGTATCAATATATGCATGGCAGGCTTTGGTTAAATTAATGTAATCAAATAAAAGATTAAATTACTATTAAGTTCCTTCGAATTCACGTCATCTCCTCCTAGACTAATTTAAAAGGAAATAATAGCCTATATGAAAGGGTGTTTGACTGAGTTGGTTTTTTTTTACCGTGAGAAGGCCCTAATTGATTTTTTTGTAGCCTTAAGGCTAACGTTTCAGTAAACTATCTTTTAGATCCTTCTCGCCATAGAGATTTTTAATCTTGCCTAATTTTTTTCTGATCACGGACCGGCACCGTTTGGTATCTTTTTATCTCTTCAGCACGCATTTCAGTTCGTTTTGGATGAACCGATTTGGAGTGACATGTGACGAGGAAACGTCCCTGACATCAACCTTGTATGTGGAAACGGACGTTAAACCTTTATTATGTTTATTATTTGAAATTTATATATCTGTACGCTTCCGATATTTACACTCTTTTATGAGCAGTAATTAATGTGTATGGTTGCCATATGTTCTGCAGTATTCTGTAGCATAGAAGACAATTAGTAAACGTATTTGTTATTCTTTGTAATTGCTTCTGACTGTATTACAGCAGAATGCCTAGGCTGTTTGTGGTAACCCTCTTCCTGATTATGCGTTTAGTTTCTAATTAAGGACGCTGTATTTGTTGTTTATTATTTACATGGAAAACAAATAAAAAGGTGGAATGAATGAATGCATATTTGATCTTCTGGAAGCTGCCGTGTATACAAGGCGCTTATCCTCTAGTATAATCTTTCTAATTCTTGATTTCTACAAGGGAATATTCAACTATAATTCTTTGACCAAGACACTTCTTATACTTAGCTGTATTTTATAGTAGACAAAACATTACGCTTTTGGGCCTGATTCTTGGCTCTTTCATTACTTGCCTTAGCCAATAGCTTTTTTTATTTATCTCTATTAAGTTTAAAATCATTCCGGAGACCATGATGGAGACCCTATAAATTTTATGTTATATGCATGCAGGCCAAAATAAGTCTCGTAAACGGAACCTCAGTCCCTCAGTGGAGAAATCTACTCCATTCAGTCCCTCAGCGGAGAAATCCACGTCAGTCAGTCCCTCAATGAAATCCACTCCAATCAGTCCCTCAGTGGAGGAATCCAATCCAATCAGTCCCTCAGTGAAGAAATTCTCGCCAGTTAATCCTCCAATGGAGAAATCCACGCCAGTCAGTCCTTCAATGGAGAAATCGACGCCAGTCAGTTCCTCAATGGAGAAATCCACGCCAGTCAGTCCCTCAGTGGAATCCACACAGAGATGTGATAGGAGCTCAAGCCAATCAGGTATATTTGAATCATCTGGTGCCACTTATATAATATTATATTAAAATATATTCACTTTAATTTCAAACTTCATTGCTTTGATTTATAACTGTTATTTGTTTAATAGCGGTAATGCAAGTTAGTCTAGACAAGTTTTAGTGTATAGCTAAATGCTAATGTTAGCCCAGCGGCAACGAATTACAATAGTCTAGTTTAAACGATTATACATTAGACTTGTAGGCCTAGGTTTAAGTATAGACCTAGTGCAGGCAATGACATCTGTGCACACTTAATTGAACGACTAGCATAGGGTGTGCAAATATTAGATTTTCAGCCATTAAATTGTCAAGGCCGCAAGCCTTAGGCCTACCTGTAGCAAGCTTGCCAATACAATACAAGCTATCAACTAGGTCAACCGTTATACACTGTAATAGTAAGTAGGCCTATTCATATTCAAAACTCGGAATTTAAGTCATTTGTTTAGTGTTTCGGTGTTTGAAATAAAGATGGGATAGGCCTTTGATAAAAGATTAAGACAGTGACTTTGTTTTTCTTTTCTATTTGAATTCTATCTGTACAAATAAATTCAACATCCAATTGAGAATCAATCGTTTCAATCATTTCAATAATTTCAATCAGTTCAATAATTTCAGTTGTTTCAATCATTTCAATAAGTTCAATAATTTCAATCATTCCAATATTTTCTAGTATTTCAATAATTTCAGTCATTTCAATCATTTTAATCTTATCAATGATTTCAATGATTTTAATAATTTCAATCATTTCTATCATATCAACCATTTCAATCATTGCAATTATTTCAATATATTTAATAATTTCAATTGTTTCAATCATATAAATCATTTCAATCATTTCAATCATACCAAAGGAAAAACTCTTTGACCTCTATACTCTTTGATCAATAAATGCCAAGTAGCCTATGTAGCACACTTTGATCATTCTGCCCGTAACGTCCAGGCCTAAAAATAAATCAAACCTTGTAATATATTAAGTCCAGCATGCATAGCACACGGACACATCGCACATATATTTTAGTTTTTGCTTAACTTTAAGCACCGTTGATCTAACCATCCTTCATAGGCTACCTATGGACACAAAGAGTTCTCAATTATTTATTTATAATTATGTTTGTTTATCTACTGAGAAATTGCAATTAACTTAATATAGCTTTCCATTGCAAACCTTTCATTCTAATTTAAAGCATTTGAAATACAATTCATTAAGTTAATTATTTGTATTCCATGCTGAACTCTGTAAATAACGATTCCATTCTTATTGCAATATATTAGCATTTAGGTTAGACCTCTCAATCTCTCTCTTAGTGCACTCCCTACTGGCAGGTCCATGCTGTATAACGCTTCTACTCTTCTGTGTCTCCCGCTTTCTTCTGCATGTTCACATATGAGTGAATCTTTGAATCAGCTAACATTCGTAATCTCGACCTGCCTCAGCCTCTATTTCCTTCCATTCTGCGTTCTATGACCTCTTTTAGTAGACTTTCGCCCATTAGAATGTGTCCGATCCAACTCTTCTTAATATTTCTTAATTTAAGCTGGAGCTAATGGCGAAGTCGTTAAAATATTAGACCGCGGATCAGTATGTGCGGGGTTCAAATCCTGGGCTCGGCCGTCACTGACATCGCTTTCGAGTGAAAAAATTGACGTTAATCTTAGCTTTACCCTTAAATTTTTAATTACATTAATCAACTATCTATCTGTACCAACTCTCTCCAGGACTTACACATTTGTAACATTTTGAGTCTAGCTAATCCTTTATTGACTAACAATACTGAATCAAACTCCTAACACGTTCATATATGTGCAGTGTGCAGAGGAATATGTTCAAAACTTACGTTGATCTAAGCATTAAGCTGATTGGAGTCTATGTTTTGCACAGCACCAGACAGTAGCAGACTAAGACCACCTGACTGTACGTTCATTGTGGATCAGCACATCAGAGGAATAGCGCGTGTAGGAGACAAGATATATGTGATAAATGAGAATGATTCATTCATCAGTGTGTATGACTCACACACGAGTTACTCAGAGAATAGATATAAAGTTCCTCACATCTCTGTGCCTGGGATGAAATCACCCTGGGGTCTGGCTAGTTGTGCTCACAACAGAGTTCTGTATATCTGCGACTGGAAGCCAGAGCGTATTCTCAGAGTCGATCTCACCAAGTGCATCGTCTCTAAAGATAGGTTGGATATGTTACTCGAGTCAACCTCTGATGACTCCATCTCTGGCTGGATGTTGAGAGAGAATGAAGAGTCACGTGGTCTGTCAGTGACATCAGAGCACACGCTGCTGGTAACTGTTGAGATGAGAGGCACTGGAGGAAAGAGTGGAGTAGTGGAGTACTCGAGTGAGGGAGAGCTGATGCGTGAGATAAGACTGGATGAGAGTATTCTGTATGCGCTACATACACTACAACTGTCACGTGATCAGCTGATTGTGGGTCACGCTGGTGACTCAGCCCTACACAGGGTCTGTCTGATCAACACTGAGGGTCAAATCATAAAATCTTACGGTAGAGAGAAGGGTGGAGGTGAAGGTCAGCTGAGCGAGCCTTGCTCAATGACGATAGACGATAAGAGAAAGCGCATATTTATAGCTGATCGAGGTAACGACAGAGTTCTCCTGCTAGACACAGATCTCAGTTATATACAACAGCTTCACACACATCCCACCTTCAGCTCACCTGCCTGTCTCTACTTTGACTCTGTCACTCAACAACTGATCGTGGGTATGTGTGGAAGTTGTGTCATGATTGAATATTTATTTTAATAACTTCTGGATATAATACAAAGCCCTTAACCGCAGATAAGGAAAGTATTGTAATGTCACTTTGACTCTATGTCTCATTGCCGAATGATCATAACTTTAATTCTTTTTTATTCTTTAAAACACATCCATTTACACATGAAATAGTGTATATATTTATAGAGTTTATTATCTTAATTTGTTTTCCTTGTATTTTGTCCATAAATCCCACTTCGTAAGATGACTTATATAGTACAGAGTGCGGTTTGCGGATAAGATTTGTATTTATTTTATTATTAGAATTACTAATCCTCATCGTCAGTGGCGGATCCAGAGAGGGGCCCAGTGGGCCCGGGCCCCCCCTTAGGTCCGCCGATAAAAATTTTTAAGCTATATTTTCATTGTTTCTATGGCAATTCGATGTGAAAATATATTAGTAATGGAGGTGGTTATGGGGGGGGGGGCCCGGGGGAGGGATAAGACAGGGTATATTTTCATTGTTTCTATGGCAATTTCGATGTGAAAATATGTTAGTAATGGAGGTGGTTAGGGGGGGCCCGGGGGGGGGGGGGTAAGACAGAGTATATTTTCATTGTTTCTATGGCAATTTCGATGTGTAAATATGTTAGTAATAGCAGTGGTTAGGGGGGGCCGGGGGGGGGTACGACAGGGAACTCAGTTTCAATAGCTCAATTTTTTTTCTAGTATATACTAGAAGCCCAGTAATAATGGATGGAGGTCCAAAACAATGTTGACCTTTTCACTAACTCTCAATTTTCACTTGAACCAATGCATAACCGCTGCATTAGAGGAAAAAAGGGTGTAAGTAAAAAATATAAACTCTGTCCTGTAGCAGTGGTGCAAACAGCCTTGGCTGGAAGGGGCTTTAGCCCCCCACCCCCACCACCAAAATAAGGTCACTTTTGCAATTCGTCGAGATCCGCAGAGTTTCTTCAGAGGTAAACAAATTCACCTACTTTTCCAAACAAATGTGGGATTTTAGGTTTTCTCCTGACGGGTATGAGCGGGGGGGGGGCGTAAGATACGGGGATACACTCACTCTATGAGCCGAACGCAGTAGTGAACAAATTTTGAGCTCCCCCCGGAAATTTGTCTGGTTGCGGTTGCGTCACATGTCCCGAAGAAAACAAAAAAATGTACACTCTCAAAAAAAATTTCGGGCCCCCCTTTAAAAAATTCCTGGATCCGCCCCTGCTCATCGTCATCTTCTGCCCTTGAATCCCAGTTTAGGTAGGGTGGAGATAATAAATTATAAGAATTATTACAATAATAAAGGCCCTAAGGTTTATTGTTTACTGTTTAACTTACGATTTGAACGTAGGCGTAAGCCTCTCGATTCAGAGGAGCACGCTCTACCAATTTGCCCATCCCAACTCTTGTTGTTGATTAATTCTCGCCATCCTGTTCCACTAATATCTCCACACTGTCGCGCTAATTTTGGCGTGAAATAATGGAAAATAGTGAAAAACAGTGATTAGTGAACACGTGAAGCTACAAGAAATGCTTTATATATATATATATATATATATATATATATATATATATATATATATATATATATATATATATATATATATATATAAGCCCTATGTATATAATAATATAAACATATAGGCTTATACGTAGATTTATATATATATATATATATATATATATATATATATATATATATATATATATATATAAGCCATTATATTTCTTAGTACAAATGCGACTCTTAAAGTTAGTCGACTTCTAAAAACACGTACAATCGTTAGTATATGGGTTGGTTGACTTTAGAAGCACAGTGAGCATTGATTATATGGGTTAGTCGACTTCTATGAAGCGCTGACAGTTTTTAATGGTTGTCTTTTAATTCAAAGCTTTACAATCCAATAATATTTATTTTACTTTAAATTGCAGCTCATCCCGTAGCTGATGTTGTTGTAATATTGTAACATGTTTCAGATTCAGTGGACCCCCCCGTGAGTGGAGCCACGTGTACCGTTGTTCAACTCTCTGAAGAATACCTTAAAAGATTCTTTGAAGATCATAGATTCATTTTTATAGCGGCTGTTAACGATGAGATCTTTATAGCCCCTAATTTTTCCTCACCTACATATTTTTTTGATAAGAAAATTACCAATAAAGATCAATTAATCAGAGTGTACGACTCGCGCAGTGGAAGATTGTCACGTGGCATTGTGATACCTGACATTAGGTCATGTTATGATCTCGCTGGTTGCTCTCACAACAAAGTTCTGTATGTGAGTGACTCTTATCTCTCCCTTATCCACAGAGTAGATCTCACTGACGACTCTGTAACTCTCTGGAAGATAACTGATTGTCGACCACGTGGTCTATCAGTGACAGCTGAGCACACGCTGCTTGTTGCTGTTGATTTTAACAACACGGAGGCGGTTTTACTGGAATACACGAGTGACGGTGAACTAGTCAGTAGAATCTGTATCGATGTTGATAATATCATTATTAGAGAAAATGTGAATGAAATTACTACCAATGATAACAAAGATTATTATTGTAATTATTTTCTTCAAATCATAAGAAGTCCGTCACGTGACCGGTTCATCGTTCTGTATCGTAATTTATATACTAAATCAGTGAGGTTGTGTGTGCTGAACGCTGAGGGTGAGATTATAATCAATGCAATAGAGAAGGAGATTGATGCGAGCAACTACGCTAAAGTAGCTGTAGATCTTCTTAATAATCGCCTGTTTGTAATTCATAAGAATAGACGTGATATTCTAGTGCTGGACTGTGAGTTGAACTCTGTGGGTAGAATTCATTTAGAGATCCCGAATTACTCGTGGATCAGCTCTCTCCACTATGACTCATCCAAAGATCAACTGCTCGTGTTTGAGTGGGATGAATATTTATGTATTTCTAGATTAGTAGTCATCAGTCATCCCGAGAAATGCATGAAATCCATTGAACTATGAATCATCTACAACTATGAATCCTCTACAGCTATGAATCATCTACAACTACGAATCATCTACAACTATGAATCATCTAAAGATCGACTGATTGTGTTTGAGAAGAGAAAGAATGATTTTCCATTTCGTACTAGGTTAATATTAATCTGATATCCCGACAAACGCAATGAATCCATTATAATATAGTCATCTACAACTATGAATCATCTACCACTATGAATCATCTGCAACTATAAATCATCTACCACTATGAATCATCTACAACCATGAATCATCTGCAACTATGAATCATCTGCAACTATGAATCATCTGCAACTATGAATCATCTACAACTATGAATCATCTACAACTATGAATCATCTACAACTATGAATCATCTACAACTATGAATCATCTACAACTATGAATCATATACAACTATGAATCATCTATAACTATGAATCATCTATAACTATGAATCATCTATAACTATGAATCAATACTACAATGAATCGTATACATGTGCAATTTTTAATCATTTGCAACTACATGTATAATCATATCTGCTTGTGAGTATTAAATATATGACTTTTCGTAATCGTTTCGCATATTGAGTTGGCAATCAAGTATAGTGCACTTCAGTGAATGCAGACTTTTCAATAATCAGAGTTTTCATTAAAACTCGCCATCCCTCGGTATTCCAAGGCGGTGGCCCAGCCAAGTGCTAACCGTGTCGGAAATTGGCTAACTTCTTTCATTCGGTATTGAGATATATATATATATATATATATATATATATATATATATATATATATATATATATATATATATATATATATATGTATATATATATATAGGGTGTCGCATAAGTTCGTATACCGTTTTCAAATTGCATTAACTCTGGAACTACTTAACCGTTTTAAACCAAATTTGGACAGTATGTAGACACGATAAATAAAATATATGGGTACAATTTAATTTGTAATCGTACAAGTAATTAAGTAGAAACTGAAATTTTTCTGAATGACGTCACATTTTCGCAAAAACTAATATTTTATAGTATTTCCTTTTTGCTTAATGACAGCGAGTATTCTATCCGGCATAGATTTGATTAATGTCTGAAGTATTTCCACTTTCACTGATCTCCAAGCTTGTTGTAGACGACGTTTCAGCTGCACAACATTCGTGGGCTCTGGATCGCGGTAGACACTAAACGACAGAATACTCCACAGGTTCTCGATAGGAGAAAGGTCTGGAGAGTTCGGTGGCCAGTCCTTCGGCTTAATGTACGATGGAATGTTGTCTTCCAACCATCTTGTTGTTTTGGCTGATGTATGACATCTTGCACCATCCTGTTGAAAGATGCCAAGGTCATTGTCATTGACAGCTTTACTCGAGTAACGTTGCCGCCGGTTACGATTCTTTGAAACGCTGGCTTGACGAGTTTATCCAGTATGTTTACAATGTAATAATCCGAGTTAAGTCGTGTACCGTTCGAAATGAAGTGCAGACTCGTTAATCCGTGTGCAGTCATTCCGCCCCAAACCATAACCGAGGGACTGAACTTCATTTGAGCAGCGGGAGGAACATTACTCTCCTGTGATCCCCACACAGTGTCGTTCTTGGGATTGGGTATGTAAAACACTTTGAAGGGTGACTCGTCAGTAAACAGAACATTTGACCAATCCTGAACAGTCCAATTACTATGATCACGCGCAAACTTAATACGTTTCACCTTGTGAGCATCAGTCAACAGTGGAATTTTTTTTTTTTTTTTTTTCTTCCACTTCAGGTCATTAACCATGTATCTGCGAATTGTGTCCTTAGAAGCACGTTCATTACGAATTTTCAGTTGATTTGAAATACGGCGCAAACTCTGTCCACGTCTGTATTTGGCGGATTGGATGAGACGCTTGGCTGTATTAGACAGTATCTTCGGACGTCCACTACGTTTCATATCCACTAGTTTTTCGTCAAATTTGCTTCGACCTACCCACTTCGTAACCCAACACTTACTCCGATTTAACTTTTGTGCAATACATTTATGCGAATATCCTTCTTTAGCCAATACTACCGCCTGTGCACGTAATTGTATTATTTTAATTTTATCCATATTATAAATTATACGCGGCCTCATCGAACAATAACATTGACACTTTGATTAGCCTTGACTGCGGTCCTGGACGACAACATCAGGTAATTTCCAGGCACGCGCTGCATGCAGCCACAGCGTGTCTCTAGCTGCGCCAGTCAGAAAATGGGTCACATTGCGCGACAGCGCCGTGTGACGTCATTTCCAGGTCTAATGAAAATAAACTTGCACCAACATCTAATTCACATCTATTATACACGAATACGAAATTTTATGAACATGCGACCTTTACTAGCCGAATTACTGCAATTTGAAAACGGTATACGAACTTATGCGACACCCTATATATATATATATATGTGTGTGTGTGTGTGTGTGTGTGTGTGTGTGTGTGTGTGTGTGTGTGTGTGTTTATTTCAGCATCAACAGTATTAGTAGTATTGTGTTCAGCGATTAATACTATCAAGTTTGTTAGTTTATGGCGAAGTCTTAAGGTAGGAGATTTATTGTTTAGAATTTAAATACATGCGAAACTAAGATAAATTTCCTAATTTCTTATTAGAACCGTTTCAAATCAAATCTTTCAATTCAATTCACCAGTGGCTTCTGCTGTAAATGCATCACAGGCAAACGATCACAATTAATTGCTAGGTCTACTCAACCCGAGACTAATTGCTTTCTATACATGATTTCTATTCGTGTTCCACGCAAATGTGGATCCCTGCTTTATGTAAACTACCTTTTTTTATAGGAGAATGCATTTATTAAAGTGTTTCAATTGCATGGTTTTAAAAGTGTTCATTACAAGTGCTTTGGAGTAAATTAGCCTAAAACGTGACATGTCGTCCACCGCGTCCTACGCGACAGACTCGAGAATCTGTCACAAGCGTGCAAGGGAATTCAGCAGAAAAAGAAGAACAAATAAATAATAATTTATGGTAAATATATATAATAAATAATATTTCTAAATATATATAATAAAATATATATTTTTAATAAATAATATTTAATTCTTGATAATTTTTTCTAATACTTTAGTAAATCGAACTACCCTATGCCTAAAAATTAATAAGAAAATGAACAGTTAGGGCCTACATTGTGCGGCGATATTACGATGACACTGAAGAAAAACATAACAAAAACTATACAGAAAAGGGCCTATTATATATGTCTATATAAGCGAATTGGCAAAAATAACAAGTCGTGAAATAATTTCCTTATCATTATTAAGGAGAGTTCTATTCCAATCAATAATCAAGGTTAAAACTGGTGAAGGGGGAGCGGTTGGGGGGTTCGACCCTCTTCAACAAGAACTCAGCCTTCATCAAAAAATTGATTTAGCAGCGGGGTTGGATTTCTACCAATATGAATAAAATCCAATGTCCACCCTCTTTAGAAAAATGTTGACCCCAATCAGAACAATGTGACAATTTTCACCATGACTGTATTCGATAATTATGTTTCTCTAAGCGACGCATTCAGAATGTTCTGAAGTTTTGCTATTATCTGCAGAATTGGGCAATTACAGGAAATTAAGGGATTCGTCACTCGGGATATTGGCTATAGACTATACCCTATCCCAACATTAGCTTGTCCCTACTTCTAATTAATATTCCAATATCACCGGCATCATATAACTTGATAGGCCTACTGTCCCGTATGTTAGTGTACTGCATCGTGAGCCTGTAAATTCTGTGATAATTATTTAGTACTGATTAGCAATCGATGGTAATATGTGGAATGTAATATTTGCAATTATGGGCTTTCAGCCAAGAAGAATTAGGTCTATAGGTCTCAGGCTTATTTTTATTTTAGTTAACTCTTTTGCATATGATGCAATTGTATACTAGGCCTAAAGAAAGTAATAAACGACGTCCCTGACTTTGCCCTATGGCGTAGAACCGGACATTAATTTCTTATATATTGAGTGATTGATTAGTTGTAATCTACCTCTTATTTGAGAATAGTTTAGTCAGACTACCTTTTTACTTACAAAATAGTTTAGTTTAGTTCTTCTTTCTAATTAAAATAACAGCTTAGTACTGTTTTAGTTAAACGACCACCGCTGCAGTTTTCAAACTATCTACATGTATATGTGGTATTTAGACATTTTCTAGTCTGGTATATTTTGCAGACAGGCTAGGCCTGTATAGGCCCTACTTATATAATTATATATTTACGCTAATTATAAATAAATAAAACCTGTTTATGCTTCCGAGAAGTTCAGGCATTTTTAAATGACTCGATTCATAATTCTCTTCTTCTAAACTATTAATAATATAAAGTCATCATTATCATCATCATCTTCCCTTGAATCATAGTTTAACTAGGGTCGGGATTTGCAAATGTTAGTTTAGTGTTCCTCACTTGATGATGTAACTGTAGAGGAAAAACCGAGGCGATTAATACCATCATTATCATCATCCTCCCTTGAATCCCAGTTTAACCAGGGTCTGGATACGAATAGACTGTCTCAAATCCACTCTGTTCCACATCATATCATCCTTCAGTCAATCCCGTATTTGTGACTTTTCCATTTGTTAAATTTTTTTAAATAATAATAAGTAATCACATAAATTATAAGAATAATAATTGACCACCTTGCCAATGTGTCACTTAAAAAACAATTCTCAATGTATACGTGCCTATCTATCTGTCTTTTCCACCTCTTTCTCTCTCTCTCTCTCGCTTTCACTCTCTCTCTCTCTCTCTCTCTCTCTCTCTCTCGCTCTCTCTTATCCTATAATCCACAATATGGGCGGGGCTGATAACAGAGCGGCGTGACGTGATTGGTTGAGCGCTTGTCACAGACTGTCAATCACCAGGACTCATCGTGACGGAGCTACTGGAGTAATGCATTCAACACTGTGGAGCATCAGAACAACAACATAGAGCCTAACTGATTAATTGACAATTACGGATAACATTACATAATATAGGCAATAAAATGCTGACAAAATATCTACGCATCATATAACGAGTATGCTAGCGTTTATCATTATTTAATTTAATTAGTAGGCCTATTAGAAACATTAAACTATGAATTTAAGTTTTAAGTGATTATTTCCTGCAACACATAATTAATTAATGTAATATTGAAGCATCAGATAGAACTTCACAATTATAAAGAGGCGTTTATCTAAGAGTTCATGGATATCGAAGCAAATAGAAAGAGAACGGAAAGTTCTGTGGAGCGTCATCGTCATGATAAACCCTCCAGGGAAGCCCTTAAATCTTCCTTCTCTATAGACAACATACTGGGACATTCCAGTAGAATCCTACTGGATCTACATCATCCTGCCAACAGTCATCCAGATGCGAATGAGTCCACAACAGGACTGGAAGAAGATTCCTGCGTATCCAGACAATCCATTACTTCATCACAGAGTTCAACTCCAGGTCTCTACGTGCCGCACACATCATTGTCAACCTCTGAGTGGATGAGATCAGGTGTACTGTTCCAGGCACATAGGACTGTTGTTGCTGTTGTTGAGTACGCAAACGTCAATCATGATCCTGATTCCGGACTAGATGATGTTGCGCTAAATTATCTAAATCTAAGAGGTAAAAATAAAACTGATGTTCGTAGGAATTTAGGTGTAAGTAAGATTAATTCAGAGCAAAATGAATTACACATGAAGTCCACTAGTATTTCTACGTCCACTGGCAGAAATGTTTCTTGCAATCGATTGTTGAATTCTCGTAATGATAGTGAAGTATTGAAAGCGTTCGAGAGGCCACGAGATGTTCAAGATTCACAGGTGCCTCAGAGTCTTTCTGATCAGCCACAACAGGTAGAGGGGCATGAAACAAAGAAAAAAGAAGATTTTATCTCAGGGCAACATCAGCGTGTTGTCAAACAACAACAACAACAAAACGAGAGATACAATATATCAACAACTACGACAACGACAACCTCAATGTCTTCTGCAGCAGAATCTGAAACTAGAGCAACAACAGAGTCCTCGTACAGAACAACACGAGCAACATAAACAACACGAGCAACACGAGCAACATCCTTCTGAGCAACAGTTGCTCTCTTCACCTCGACGACAACAGGAGCAGAATGAGCATCGAGAGCCTGAACAACAACAGCAACAACCACAAGAAGTTCATAGGATAAAAGGATCAAGTCATCAGCTGCAACAACAACAAACAACAATAGAGAATCGGCAACTGGAGCAACAACAGAATCAGGTTACCGAACAATACAAGTAACACGAGCAACACAAGTAACATAAGCAACATAAACAACACAAGCAACACGAGCAACACGATCAGTATGAGCAACAAAAGCAACACAAACAGCACAAGCAACAATCGTTGAGCAACAGTTGCTCTCTTCACCTTGACGACAACTGGAGCAGAATGATCATCGAGAGTCTGAACAACAGCAACAACCACAACATCAACAACATCAATAACAACAACAACAAGATCATAGGACAACAGGATCCAGGCAACAGCTGAGAAAACAACGGCCATCAATTGAGAGACAAGAACAACAGTCTTCACCCGAGGAACCGCTGTGATGTATTAGAGAGGTGGCTCTCGAAACTGTAGAAATTAGGCACCACGTGACTTCTCCAGAAAATATCTCTCGTTTATTTGATTTGGCTTCAACTTTTTCTTGTGCTTGCAGCTAAAGAGTTCATGTGAGTGCTTGTTTTACTTGTGCTTGTAACTATGCAGTGTATGTGTGTGCTTGTTTTACTTGTGCTTGTAACTATGCAGTGTATATGTGTGCTTGTTTTACTTGTGCTTGTAACTATGCAGTGTATATGTGTGCTTGTTTTACTTGTGCTTGTAACTATGCAGTGTATATGTGTGCTTGTTTTACTTGTAAAAAGCTAAAAAAGCTAAGGTTAACGTCAGTTTCCTCACTCGAAAGTGATGTCAGTGACGGGCGAGCCCAGGATTTGAACCCGCACCTACTGATCCGCGGTCGAGTATCTTACCGACTTCGGTAAGATACTCGAAGTCGGTAGTGTGTAAGTGTATCATGAGCCCTATAACAACTTGTGCTTGTAACTGCAGTGTATGTGTGCTTGTTTTACTTGTGATTGTTTCAACATGTGTCTTAAACTCTATGTCATCGTGGACAAAGAAACCGATTTCAAAAGCATCAGTGATTTAACTTATAGACCTTTCATAATATGTAGAGGTAACTCTGTTCACATAATAAACAAAGCCTAGTGGGAGAGTAGGGAGGGGTGTGTGCTTCTATTGCCGGCTGGCAATATTCTATATATTCGTATATATTTATTATATATTTCTCTATATATTAACAGAATGCTATTTTAAATAATTACAACAAATATATATTTAAATTTCTTGTCAAATGATGATAAACATATGTCTTAATTTACAGTTAAAATATGTCAAGAGAGAATATCTCGAGGGGATATATTACATTTTAAGGATATATTACATTGCAGTTGCTTTCCACAAAACAATCAATTTTATGATGCACAGTGGCGCCGCTCCAACGAATGAAATAATACAAAGGTGATTTTTCAAAGTAAACACCTTTTATAAAAGGTCTATAACCTAGTGTAAATCTATATTGTATACAATACCCTAAATATTATTGATGTAGAAAGAGTGGCTATAGTATTTCTTACTATGGAAGTCAACTGGGCCGCAGTCTAGTTTAACCTCAGTTTTCTCTCTGATAAAGTTGATAGAGATAGGACGAGTACTGGATTTGATCTCTGCACCTAGTGATCGTCAGTCAAACTTCTAGCCTTTATGCTATTGGTTCTGCCCTGTTTAATAATAATATTAATGATGATATTAATTAAGCTTTTCTGCTATCTTACATTTTTAGCCCTATAACACACACCGGATTTAAATAAAATTAAATATAATAATAATAATAAAGTTCTTATTAAAGAACAAGAGAGTGTATAGTAAATGATGACTGTGGGGTGAATGGTGTGGTATCATGACTTTTATGCATTTGTTGCTAATTTTCTGATTGGCTTTACTCAATGCTCTAATGGGATTTATTAAAGTTACTAATTTTGTGGTTCATGGTTATAGTTTTATTTAATATAATGTAGGTTTATTTATGTACTCGACGAGATAACTTTGTATTGAAGCCATCGCACCTAATCGATATCTCTCTCATCTCTTGCTATTTTAACATAGCCTGTGAAATGGATCGATAGATCTCACAAGTCTCTTGATATTATATCAACAGTCACATACTAAAGCCTGTTTAGAATCAAGAGGTCTCAAGAATTCTTTACTTTATTGCGTCGTGTTTCCATTTCACTCTCTAATGGGCATTCATATTTTGTTTTTTAAATTTTATAATTTAAAATTTGTTAGGATAGCCTAATAGATTTCAATTCGATCCACTACTGTAGAGGAATTGAATTAGGAACCAGAATGGCTCCTTAGAAGTCTAATCCGCTCTCAAATAAACTGCTATTAGTGAGGACATGTTTTTGACGAGGAGGGGAAGCGTCTGCTAATGACGAAGCTTGGGACTAATCTTAATGACTCTTATCGCAAGGAGATTGTTACAAACGGCACAGCTGAGATTACAATATTGACCTCCTACTTAGCAGCTACGCTGTCTATCCGTTCAGCCACCCGACCGGTGCAATAGAGTTCTCCTTAGCTTATGGCGATCTTGAGAAGTAATATACACCTCAAACCTGAAAATTAAAGCACAGTCAAAGGATTATCAATAGTAGGCCCACTGTTATCAGTAACGTTATCAATATTAATATTAAGGTTATCAATATTACTGTTACACTATCAGCTTTTTTGCTGGAGCCAGTGGCGATGTTGGTATGATACAGTAGCGTTGTAAGTACACTTTTTGGTATGCTCTGTCGAATTCGAAGAGAATAGTTTGAATTTCTTCTAGAAGCTATAAGGGGATAGATCAGATTGACGCAGCCTGGTGGGAAGATTATTCCAAGCAGTCGGTCCAGATATGTTGTATGCCCTGGTACCCATACTTGTTCTGGCCCGTGGAACGCACAGAATTGCAGAATCAGCAGATCTCAAGCTCTTTCGCCCCGTAAGCGTAGAAACAGGCATGCAAGTGTCACTTAAGTGTTGAGTAGAGTGGTTTTATTGTCTTTTGTAGACAAAGGACAAAATCTTATATATCTTAGGCCTACATCTGAAATTGCTGGCACATATAGTCAAAATCCGAATTTTATAAAATTAATACAGTACATGTAGTTACATCGGCTCAATTTCTCTAATTTGTTATTATCTTAAACATGGATGACTTTTTATGTTAGGTAGTTGATTGGAATGCAAAATGAATAGATAATAATGCTATATATTAGTAATGCATAATTAATTCAATAGTTTTACGTTCTACTTCGACGAATCGGGTTTAGACAAAAAGATCTTACATCTAGCATGATCTAGCTAGATAAACCGATCTTACATCTAGCTAGATAGGCTAGTCTTACATCAGGCAAAATAGATAGGCAGTTCAGCTGATTAAGTAAGTAGCTGATCATGGCTGCCCTTTGTTGTTAACATCGGCAAATAATTTTAAGCGCCATCGGTTTTATTTATTGACTAACGTAATTTAAGCCCAAGAGTCTTGAAATGTGACGCACATCTTCCTAGTGCTATTTTTTCAGTTACTGTGAAGAAAATTGTACCACGAGATCATTGAGAGGGGCGTTATGGCATGAGTCCCCTTGAATCTCACTTTTTCTAATGTTCCTAATGCTCACGACCTGAGACCAACACGCAAACTTCCATTCCGCAAGGACCCTTACAAGAAATGATAACCCGAATTTTGGCTCGCACCGGTTATGGACCTCTCACTCTACTCATCGGCTTTGATTTGGTCTCACAGTGCTCAAAGTTGTCATGGCCAAAAGTAGCACTCGATTCGTATTATTGTTATCGTCGACAAGCAAAGAATGCCGATTTGCTGGGCCGAATTGATCTCTAGTACTGAACCTCTAATACTCATTTATCTCTTAATTCCATTACCTCACATGCACTCGCTCTTTACATCACATGACAAACTGTCTTCACTTTGTCACCTGTTTGCTCCTCACACTCTCTCCACCTCTCTCACATCTCTGTACACAGCACCAGTCAGTCATCTACCCAGCATCGATCATCTAAACACCCTTCACACTTTCATGTGGCTCTGGTAAACAGTCTAGACACACACAGTATTGCGCCATTCATGGGTTAGTGCTAAACGCTTAATATAGAAACGTAATGGATCGACTCAACAATGTTCGAGCGCTTTATCGGATAATTGTTATTTAAAATTAGCCTTTGATTCAGGGAATATCAAGTAGATTTGTGCTCTATGTACAACATGGAGAGTGTGGGTAGATTTGTTGTTAATGGTTCATCTGTTAATCTGGATTAGTAAGAGTTCAACAGTTTATGAAATCTCTCTCTTAGTGCACTGCCTATTGGCAGGTCCATGGCATATAACTCTTACACATATTTTTTTCTATCCTCTGCCTTTCTCTTCATATCAACATACGAATTAGTTATGAAATCATGCAACTTCCCATGTCTTAGAGTTCCTTTAGCCTCATTTCTTCAATAATTACTTCAATTATCTCTTTTTTTAATCCATTCCCTCTCACACACGACCCATCCAGTTCTTTTTTCAATTCCTTAATTCTTATGATTTTTATCAATTGTCTCCTTATACCAACCCTATGTAGCACTACTTCGTTCGAAATTTTCTCAGCCCATATGATCTTCTCCATTCCACTCCATAGCCACATTTCGATTGCTTCCAGTTTCCTGAGATCCTCCTTTCTTAACGTTTACGAAATATCTAAACCTAAATTCTTAGCCTTGGTTTAAGTTTCTCACGATTTAGAAATAGGCTTAAATTATTGTAAGACATCGCTAAATGTAAAAGGTCGCAGTGGCGTAATTTTAACTGAAACTTGTTTGATTCAGTGAGAATGCAAGTTATGTTGGATTTTTACTTTTTGGAGACATTGGTATCGCTGGATTGAGGTTTTTACGCTCTATGGACTGGAAAAGGTTATATTTCAATGCGATCAATAGTATGGGCGTAATTTCGTAAAATACTTTCCAATTATAGTGAAGTGCTCAGTTCAGAGAATATGAAAGTGGTCTATATATTTCTCAGGCAAATCAAGCATGCAGAATTAAATTACCAGGGGAACTTCCTTTATTATATAAGTGACAAAAGAGTTTCCTTGCGTTCCAGCTCCCAATTTAGCCACTGCTGATCATTGTCCACAATTTATGAGACTGGACCGTTAGATGTGCTGTATTATGCGTGTGAGTAAATTCAAAAACAAATTGTTAGCTTTGTTGCTACAAATAAAGTGCAGAATATACAGTATATACAATTTATTCTAATTCTAGGTCTGTGCTGGTTGACAAAGAGGTGACTAGAGAAGATAGTGGATAGCATGCACGCTAATCACACGCCTTAAACTTAAGACGACTGGTGACAACTTGCAGTCAGATTTGATCACTAACCCATGAATAATGACTACATAAATAATGTTGATAGATAGCCTAATGATGATAATATAGAAGTGTTGAAAGAATAACATGTAATAGGCCTACAGGAGATAAATTGCGTAAAGATTCTGCAAATCAGTTAATTTCTAACTCACTAGTGTTTAGCCAGACGGAAAGTCCAAGGCGCTTATTCACACTCAGAGTCCGAATTACTCTCCATTAAGAGCACTCCATCCCTCAAAAAGTTAATCCATTCTCAAAGAGTCTCTGCCTTATCCTTAACTTATGTAGGCCTATCTTAGGCTAGTGCATTGTGATAAACACGGCTTCTGAGATAGTTTCCCGTTGCAAGCCTCAGTTCTTGCCTAGTCGTCCCTTACGACACTTGCAGTTTACGGTAGATCTATTCGTCAGTTTCCCAGATACAGCTCAGAAAATACATAAGTTTATAAAACTCTCTTAACATTGAGTTAGGATAGATATTGTTTCTAGATCGGGCGGTTATTCTCACCGGTAGATTGAAACAAAAGTCGTCGCCAGAGGCTGATACTCAACCGTCGCATGTGGCTCCAACCAATAGGAGAGCGCAAAATCCGCTTAAATGGTTAGCATTCTTGGAAATGTGACGTTACAGACTCAAGATAAAGGTGAGAATAGAGAAGTTTTATAGTATACAAAAAGCAGATTGGTAGTTATTTCTCAGATAAAATCAAATGGTAGAGATTGCTATCGGCTAGAATATCTTTCCGTTTATAACATCGGGTATTAGAAAATCTCGCGGCGACGCTTGAGTGAATAGCGAGTCGGACTCGAAGTCAGACCAGGGTGTTTTATCATCCACTGGAGGCGCCACTGTACAATCAACGGCATGGTAGGTTTACGGAAGGCATTGCAATGTAAAATATCCCATAAATGTAAGATATCCTTCCAATAAATATAATCTTGTCGTATACAAATATAAATTACGACATTATTTTATCAACATTTGATAAGTAATTGAAATTTTTTTTTCTTTACAATTATTTAAATATATGTCTTTCTGTTAATTTACTTCTATTAAATGAAGATATAGACTACATAATAAATTTATTCGTATATGTTAAGACTGGCCTGCCGTCGATATAAACAAACAGTGGTGGTGTGGAGTGGGGAGGGGTCCCCACTCCACACCACCGCCCCACTTGACTCTTTTTATTATCTGAGTAGAGCTGCAAGAACACATTATTAAAGGTCCATATCAAAGAATTATTAAAGAGAACTAGAAGATTCAGTAACAAGAACTGCAATATAGTCCCGTGGTAACAAATAAACTCTTTTGTTTCAAATAAATTTTGATGAAACTCTGTTAATAATTAAATCTTTTAATTGCTTTTAATAGGCTTTCAGTGAATTGTCATCGAACCGGAAGTGAATAAAAAGTCGCCATCATTTCATAGGCTGTGGTATATCTTCTTCTTTTTATATCTATGGTCCATACGTTCTCAGTTGAACTGTGAGAACCATTCACTGTCTGCAGCATAGGGCTGCTTCCTACTTTAAAACAGTTCATAAACTATCAACCTAAAAAGTAAATTAACTATGGATTGAGCCAGTTCGATAATTGCTGGAGTCAGTGGCGATGTCTGTAAGATATTGACCGCGGAGCAGAATATGCGGGTCCAAATCCTGGGCAGCCCGTCACTGAAATCGCTTTTGATTGAGGAAACTGACGTCAACATTAGCTTTTCAGCCTTTTTAATGATAAGATGATTTGAAATTGAATTTATTACACGAATGAGTGACGTAAGGATATATATAAGCAACAACTCTTACGCTATTTTTCTTTTAACAGAAGCCATGAGTGAAGGATATTGCTGACGAAAACCGCTCTTGTAGCATGACTAAAAAAAATCCTTTAAGAATTTCCCGCACTAGAGCGTTGTTTACTTTCACTTTAGATTGCCTATGTTAAATGATTTGCTCTCACTTTGTAAAATATTAATTAAATTGTGTTTGATTAAACAGAACAGTGTTTGATTAAGTAGTGTTTGAATAAATAGTGTTTGAATAAACAGTGTTTGCTTAAATAGTGTAATTTGTGTTAATTTAGATTTGTACTGGTTGTCTATCGACAACATGCGCAAGCGTAAGCGAAGTCCCTCAGTGGAGGAATCCACTCTAATCAGTCCCTCAGTGGAGGAATCCACTCTAATCAGTCCCTCAGTGGAGGAATCCACTCCAACCAGTCCATCATTGGAGGAATCCACTCCAATCAGTCCCTCAGTGGAGGAATCCACTCCAATCAGTTCCTCAGTGAAGGAATCCACTCCAATCAGTCACTCAGTGGAGGAATCCACTCTGATCAGTCCCTCAGCGAAGGAATCCACTCCAATCAGTCCATCAGTGGAGGAATCCACTCCAATCAGTCACTCAGTGGAGGAATCCACTCCTGGTTGTTCTCTAGGAGACAGGAGCTCAAGTCAGTCAGGTGGGTTGAGATTTACAAGTTTTTGTTTCCACTAAACTCTGGTTTTTTAAAGTTGTCTAAATGCTATAATTAACCCTTTATTTACAAAGACATCAAAATAGCTCGATATCCACATGTAACTTTATATAATAGCTCAAATAGATAAAATAAGTCAGAAAAATGAAATTTTTAATATTTCATCAGAGACGTGGTCAGATATGGGGGTGTCCTCGTTTGGGGACAGTGGTAAATACTGTGACCAAAGCGTATAATTCTGAAGTGATAGTTTCTTAGCTCTGCTGCTCTAAACATCAGCTTGTCTGCAATACAGAGTCACTAATTATAAATTTAAAAATCAAAACTTAAACGAAATCATTCTGAAACTAGTGTAATATGCTTAATACTTCTAAAAATTCTTATTCTAGTTCGTGTAATAGTTCTCAAAACAGGATCGGTCTATACATAGCGTGCGTGTGCACTTCTTGCATCTCCAACGGGCCTTGGCATGGCAGACTATACATCTCAGCTGCTGCTTCAACTTCTCAGGATAATGACCCTTTGTATCATTTAGCTCTACTATAGTTGGTGGCTGTGCGGCATGTTTGGAGATCTTCTCTACATTGAGTGTTGGCTTCTGGAAGCATCTTAGTTTGTAGCGAGTAAGTGATCTTACAAAGGAGACGAGATCTGAGCTCTTGTTGTTGGCCATCTTATGCAACCGCTATGAGTGACCCATTGAGCATATGGGTAAATAATACACATCACTATTTCTTTCCCCGTATTGCTATGCGATAAGCAATGACGGTCTGATCGAGTAGATGGACACCACCCATTCCACCGTTGTGCGATGCAATCAGCTTGGGCTTTTTGACTTCAACCTTCTTCTTCTCGGAAGACCAGCGCTTTACTTTTGTGGGTGGATCATAAAAATCGTAATTGCTTCCAATGGTGACTACGCAATTGTCCATCCATCTGACAAATATGATAGAGTTGTCAACGTCAAAGCGGTAATCAAATTCACCACGTGGTGCCTTCCTCATATCTTAGCTTGAAGGAAATGGACACATGACAACTCTGTTCTCTCTCACTGTACCTGTGGCTCTTATCCCCTTTGTCTTCAGTTCAGCTAATAGTGCATGACTGCTGAAAAAATTATCAAAGATAACGACATGATCCGAATGAGAATCACTAAATTTAAGAAGTACAACTCTGGATCCAAGAGGCTTAGTTATATCCATGGCAACAAGACTTTGCTGGTGTATCACTGAATTGTCAACGTTATTAACTGGCTCTTTGGTCTCCTTGCTACCACAATAAGTATCAAATGCAAAACTGTAATCTGAGGAACCGCAAAGCATCCAGTTCTTGTAACCTAGCCGTATGGGTTTTCCCTTGATAAACTGCTTGCAAGGTTGGTGTCCAAAATATTCCACCATTGATTTATCGATGAAGAGAGAATCGTGAAAGATGCCCCACTTTCGAAGCTTCATGTTCAATAAATTCATCAGACTCCGTAACTTGTAAATCCTGTCACTGTTTACTGTAGTGTTGTCGGCCAAGTAAAGAAATCTCTTGATCTCCAGAAATCTGATTCTGCTCATGGTTAAGGCAATGCATGACAACCCAAGATCTTCATCCAATGACCAATAGTGTATTGTTCGAGGAAGAGAGTGGTATCCGGACAAGACAGTATTCCAAAGAAAGCTCACAATTCTACAGCTGCCAAAAAATGTGAAGTAGTTCTTCTTAGCGGCATACAAATTGGTCTGTTCCACTATATGATCAAACATGGCCTTGAATTCACTGGTCCATTTGAAATTATTCAAAAGCAACATCAAATTATAGTTCACTTCAAGTTAGAAGTTAAGATTAACGAACATTAATAATAATTAGCGCTAATTATGTGATCTGTTTGAGATGCACTATACATCAGCCAAAGGACGCGAAGTTATAACGTTATTTACCACTGTCCCCAAACAGGGACAGCAAATTTTTAAATGCCATATAAAATTTCCATAGAGACCTATAAATCAAAAATCTTATCAGTATAACTTAGCAATCATTGCTAAATAATTATATCGTTTGTTGCAAAGAAATTGTCACTAAATACAGATTTTACAAATAAAGTAAATAAGGTACCGTGAAGAGTTAAAAAATACCATATTTGTCGAGTCTCTAACGTAAGCCACAACCGGTATAAAAAGCAATATTTTGAATTTCTAGCAATAACATCAACAAGACTATAAGAGTAAAGTAGCTATTTTCTTATTTTAGAGCAGCAATGTTGCAGAGAATGGCCTTTTATGAAGTGTCCCCAAATGGGGACAGTGGTAAATAAAGGGTTAAGAGAAAGTGCCGCTTTTAATTCTAACAATTGTATTAAATTTAAGAAAATTGTAAAGGTCAGTTGGGAAGATGTTCACGAACGCGTCAAATGTTGGCAGGCATATATTTAGACGCTTGATGAGTTTGAAGTTATACATACATACATATATATATATATATATATATATATATATATATATATATATATATATATATATATATGCAGGGTGAGTAAAAAACTGATAGCACTTGCAAAAAGTTTGAATATCTCAGGCTATTGTTAATATTTTCAAATAAAAATTTTATCAATTACTGAAGGACTAATTTCTGAAGGGCTGGCCGATTTTCATCCATTTTGGTACCTAGATTGGCTAGTTATGCAAGTTTCAGCAGAGCAACCCCCCATTTTTACCTAAAATTGGCGTAAAGCACCTCCTGTAGTTCTGCCTTGTTTTTAGGCTTCGGCTGGTGTTTCTGATAGAGATGCAGCATGGTTCCCCAGGTATGGTAATCCAGAGGATTATGATCGGGTGAGTTTGGAGGCCATTCATTCTTCTCGATGAAATCCGGGTTTCTCTCACTGATCCATTCCTGTGCATAACGAGATATATGAGCCGGAACACCATTCTGCTGAATGATGAAACCATTTGGTAGAAGAGCATAGCAATCATCAAACAGCTCCGGAAGCAAAGTTTTGACGTAATACTGAGTGCTCAGCTTTACCTCCTTGTCAATGAAGTGCAATCTGCCTTAACCGTTGTAGCAAACGCCATTTTTAGGTAAAAATGGGGGGTTGCTCTGCTGAAACTTGCATAACTAGCCAATATATGTACCAAAATGGATGAAAATTGGCCAGGCCATCAGAAATTTGTCCTTTAGTAATTGGTAAAAGTTTTATTTGAAAATAGCCTGACAATTGACAATAGCCTGAGATATTCAAACTTTTTGCAGGTGTTATCATTTTTTTACTCACCCTGTATATATATATACATGTATATAAAAGCGGCATTTGGTAGTAGAAAAGAACTATTAACAAAAAGTCTAAAGAAAGACACAAAGATAAGGATAGTGAAAACTTTGGTTTGGACCACGCTACTGTATGGATGTTAAACATGGACCTTAAGGAAGGAGGTTATTAGGAAATTGGAGGCATTGTAAATGTGGATATGGAGAAGAATGGAGAGGATTAGCTAGACCCAAAAGGTTACAAATGAGGAAGTCCTGGAGAGAATTGGCACAGATAGACAGTTGATAAATTTATTAAGAAATAGGAAGAAGAGATGGATAGGACACACTCTAAGGGGGGAAGGTCTATTAAAAGAGGTCATAGAAGGTAGAATGGAAGGAAAAAGAGGTAGGGGCAGGCCGAGATTAGGTATGTTAGATGATTTAAAGACCCACTCATACGTGGAAATGAAGAGGAAGGCGGAAGACAGAGAAGAGTGAAGGCGTTATGTACCATGGACCTGCCAGCAGGCAGTGCACTAAGAGAGAGAGATATACACTGTATATATATACATATTCACACTATATACTTGTATATATATATATATATATATATATATATATATATATATATATATATATATTCACACTATATATAGTGCGAAAAGAAATAAAATGTAGAATTGTACAGGTGAAAGAGGCTTTCGCAGAGAGAAAAGAACAACTAAAAAAAGGCATTGGGAAAAAGGTAAAGATTGCAAAAACATTGCTTTGGCAAACTCATATGTACGAATGTGAAACGTGGGCATTAGCCTAAAGAAAGAAGATATAAGGAAACTAGAGGCTTTTGGAATATGGTTATATAGAATACGTTACTTATATAGCCACTTACAGATACAATATAAAATAGTCTGTAATAAAACACTACGTACTTCAATTGACCATATCATAATAAGAAATAGGCTTATATGCCTCCTTAAACATGGCTATTCTTATTTCCTTGTCACATTTCCCATTTTGATATATATAGATATATATTTATATATATATATATATATATATATATATATATATATATATATATATATATACATTCAAACACTATACATGTATATATATAGTAATAATAATAATAATAATAATAATAATAATAATAAAGGTTTAACGTCCTTTTCCTCATACAAGGATGATGTCAGGGACGTCCCCCCATCACATGTCACTACAAATCGATTCACCCCAAACGATCTGAAAAAGCATGTGCTGAAGAGAAATAAAAGATCCTACACAGTGCCGGTCCGGTGATCAAAAAACAGTCAGGCAAGATGAAATAAAATCTATGGTGGGAAGAGATGTGTTTTCAATTTACAACGGAAAGTGGAAGTAGTAAAGCATGAACTAAGATCAGGAGGCAGAGAGTTCCAAACAGTAGGAGCGGAGAAAGAAAATGAACGTCTACCTAACGAAGTGAGAATATTAGGAATTTGGAGTAGTTTGGTATCAGAAGAACGAAGCTTACGAGAAGGTTGATATTGGATTAGGAGATCAGAAAGGTAAGAAGGTTTATCAAAAAGGAGTGTTTTGAAAGTTAAGAGAGCAATTTTATACTTAATTCTCTGAACTACAGGAAGCCAATGAAGGTTATTAAGCAGGGAACTAGAGGTGGCCTGAAGCCTCGAGGATCGACAGACTACACGTGCTAGAGTATTTTGAACACGTTGCAAACGCATGAGAGAAGAAGAAGGTAAACCATATAGCACTGAATTGCAGTAGTCAAGTTTAGAATGAACTATTGAGTTAGCAATAATTATGGATGAATTTTTATCAAGAGATGACCGTATCTGTCTGATTTGACGAATCTGGAAGAAAGATGAACGACAGACAGACGAGATATGATATTTAAAATCAAGATTTTCATCGAATATGACACCAAGGTTTTTAGCCTTTGGAGTAGGAGTGAGAGCAAGATTTTGAAAATAGATGGAGGAATTGGCAATTTTGGTTCTTTGCTGGGGAGTGCCGATTAAAAGATATTCGGTTTTAGAGGGGTTGACAGAGAGACGATTACTGCAAAACCATGAATACACTTTGTCAAGAACAGAAGAAAGGTGTTGTAATTTCAAGTCAGAATCTGAGCTACAAAATGAGATGTACAGCTGTGTATCATCAGCATAGAAATGAAATTTTATTGAAGCATTGTCTAAAACATAACTGAGTGGGGTAGTGTAGAGGGAAAAAGTAAAGGTCCAAGTACAGATCCTTGGGGCACACCACGAAGAAGAGGTAGTTCAGGGGAGCGTTCATTGTCTATAATAACAGATTGAGTGCGACCAGAAAGATAGGAGGAGATCAGAGAGAAAGGGGAATCAGAGATACCAAAGCACGTTTTAAGTCTACTGGTAAGAATGTCATGATCGATGGTGTCGAAGGCAGACGAAAAATCAAGTAGTACAAGGGCTGATACCTTTTGAGAGTTTAATGCTAAGCTAAGTTCATTATGAATGCTGAGTAAGGCAGTATGTATATATGAATAGACTATATATATATATATATATATATATATATATATATATATATATATATCTTAGTGCTCTGCCTACTGGCAGGTCCATGGTACGTAACGCCTCCACTCTTCTCTGTCTTCCGCCTTCCTCTTCATTTCCACATATGAGTGGGTCTTTAAATCATCTAACATACCTAATCTCGGCCTGCCCCAGCCTCTTTTTCCTTCCATTCTACCTATATATATATATATATATATATATATATATATATATATATATATATATATATATATATATAAATGTATATATAAATGTATATATATATATACATATATATATTCACACAATATATATATATATATGTATATAGTATGTATATATGAATAGTCTATATATATATATATATATATCTTAGTGCTCTGCCTACTGGCAGGTCCATGGTACATAACGCCTCCACTCTTCTCTGTCTTCCGCCTTCCTCTTCATTTCCACATATGAGTGGGTCTTTAAATCATCCAACATACCTAATCTCGGCCTGCCCCGGCCTCTTTTCCCTTCCATTCTACCTATATATATATATATATATATATATATATATATATATATATATATATATATATATATATATATACAGTATATATATATACATGTATATATATATACTATATACATATAGATATATATATATATATTCACACAATATATATATATATATAATATATATATATATATATATACATGTATATATTTACATTCATATTTATATTCATATTTATATTCATATTTATATTCATATTTATATTCTTATTTATATTCATATTTATATTCATATTTATATTCACACTATATATAGTGTGAAAAAAATGAAATATAGAATTGTACAGGCGAAAGAAGCTTTCGGAAAGAGAAAAGAACAACTAAAGAAAGGCATTGGGAAAAAGATAAAGATTGTTAAAACATTGCTTTGGTCAACACATGTACTTGTGTGAAACGTGGGCATTGAAGAAAGAAGATATAAGGAAATTAGAGGCTTTGGGAATGTGGTTATGTAGAATATGTTACTTTTATAACCACTTACAGATACAATATAAAATAGTAGGCCTATGTAACAAAACACTGCGTACTTCAGTTGACCATAGAAATATATTAAATACACAAATACTGCGCATGCGTGATCGTAGCAGGAATTAATATATTTACATGCACAAATGATAAATGGGATCACTAAATATTCCAGGTCTTGCTCTTTGACTTCCTGTACAAATAATTTCTTCCATTCTATTCTTCTTTATATTTCTTTTTCTTGCAACCCTTTAAAATATTTTCGTGCATATTTCTGAGATTCAGGAATACATGTCAGTATATGATGAAGTAAATATGATCATATAATTGTAGTTTTAAATTAGTCTAACATGATGATTTAAACATTGAGCTGCTATTATTGTACATTACAGCTGCACGCATAGCACCAGAGAGTAACAGAGCAAGACCATCTGACTGTACGTTCATTGTGAATCGGCACATCAGAGGAATAGCGCGTGTAGGAGACAAGCTATATATGATACGTGAGAAGGATTCATCCATCAGCGTGTATGACTCACACACGAGTTACTCAGAGAACCAATATGAAGTTCCTCACATCCCTGTGCCTGGGATGAGATCACCCTGGGGTCTGGCTGGTTGTGCTCACAACAGAGTTCTGTATATCAGCGACTGGAAGCCAGAGCGTGTTCACAGAGTCGACCTCACCAAGTGCCTCGAATATAAAGCTAGGTGGGATATGTCAATCGAGTCAACCTCTGATGGCTCCTTCACTCGGTGGATGTTGAGAGAGAATGAGGAGTCACATGGTCTGTCAGTGACATCAGAGCACACGCTGCTGGTAACTGTTGAGATGAGAGGCACTGGAGGAAAGAGTGGAGTAGTGGAGTACTCGAGTGAGGGAGAGCTGATGTGTGAGATAAGACTGGATGAGAGTATTCTGTATGCACGACAGACACTACAACTGTCACGTGATCAGCTGATTGTGTGTCACGCTGGTGACTCAGCTCTACATAGAGTCTGTCTGATCAACACTGAGGGTCAAATCATAAAATCTTACGGTAGAGGGAAGGGTGGGGTGAAGGTCAGCTGAGCGAGCCTTGCTCAATGGCAATAGATGATAAGAGAAAGCGCATATTTATAGCTGATCGACGTAACGACAGAGTTCTCATGCTTGACACAGATCTCAGTTATATAGAACAGCTTCACACACATCCCACCTTCAGCTCACCTGCCTGTCTCTACTTTAACTCTGTCACTCAACGCCTGATTGTGGGTATGTGTGGAAGTTATGTCATTTATTTAATTTGTTTAATAAAAAGTGTGTATTCCGGAAAGCTGCCAAGCAGCATAAAACCTTATGGAAAGCATCGTATAATGTGGCTGAGAGGCAAATATCTCGGATATCAGCCAAAAAAATCCGAGTTTTTAGTTTTGATAACGATAGAATAGGTTACATTCAGCTATATCAATTAGTGATGCGCATAACTATAAACACTTAGCCATACACACAGCTAAATACACATATAGCTAAATGTATAGACAATTATACTAGTACATGTACATAACTATAAACACATAGCAATACACATAACTATATAGCCTACACCTAGCTACACACATAACCATATACATATAGCCATACATACAACAATATTCACATAGATATACACATAACTATATAAACATAGCTGTATACGTAACGATATACACAGAGCTATACACATAGCTCTACAAAAATATACAGGGCCTGCATATACACATAACGATACACACAGTAAAACACACAGCGAAACACAGAGCTATGTACAGAGCTATATACTTAGCAATAAAAATACCGAAACACATAGCGATACACACAGCGAAACACAGCGATGCACATAACGACACACATAGCTGCACACATGACCTCAAATTTACCGATACACATAGAGATACACACAACCAAACACATAATGATACACATAGATATTTCACCATCTCAGCTGCTGCGGAGTTAGTGTGGATGATCACTCTAAAATAAAGCAATTCGTGAATGTAATTGGATTCGTGTGCAAACCCTGTAGAGTTGAAGTAGTGAAGGAACTTGGAAAATTGAGAAAAGATTTAACAGTCGTTGAAGGGAAAATGCAGTACGAAGTTAGGCAGGGATAATCTGAGAGCTTAAAATTCTTAGCAGTTCCCTACCCCACACTATCACGTCTAACCTGGCTGGGACTAACATGACTATGGATAATCATTCATTACGCAATCAACCTCCTCCTATGCAGCTTGACTATGCGAGCGTAGTGAAGATAGTGAAGAAGTCCGTGATAGATGTAAATCAGAGACAAAGAAATGTTATTTTTTTAGGGTTGATGGAAAATGAGGGGTTCAACGACGTGGAGTGTTTTACTAAGTTGTGCATCGATGAGTTTGTTGTCAAACCCCTTATACATCAAGAGTGCGTACGTCGCTTAGGTAAAGGTTCAGGTGTTGGTCCTAGAAAGCTTCTTGTAAAACTGTCCTCTGATTCTGTTGCCGAAGACTTGATTCGTTCTGCTGAAAGTCTCAGACAATCAAAGGATCCCTACACTGCTACTCATATCTATATTAATCGCGATCTTACTAAAGAGGAAGCGAAAGCTGCTTATGAGAGACGTAAGTCCGGGAGAGAAGCAGCCACTTCCTACGTTGATCTTCGTGCTCAACATGTAACGTCGGCGTTGCCGGGCCCAAGTACTACGTCACTCACATTTGCAAATAGGTCGAGATTTAATTCAAATCTATCGACAAATTCTATGGCTGCACCTTCTAGATCACAAGCTACTGAGTCAGCTACCAGTGCTTCTGTAAATGTAAGCCTTAACCCAACAGCTGCTGAGTTTAGATTGAATAGCGATTCAGGCATAAGTCCTCCAAGCGTAAGCGACTCTGCTGAGGACACAGCTGCTCAGTGACTCACTAATACTATAAATAGACCCATTATGGCGCATGTCAAGATATCAGACAAGAAATCTCCTACGTATATTAATACAAGTAGTGTTAAAAATAAATCACCCGAGTTACATGAAACTATATATAGTGATAAATACAGCTGATGATAGGTTGCCATCAATATGCTACTTCAATGCTCGAAGTCTAAAAAAAACTGCCAGATTTACACCACGCTCTCTATAGTTCAATGCTGCTCACATGTTTTGTGTTGCAGAATCTTGGCTAAATAGCTCCGTCTCTGATTCTATGCTGGATCCACTGAATCTACAGTATATACAATATATCGTTATGATAGAAATAGTTGTAAATCTGGTGGCGGTGTAGTTGTGTTTATTAATAAAACTATTAATACGGACAGACTTGTTTTACATGATCAGTATTCGTCTATTGAATGTGTAATTTTTGATGTAATAAATTCTGATCTACGCTGCCTCGCAATATGTCGTCCACCGGATCACAATGTTGCACTAATGGATAAATTGTGTGCTTATTTAAAAAGCTGCAGTAATGAAAATAAGACTCTTTTGATTGTGGGTGATTTTAATTGTAATAAAATTGATTGGAAAAATTATTGCATAAAAGGTGACCTTTCGCAGGCTCATTTCTTTAACACAACAATTGATCTCGGGTTTACCCAATTTATTGATTTACCGACACGAGGAGATAGTATCCTGGATCTAGTCCTATGCAATGACCCACAATTTATATTGGATATTCGAGTTGATGAACCTTTTAGCAATAGTGATCATGCCACTATAAATGTTATTGTTAACTTCTTTACTTCTGAGGCAAATTCTTTCAATCTTGGTGACTCTAGTGAAAGTATTGCTGACAATCTATTTGATAATTTACAGGATCCTATTGATAATTTCATTAGGTTTATATGTTCGTCTGATCTTATTACCATGAACTCGCTAAATTGGTCTAAAGCTGATTGGACGTCTCTTAACAATTTTTTCTATCAATGTCGATTGGAATTTGTGTTTAAATGTTTGCACAACTAGTGATGAATTTATTGATTCATTTTATTCAGTTTTACGATATGCTATTACGCAATTTGTTCAAGTAAAACACAATAACTCAAATACGACTATGAAGAAGAGGCGATACCATAAATTTCTTAAAAAGAAGTTTGCACTTAAGGCTAAACTTTGGCGCGTTTCTATGCGCCTGAGAAATCTTAATAGTAAAATAAGTATAAAAATTGTGCCCTAATTTGCAGAAATTTGCTTAAAAGTCATCAAACCTCTGTAGAGAAAAAAATATTAGCAGCAAATTCTGTCAGTATTATTGATCATGTTTTTTGTAATTTTGGTCTGGTATGTGATGTAGGATGTTGTGTTAAATCACTAACTGTAGCTAGTGATATAAGTGATCACTATGTTAATATCATTGCTATTACCTCAAGCAAATATAAAGTGAATTATTCTGATCGACCGATGACACGAATTTTCTCAAAAAGGAATATTTCCAATTTTAAAAACCTACTTTTGAATTCTGACTGGTCATCGTGTTATAACGCTGGAAATATCGATGCCTCGATTGAATGCCTTTCAGAAACGCTAACAAATGCCATAAATCACCACTTTCCTCTGGTTCAGCTTTCTCGAAAAAGCTTCAAAACCAAACCTTGGGTTACAAATGATCTAAAAAACGCATAAAAATAAAAAACTCCCTCTTTCTCCTTTACAAAAAGACCAATTGTATCTTAACTAAGGCAAAATATCAATACTATCGTAACACAGTAGAAAAGGATATTGCTGCACATCGTAAAACAGGAATAGATTAAATTCAAATCTGAACTCCATTAAAAACATTTGGAAAAACCTTAATGAAATCACCAGTCATAAAAATGGTAAAATTAATCCAATAATCGATAAAATTTCCTCTTTTAATGGTCTCATCCTTAATAAAACTCAAATTGCTAAGGAGTTTAATGATTTTTCTGCTAATATAGGGGAGAAATTAGCCTCTGAGTTACCTAATGATAGCAACGTTAACTTTGAGAGATATCTTCGTAATTGTATTTCAAACTCTTTATTCCTAACTCCAACTAATGCTACTGAGATTTACAATATAATACTAAACCTTAACAAAGGTAACTCCTCGGGTCATGATAACATCTCCAGTAAAATGCTCGAAATTGCTGCTGACTATATTGCAACTCCTATCTCTTTTATAGTTAATCAATCTCTGGAGCAAGGTTTCTTTCCAACAAATTTTAAACTCGCAAAAGTTATTCCCATTATAAAAAGGGAAATAAACTAAGTGTCGAGAATTATAGACCCATTTCATTGCTCAGCAATTTGAGCAAAATCTTTGAGAAAGTTGTTTATAAGCGCTTAGTAGAATTTTTAAATATCAATAATGTGTCTTTTGATCAGCAGTTTGGCTTTAGGAAAGGTCACCGCCAAACAAAAGTCCATGGGTATCTTTTTAGATCTAACTAAAGCATTTGATACGGTCGATCATCATATTTTACTTTTTAAACTATATAATTATGGTATTCGTGGAATTGCTTATAATTGGCTTAATTCATATTTGTCTAATAGACGTCAATATTCTGTAATTGGTGATAACGCCTCTAACATAAAACCGATTACGATTGGTGTTCCGCAAGGTTCAATTCTAGGCCCCTTATTATTTTTAATCTATATAAATGATATTAAATATGCTTGTTCTAATGCCTCCCTAAAATTATTTGCCGATGACTCTAACTTGTTTGTGACTAGTAATAATCTAATTGATCTATTCCAAAAGAGGCTAACTTAGCCTGCTCCCAGATCAATAACTGGTTCCTAAGCAATAAACTTACTGTGAACTGCTTAAAGTCTGCCTTTATTTTATTTTTCCCAAACAGGGATGATGAGAAATCTATAATTGATAATGATTTGTGCTTAAAGATGAACGGTGGTGTAATTAACAGAGTTCATGTTACCAGTTTCCTTGGTGTATTAATTGATGATAAATTATCTTTTAGACATCATATTAATTCTTTAGTAAGTAAAATAAATAGTCTTAATGGTATGTTTTATAGACGTAGAAAATATATACCACGAAACTGTCGCAAAGATCTTTACTTTGCTCTGGTTTATTCGCGTATTCAGTATGGATTAAAAATTTATGGTCATACTACGTTAAAGAATCTACTTCCACAGCATTATTCATGTAATCGAGTTTTACGAACGTTACAATGTCAGCCTAGATCTCATAATGTTAAACAGCTTTATCTTAATTACAAGTCTTTGCCAATTTTTCATAAAATTTGTCATTTATTTATTTAACATGTGGTATTAAAAAGAGAACATTGTTTCATAGATTACACCAAGGCTTTTGATTGCGTTGAACACAACAATCTGTGGGTTTGTCTATCAGAAATGGGTATACCATTACACATAATTCGCTTAATAAAATCACCGTATGAAAATCAAGAGGCAACAGTAAGGACTTCTTGCGGAGACACAGATTGGTTTGGAATCAATAGAGGTGTGCGTCAGGGCTGTATTTTGTCGCCGTCTTTATTTAATATGTATGCAGAAGCAGTATCGGAAGGTAGATATGGATGAGTCAACTGTAGGTGTGAAAATTGGTGGGAGAAACATCAACAAACTGAGGTATGCGGATGATACCACTCTCCTCGCGGAGAGCAGGGAAGGTCTGGAACAGCTCATATTTAAGGTTAAAGAAGAAAGCGAAAGAGCTGGCTTGTTCCTCAACATTAACAAAACCAAGATCATGACAACTGATATTGCTGAAACCAAAAGCAGAATTGACAATGAAGATATTGAGACAGTCAACGATTTCGTCTTTCTTGGTTCTAAAGTCGTCCGTGACGGAGAATCAGGACCAGAGATAAAACGGCGGATAGCAATGGGGCGCACTGTGATGACTGGCATGATGAAAATTTGGAAGAGTAAGGACATAAGCCTCGTTACCAAATGCAGGATAATCAATGCGATAGTCTTCCCAATTACAACATATGGATGCGAAAGTTGGACGCTGAAAAAGGCGGATAGAAGGAGAATCGGTGCTTTCGAGCTTTGGTGTTGGAGACGCGTGCTACGAATTCCGTGGAAGGCTAAAGTTAACAACAGAGATGTGCTAGATCGAATAAAACCAAGTATTTCTCTTGAAGGGAAGATCACAAAGCAGAGGTTGTCATACTTTGGACATGTCATGAGAGCGAGTTCAATTGAGAAATCAATCATGCTAGGACAGGTCAGTGGAAGAAGGAGGAAAGGTCGTCAAAGAACGCGTTGGCTTGATACTGTAGAATCTGACCTCAACACCAGCATAGCGGATTTGAGGGAGGCAGTAAGAAATCGTGATGCATGGAGACAGATAATTCATAAAGTGTCCAAGAGTCGGCTTCGACTGAATGGATAACTCATCATCATCATTAAAAGTGATAGATATCTACATAGTTGATCATTTCACTATATTGTGTGTTTACTTTTTTACATTTATTTAATTCGTTAAAAGACTTCCGTGTTCTCTTGAAAGCTGCCAACCAGCATATAACCATATGGAATGCATCGTATAATGTGGCTGAGAGGCAAATATCTCGGGTATCAGCAAAATCCGAGTTTTTAGTTTTGATAACGATATACATAGGCTACATGTAGATATATCACATAGTGATGCGCATAGACTAACTATAAACACTTAGCCATACACACAGCTAAATACACATAACTACATGTTTATACAAATTAAACATGAATATGAATATGACTATATACACATAGTAATACACATAAATATATATCCTACACCTAGCTACACACATAACTATATACACATAGCTATACATACAACAATATTCACTTAGGTATACACATAACTAAATAAACATAACACATGTACACAAAACGATATACACAGAGCTATACACATAACTTTACAAAAAGAAACAGGGCCTGTATATGCACATAAAAATACACACAGTGAAACACACAGCGAAACACATAGGTATATACAGCGCGATACCTTTGGCAATAAAAATAACGAAACACATAGCGATACACACAGCGACACACACAGCGACACACACAGCAATACACATAGCGACACACATAGCTACACATATGGCCTAGCATTAATCGACACGCATAGAGATACACACAACCATACACATATTGATACACATAGATATACACACTGCGTTACATGCAGCGATACAAATAGTTTATTTATGTGTAATTTATATATTTGTTTCCTTTAAAATTCAGATTTAAATTTTCAGATTCAGTGGAATCCCCCGTGAGTGGCGCCTCTTGTACCGATGTTCAACCTTTTGGCCGGATTATAGATGTTCATACCCCACTGACAGTTGTTGGTGATGAGATCTTTACCTTTATAGATCTTCCATTAGTGGCAGTGCTCGACGTGCGCAGTGGAAGAAGGTCACGTGACATTGAGATTCCTGGCATGATTTCATGTAGTGGTCTCACTGGTTGCTCTCACAACAAAGTTCTGTATGTCGGTGACTCGAAGCTCTCCTGTATCCACAGAGTAGATCTCACTGACGACTCTGTCACTCTCTGGGAGATAACTGAGGGTCTACCACGTGGTCTGTCAGTGACAGCTGAGCACACGCTGCTTGTTGCTGTACATGTTAAAGAAATTGATTCCATTTTACTTGAATACACGAGTGATGGTGAACTACTCCGTAGTGTAAGCGTTGATATGAACAGTTTTAGAAAGATTATCAGCAGCAGCGATGAACTCCAGGATGAACTCCAGGATGAACTTCAGGATGAACTCCAGGATGAACTCCAGGATGAACACCAGGATGAACTCCAGGATGAACTCCAGGATGAACTCCAGGTTGAACTCCAGGATGAACACCAGGATGAACTCCAGGATGACATGAAGCATTTGGATACTCGCATAGGTAGTTTGTTGGTATCGCATATCCTACGACTGTCACGTGATCGGTTCATTGTTGTCATAAGACTTTCTAGACGAAGTCTATCAGCACATTTTCTCTGCTTGATGAACTCTGAGGGTGAGATTATCAAGTACTGTTGTGATGATGAGTTGATTGGTCGATTGGATGAGTTCACTGGTGTAGCAGTGGATCGTGCCAATAATCGTATGTTTGTAGCTCATGTGACTAGTGTCAAGATTCTAGTGCTGGACGCTGAGCTCAAAGTTCTGGGTGGAATAAAGTATTGGATTGAGTATATATCGTTCATCGCTGCTCTCCACTATGACACATCCACTGATCAGCTGATTGTGGCTGAGCGGAATATATTAACTCATAATATTAGACTAGTATTCATCTGTCATCCTGACAACTGTATTGAATCAATTAAACCTGAATGATCTTCAACTATGAATCATCTATAACTATGAATCATTTACAACTATGAATCATTTACAACTATAAATAATCTACAACTAGAATCATCAACAACTATGAATCATATACATTTATGAATCATCCACAACTATGAATCATCTAAAATCTATGGATCAGTAGTTTTCAATACTAAAATGAATCGCAAAATTGTACAAGTATTAGTCATATATAGCCGAACTAAGCTTGTGAATATTAGATGTATAATTATTAGTAATCGCTTGATATATTAAGTTAGCTATCAAGTGAGGTACACTTCAGTTAGTGCAGACTTTTCGATAATCTGAGTTTTTATTCAGACTTGACAACCCTCGATATTCCAAAGTGTGTGTGGCCTAACCAAGTGCTAACCGTGTCCCATGTTGATTAACTTCTTTCATTCGGTAGTGTGTTCAGTGATCAATACTATCAAGTTTGTTAGTTTATTGCGAAGCCTTCAGGTAGGAAGTTTATTGCTTAAAAATAAATTGACTTGCAGATACTAAGATAAATTAATAAATTGTACACTTTAAGTTATTGATTAAAAATGCCTAATTTCTTCTTAAAACCGTTTGGAATCAAAATCTTTCAAACCCATTCACAAGTGGCATGCTTCTGTTGTAAATATACCATTGACAAATGATCACAGTTAATTACTAGGTCTATTCAGCCAGATAATAATTGTTTTTTATTCATAATTTCTATTGTTGCTCCACGCTTAAGAGGATCCGTGCTTTATGAAAACTGTCTTTTTACAGGAGAATGAATTTGTTAAAGTGTTTCAGTTGCATGGTTTTTTAAGGTATTAATTACTAGTGCTTTTGAGAAAATTAGACTAAAACATGAAATGTTGTCCACCGCGTCCTACGCGACAGATAAAGCGACAGATTCGAGAATCTGTCACATGCGTGTGACAGATTCCGCCAGAAAAAGAACAAATCAATGACAATTTTGGCTAAATCTTCAGTATGTCGAACTATGTCTAAAAATTAATAAGACAATGAACAGTTAGGGCCCATATTGTGCGGCGATATTACGATGACACTGAAGAAAAACTTGATGACAAAAACTGTACCTCAAAAGTGCCGATTATATCTAAATAAGCGAATTAGCAAAAAATATAAAGTCGTCAAATAATTTCCTTAATCATATTAAGGAAAGTTCTATTGCAATCAATAATCAAGGTAAAAATTGGCGAAGGGGGGGGCGGTTGGGGGTTCGACCCTCTTTAACAAGAACTCAGCCCTCATCAAAAAAGTGATTTAACAGCGGGGGTCGGATTTCGACCGATATGAATAAAATCCAATGTCCGCCCCCTTTAGAAAAATGTTGACCCCAATCAAAACAATGTGACAATTTTCACCATGACTGTATTCGATAATTATGTTTCTCGAGGCGACGTATTCAGGAAGTTGTGACATTTTTTCTGCTATCAGCAAAATTGGGAGATTGGTGACTCGTCAGTTGTGGATGTTGGCTATAGTCAATAGGCCTAACGTACCCCATATATATCTTATCCCTATTTCTTAAAATTAAGCTAATTCCGCGACCTCACCAGCATAACATAACTTGATACTGTCCGGTTGTGTTACAATACTTGCAATAATTGCTTCGCGAGGTTGAAAATTCTATTATTGATTATTAGGCCTACTTAATATTGATTCCATCCATCCACTCATCAATCCATCCATTCATTCATCCTTCCATCCATCCATCCATCCATCCATCCATCTATCTACCTATCTATCCATTTCTCTCTCTCTTTCATTTTTTCTCTCACTCTCCACTAATCCAAAATCTGGGCGGGGCTGAGGATATAGCGGCGTGACGTGATTAGTTGATCCCTTGTCACAGCCTGTCAATCACCTGGACTCATCATGACAGAGCTACTGGAGTAATGCATTCAACATTGTGGAGCATCAGAACAACAACTTAGAGCCTAACTGATTAATTGACAATTATGGATAATATAACATAATAGAGGCAATAAAATGCTGACGAAATATCTACGCATCATATAATTAGTATGCTAGCGTTTATCATTATTTAATTTATTTAGTATTAAAAATATAAAAATATGATTGACCTTTTTAAGCGATTATTTCCTGCAAGACATGACTAATTAATGTTCTATAGAAGCATCAGATAGAATTTAATAATCAGGCGTTTAACAAAGAGTTAATGGATATGGAAGCAAATAGAAAAAGAGCGGAAAGCACTGAGGAACGTCATCGTCATGATAAACCCTTGAGGAAAGCTGTTAAACCTTCCATCTCTATAGACAACATACTGGGACATTCCAGTAGAGTCATACTGGATCAACATCATCCTGCCAACAGTCATCTACATGTGAATGAGTCCACAACAGGACTGGAAGAAGATTCCTGTGTATCCAGACAATCAATTACTTCATCACAGAGTTCAACTCCAGGTCTCTACGTGCCTCATACATCATTGTCAACCTCTAAGTGGCTGAGATCAGGTGTTCAGTTCCAGGCACCTCGGACTGTTGTTGTTGTTGTTGAGGACGCAAACGTCAATCCTAATCCTGATTCCGAACGAGATGATGTTGCGTTAAACTGTCGAAATCTCAGAGGTGAAAATATAGCTGATGTTTGTAGGAATTTAGGTGTAAGAATAATCTATTTGGAGCAAGATGAATTGCATATAAAGTCCACTGGCAATCTTGTGTCCACTGGTAGAAATTTTTCTTGCAATCGATTATTGAATTCTCGTAATGATAGTGAAGTATTGAAAGCGTTCGAGAGGCCACGAGATGTTCAAGATTCGCAGGTGCCTCAGAGTCCTTCTGATTCGTCACAACAGGTAGAGCGACATGAAACAAAGAAAAAAGATTTTATCTCAGGGCAACACCAACATGTTGTCAAGCAACAATAGCAACAAAACGAGAGAGAAAAAATACATCAACAACGACGACAACAAGAACAACGACAATCTCAAAATCTTCAGCAGCAAAATCTGCAACTAGAGCTACAACGGAGTCATCGTACCGAACAATACAAGCAACACGAGCAACACCAGCAACAAAAGCAACAACCTCCTGAGCAACACAAGCAACAACCTTCTGAACAACACCAGCAACAATCTTCTAAGCAACACCAGCAACAATCTTCTGAGCAACAGTTGCTCTCTTCACCTCGACGTCAACAAGAGCAAGAGCAGAATGAACATCGAGAGCCTCATCAACAACAACAACAACAACAATATCTTAGGATAACAGGAACAAAGCAACAGCTGCGACAACCACAGACAACAATAGAGAGACAAGAACAACAGTCTTCAGCCGAGGAACCGCTGTGATGTATTAGGGGGGTGGCTCTCGAAACAGCTGAGTTTAGACACCACGTGACTTCTAGAAAATATCTCTCGTTGATTAGATTTTGCTATTACTTTTTCTTGAGCTTGTAGCTATGCAGTGTATGTGTGTGCTTGTTTTACTTGTGCTTGTAACTATGCAGTGTATATGTGTGCTTGTTTTACTTGTATAGCAATAGAAATATCATGTCTCTTACTATTATAAAATCAGACTGTCAAAAACCACATACTATTGCCTGTGTAGCATCAAGAGATCTCAAGAATTCTATACTTTATTGCGTCGCGTTGTCATTTCACTCTCTAATGGGCATTCATATTTTTTATTAAATTTTACAATTTAGAAATCTGAAAGGATAGCCTAATAGATTTCAATTCGATCCACTACTGTATAGAGGAATTGAATCTTATATAATCTTGCTATTATAACATAGCCTGTGTAGCATCAAGAGATCTCTCATCTCTTGTTATTATAACATAGCCTGTGTAGCATCAAGAGATCTCTCTCATCCCTTGCTATTATAACATAGCCTGTGTAGCATCAAGAGATTTCTCTCATCTCTTGCTATTATAACATAGCCTGTGTAGCATCAAGAGATCTCTCTCATCTCTTGCTATTATAGCATAGCCTGTGTAGCATTAAGAGATATCGAGAATTCTCTTTTTTATACTAGCATCAGGCAGCCATTTCGTTGTCTATTTTTTGTTCGTGTAGTTACACACATGACATACCGCATATGATACAAAGTTTCCTTTCATAATTCCTCATTTACTATTTATTCTTGTTAGTAATCGTTGCCGTTTGTTGGCGCATCAATTGCAGCCGGCGAAGATATAAGAATAACCTTCCAACCCCGTCGGGATTTTTTCTTTCAAAGTGTCAACACTCGAGCTTCCAAGGGGGTCGCCCACAAAGTACTACGGAGCTTGTAGGTAAGATACTCAACCGTGAGTCAGTAAGTGCGGGGTTCAAATCCTGTGCTCACCCGTCACTGACATCGCTTTCGAGTGAGGAAACCGACGTTAACATTAGCTTTTTAGTAATTACACATTTAAGTGTGTAATATTGACTAGATTTATTATCAGAAGAGCAGCCGGGCTATGGGCAACTCACAGCTACATGTAACTATTTCTGGCGCATATATTCCAAATTCGAATTGTATAATATTCATATACTCCAAGGGTGTTGTGTCCGGGTTGTTTGAAGAATTGACCAACCGGTGACTGCACGTGTCGTAGAAGGCGACTAAAGCACTAAGATCCATATCAACGTCAGAAAGGGCATACGGTTGGTGAGCACCTAGGCTCCAGAAATTGCCACAAAAATTTAAACAAAAGGAAAAGTCTCAAATAGGGGATTGGCTGGTGGTGTGGTGTAGGACAGAAAGGATCTGAGACAGTCTATTTGTATGCGGACCCTAGTTAAATTGGGATTTAAGGGCTGATGATGATGATGATGATAATAATATTCATATAGTAGTTGTTACGGCTTAATTGTTCCACTTAGCTAATTCTTTTTAAATTATAAGAAGATTTTATGTTAGAGCTGATTGAATATCAAAATGAAAAGGTAATAGCGCAATTTATTAGTGATGCATTATTAATTAAATTGTTTCACGTTCTTCTACGACGATTCGAGTTTAGACAATAAGATCTTACATCTAGCTAGATAGGCAAGTCTTACATCCGGTTAGATAGATAGCCTATGAAGCTCATCTGATTAAGTAATCAGTTGATCATGGCTGCCCTTTGACGTTAACTTGGACAAATAATTTCAAGCGCAATCGGTTTTATTTACTAACTAAGGAATAACGAACAAAATTGTAGCCGAGGGGTCTTGAAATGTGGCGCCCACCTTCCTAGTGTAGTTCTACACTAACTTTGAAAATGTGGTGGAAATTTTACGACGAGATACTAGAGAGGGGCGTTATGGCATGAGTCCCCTTGTATCATCGACAAGCTAAGAATGTAGATTTACTGGGCTGTATTGATCTCCAGCACTGAACCTCTAATACTCATTTATCTCTTAATTCAATTACCTCACGTTGCACTCGCTCGTTACATCACACGACAAACTGTCTTCGCTTTGTCACCTGTTTACTCCACACACTCTCCATCTCTCTCACATCTCTGTACACAGCACCAGTCAGTCATCTACCCAGCATCAAACATTTAAACACCCTTCACAATTTCATGTGGATGTGGCAAACAGTCTAGACACACAAAGTATTGAGCCATTCATGGGTTAATACTTAATATTGAAACATAATAATACGACACAACAATGGCCGTGCGTCGTACTATTAGCGGATAATTATTAATTAAAGTCAGCCTTTGATTCAGGTAATAAAAGTAGACTAGTGCTGCTATGGAAAACACATAGAGTAGGTTAATGTGTCAATGGTTTACTGTTAATTCAAAATATATAGGAACTGAAATCTGTTGTTAACGGTTTAGCTATTAATTAAACTAAATAGGAACTGAATTCTGTTGTTAATGGTTTAGCTGTTAATCTCGACCAAGAGTTTAACTGCTTATGAAATAGCTCAACTTAATTTCATATCCTTATTTTTTAAGTTTTTCTCTATTAAGAAATAGACTATTATAGTACGACGTAGCCTTAAGTAAAATTTCGCAGTGGCATATCAGGGACGGGAACATATATAAACCAGTGAGAATGAGAGTTTTCTCTGTCAAATTTTAACGTTTTTAAGATAATGGAATTATTCGCTTCAGCTTTGTGCCCGCTATGGATTGGAAAATAGGTTACGTATGTGAATATGATCAATGATAGAGGCGTAATTTCGTAAAAACACTTTCCAGCTATAGTAAACTGCTCAATTCAGAGAATAGGAAAGTGATCTATACGTTTCTCATTCATTTAGCATGCATATCAAGAAATTAAATTAGAGAATGCTCCATATTTTTCAATTTAAAAAAATCACTAAAATTGGTCTGGCAACATTTAGACATTTTTTACATAGACCGCTTTCATTCTCACTGGCTCACTTTTCCTTTCATGCCGTAGCCTAGAATTAGCAAAGTCGACTTCGGTAAATAAATTATTAAATTAATGAAATTAATTCCGAGTTACAGTGTTATATATTTTCACATGGATCATAGCTATATAAAGCAAAAGTATTTATATAATTAGATATTTGTTTAGCGTAGTTTCTGCTCCAATAATCTTCGATAGGAATTAATTAGGCTAACTATGAATTAAGGAAATACTATAAATCAACAGCGACTAGGGTGGGATTTTAGAACTATTTGAACTATTGAAATATGTCTTATTAAGCAAGCCATTGATAAAAAGCTAATAAAAGCTAAGGTTAAGGTCAGTTTCCTCACTCGAAATCGATGTCAGTGACGGGCGAGCCCAGGATTTGAACCCCGCACCTACTGATCCGCGGTCGAGTATCTTACCGACTTCGCCACTGGCTCCAGTCAATTGCTTACTGACTCTGTAGTGTTAAGCTATATTGCCCACATTTCCTTTTTATAGGGCCACTCTTTTCAAATATTGGCCAGTTCACTGATAATTCCTGCCAGTGAAACCTACTTTATCAAAACTGAGAGCTAGTGAAACTGAGTCCCTGTGGTCTATCTCCCACTTTAACCACTTCTTATCATGGCCCACAATCAATGTGGCTCGCTAATTGTTTGTGGTGATGTATGTATTATAAATAAATACAGACAGTTAGCTTTGATGCTACGTAGGTCCTATAAAGTGCAGATGATATATACGTGTATAAAGTTTATTTTTATTTAGTCTTTGAGGGTTGACAGAGTGGTGACTAGATAAGATAATGTACAGCCTTACGCTTAAGCCTCAATATCGCTCGCTCTGCACTTAAAACTACTAGTGAAAGCTTGTCGTCAGATTTAATATCAAATAAATAATACTGATAATATTGAAGTGTTATGTGAATAATGACTAACATATACAAAAATTTAGGAAGAAAAAAATTAGAAAAGATTCTGCAAATCAATTAATATATCTCACTAGTGTTCTTCCAGTTGGTTGGTCCAAGGTACTTATTCACACTCAGAGTTCGCAATAAGCTCCATAAGGAGCAGTCCATAGATCACCTAGTTAAAAAAAAAAAAAAAAGGGTATGCCTTATCCGTAGCTAGCTATTGCTTTGGGACAAGCATGGCTTCTGAGTTGATTTACCGTTGCCTCCTCAATTGTTGCCCAGACGCTTCTTACGACACTTTCAGTTTTCGGTTGGTCTATTCTTCAGTTTGCCGGACACAACTCGGAAAATACATACGTTTATATAACTTTCTTGACAATGAGTTGGAAAAGCTTACGAATGAGCGAATAGAAAAGAGGACTTAGAAAAGAGTACTCTTAAAAGAGGACCAGGGTGTTTATAATTTATATGTTGTCAGCTGTCTGCTGTGTGGCAAAACCTTTCACTATCCGAGGCTTAGAGCAGTCCAAAAACTATCAGCTTGAGTATTAAAACAACGATTAGATGATTTCAATTTGAACTTATTACTAACAGTCTGATTAATAATTTGCAATTATTTATTTCTTTCAGTTTGAATTGATAAAATAGTCTTATTTGAGTTATTGCAGATTTGTATAAGATGTCTTCAGGCAAAATGCACAGTTACTCAGTCAGGGAATCCACTCCAATAAGTCCCTCAGTGGAGGAATCAACTTCAATCAGTCCCTCAGTGGAGGTATCCACTCCAATCAGTCCCTCAGTGGAAGAATCCACTCCAATCAGTCCCTCAGTGGAGGAATCCACTCCAATCAGTCCCTCAATGAAGGAATCCACTGCAATCCGTACCTCAGTGGAGGAATCCACTCCTGGATGTTCTCTCGGAGGCAGGAGCTCAAGTCAGTCAGGGGGGTTGAGATTTACAAGTCTTTGTTTCCACTAAATTCTGTTTTTTAAAAGTTGTCTAAATCCCATAATTAAGAGAAAGTGCCGCTATCAATTCTAACAATTGTATTAAATTTAAGAAAATTGTTAAGGTCAGTTAGGAAGATGTTCACGAACGCGTCAAATGTTGGCAGGCACATATATAGACACCGTATGACATTGAAGTTATATATATATATATATATATATATAAATGTTTGTAGTTCTGTTATATATTCTCGTGTTTTATCTGGGGCACGGAAGAATAGACCAACCGTTAGTCGCACGTGTTGCTAAGAGGCGACTAAGCAAGAACTGAGAATTGCAATGGAAAACAACGGGAAACGTAAATCGTAAGACTTTTTCTAGACTGTAGGCCACATTGGTATGTCGATAAGTCCTTGTGGAGATCTTAACTTGTTGATCAATGTAGTGCTCTCTATGGAGCGAAGAGGCAAACAAGCTGACTCTACGTATGAATATGTACCTTGGATTTTCCGCTTGACAGAACATTAGAGTGAGTGAGATTAATTGATTAGGCCTGCATATATATACAATGAATATATACATATATATATATATTCATACTATATATAGTGCGAAAAGAAATAAAATGTAGAATTCTACAGGCGAAAGAGGCCTTCCGAGAGAGAAAAGAAAAACTAAAAAAAGGCATTGGGAAAAAGATAAAGATTGTAAAAACATTGCTTTGGTCAACACATGTACTTGTGTGAAACTTGGGCATTAAAGAAAGAAGATATAAGGACACTAGAGGCTTGGGAATGTGGTTATGTAGAATATGTTACTTATATGACCACTTACAGATACAATATAAAATAGTCTGTAACAAAACACCACGTTCTTCAGTTGACCATAGAAATATATGATATCCACAAATACAGCGCATGCAGGATGGTAACAGGAATTAATATATTTACATGCATAAATGTTTAATGAGATCACAAAAAATTCCAAGTCCTGCTCTTTGTCTTCCAGCACTAGTAATAATTTCTTCCTTTCTATTCTTCTTTATATTTCCTATTATGGCGACCCTTTAAAACAATTTCAAGCATCTGAGATTCAGGATTACATGTCAATTCACTCTCAAGGAAGTATAATCGTGTAGTTTTAGTTTTAAATTAGTTTATCTTATATGATGATTTAAACATTGATCTGTTGTCATGGTATATTACAGCTGGACTCATATCACCAGACAGTAGCAGAATAAGATCACCTAACTGTACGTTCATTGTGGATCAGCACATCAGAGGAATAGCGCGTGTACGAGACAAGATATATATGATACGTGAGAATTCTTCAGACATCAGCGTGTACTACTTAGACACGGGTTACACATTTAGACTCACTGAAGTTCATTACACCACTGTACCTGGGATGAGATCACCCTGGGGTCTGACTGGTTGTGCTCACAACAGAGTTCTGTATATCAGCGACTGGAAGCCTGAGCGTATTCACCGAGTCGACCTCGATAAGTTCATCGTCTCTAAAGATTGGTGGGGTAAGTCACTCAAGTCAACCTCTAAAGACTTTGTCACTGGCTGGATGTTGAGAGAGAATGAGGAGTCACGTGGTCTGTCAGTGACATCAGAGCACACGCTGCTGGTAACTGTTGAGATGAGAGGCACTGGAGGAAAGAGTGCAGTAGTGGAGTACTCGAGTGAGGGAGAGCTGATGCGTGAGATAAGACTGGATGAGAGCATTCTGTATGCACGACACACACTACAACTGTCACGTGATCAGCTGATTGTGTGTCACGCTGGTGATTCAGCTCTACACAGAGTCTGTCTGATCAACCCTGAGGGTCAAATCATAAATTCTTACGATAGAGAGAAGGGTGGAGGTGATGGTCAGCTGAGCGAGCCTTGCTCAATGACAATAGATGATGAGAGAAAGCGCATATTTATAGCTGATCGAGGTAACGACAGAGTTCTCATGCTAGACATAGATCTCAGTTATATAGAACAGCTTCACACACCTCCCACCTTCAGTTCATCTGCCTGTCTCTACTTTGACTCTGTCACTCAACGACTGCTCGTGGGTATGTGTGGAAGTTGTGTCATTCATTTAATTTGTTAAAAAACTTCCGTGTATTCTGAAAAGCTGCAAACCAGTATATAACCATATGGAAAGTATCGTATAAAATGACTGAGAGGCAAATATCACGGCATCAGCAAAATCCGAGTTTTTAGATTTGATAACGATAGACATGGCTACATGCAGCTACATCAAATAGTGATGCGCATAACTATAAACACTTAGCCATACACATAGCTAAATACACACAGCTACATGTATTATACATGTACATGTACATAACTATATACAAATAGCAATAATAATAATAATAAACCTTTATTATTATTATTATTATTATTATTATTATTATTATTGCTATTTGTATATAGTTATGTACATGTATAATTGTATATACATGTAGCTGTGTGTATTTAGCAATACACATAACTATATAGCCTACACCTTGCTACACACATAACTATATACACAGCTACACGTACAACAATATTCACATAGCTGTATACATAAGTATATAAACATAGCTGTACACATAACGATATACACATAGCTCTACAAAAAGATACAGGGCCTATATATACACATAACTATACACACAGCGAGACACAGAGGTATATACAGAGCGATACACTTTGCAATTAAAATAACGAAACACATAGCGATACACACAGCGATACACATAGCGACACATAGCTACACACATGGCCTGACATTTAGCGACACACATAGAGATACACACAACCATTCACATATTGATATACACACTGCGATACACATAGCTTATTTATTTGTAATTTACATGTATATATTTGTTTTCTTTCAATTCAGATTTAAAATTTCAGATTCAGTGGAATCCCCCGTGAGTGGAGCCTCTTGTACCGTTGTTCAACCTTTTGGCCGGATTATAGCTGTTGATACCCCACTGACAGTTGTTGGTGATGAGATCTTTACCTTTATAGATCTTCCATTAGTGGCAGTGATCGACGTGCGCAGTGGAAGAAGGTCACGTGACATTGAGATTCCTGGCATGATTTCATGTAGTGGTCTCACTGGTTGCTCTCACAACAAAGTTCTGTATGTCGGTGACTCGAAGCTCTCCTGTATCCACATAGTTGATCTCACTAACGACTCTGTCACTCGCTGGGAGATAACTGAGGGTCAACCACGTGGTCTATCAGTGACAGCTGTGCACACGCTGCTTGTTGTTCTTGCTGTTAACAACACGAAGGGGATTGTACTGGAATACACGAGGGACGGTGAACTACTTCGTAGTATAAGGGTTGATATGAACAGTGTTAGAAAGATTATCAGCAGCAGCGATGAACACCACGATGAACACCAGGATGAACTCCAGGATGAACTCGAGGTTGAACTCCAGGAAGAACTCCAGGATGAACTCCAAGATGAACACCAGGATGAACTCCAGGATGAACTCCAGGATGAACTCCAGGATGAACTCCAGTATGAACTCCAGTATGAACTCCAGGATGAACTCCAGGATGAACACCAGGATGAACTCCAGGATGACATGAAGCATTTGGATACTCGTAAAAGTAGTTTGTTGGTATTACATATCCTAGTACTGTCACGTGATCGGTTCATTGTCGTCATAAGCCTTTCTAAACCAAATCAATCAGCACTTTTTCTCTGCTTGATGAACTCTGAGGATGAGATTATCAAGTACCGTTGTGTTGATGAAATGATTGGCCCATTGGATGAGTTCACTGGTGTAGCAGTGGATCGTGCTAATAATCGCGTGTTTGTACCTCATGTGAACAGTGACAAGATTCTAGTGCTGGACGCTGAGCTCAAAGTTCTGGGTGGAATAAAGTATAGCATTGAGAAGAACTCGTTCATCGCTGCTCTCCACTATGACTCATCCACTGATCAGCTGATTGTGGCTGAGCGGAATTTATTAACTCGTAATATTAGAATAGTATTCATCAGTCATCCTGACAACTGTATTGAATCAATTAAACCTGAATCATCTTCAACTATGAATCATCTTTAACTATGAATCATTTACAACTATGAATCATCTACAACTATGAATCATCTACAACTATGAATCATCCACAACTATGAATCATCTACAACTATGAATCATCTACAACTATGAATCATCTACAACTATGAATCATCTACAAATTTTGAATCACTTACAACTATGAATCATCTACAACTATGAATCATCTACAACTATGAATCATCCACAACTATGAATCATCTACAAGTATGAATCACCTATAACTATGAATCATCTACAACTATGAATCATCTACAAGTATGAATCACCTACAACTATGAATCATCTACAACTGTGAATCATCTACAAATTTTGAATCATCTACAACTATGAATCATCTACAAGTATGAATCATCTACAACTATGAATCATCTACTGCTATGAATGATCTACAACTATGAATCATCTACGACTATGAATCATCTACAACTATGAATCATCTACAACAATCATATGCAACTACGAATCATATAAATCTATGAATCACCTTTTACTATTTAAAATACACCATAAATCATATAGAATGTCGTGTACAACTCTGAATCATTGACAACTATGAATCATTGACAAGTATGAATCATTGACAACTATGAATCATTGACAACTATGAATCATTGACAACTATGAATCATTGACAACTAACTTTGCTTGTGATAATTAAATACATGATTACTGGCAATTGTTTCACATATAAAGTAAACAATCAAGTGCCTCGTTATTTCAAGGTGTTGGCCCATCAAAGTTCCAACCGTGTCTGACGTTGGTTAACTTCTTTCTTTGGTCTTTGTGTTCAGTTGTCAATAAATACTATCATGTTTGTTAGTTTATGGCGAAGTTTTCAGGTAAAAGTTTATTGCATAAAAATAAAGTGACTTGCAGAAACTAAGATAAATTAATCAATAGTACCCATAAAGTTCCAGATTAAAGAAGTGCGTGATTTCTTCTTAGAACCGTTTGGAATCAAATCTTTCAAACCAATCACAAGCAGTATGCTTCTGTTGTAAATATGCCACTGACAAACGATCACAATTAATTGCTAGGTCTATTCAGCGAGAGTCTAATTGCTTTCTACACATGATTTCTATTGGTTTTCTACGCATATGAGGATCTATGTCTGTCTCTCTGTCTGTCTGTCTGTCTGTCTATTTATTTATCTATCTATATTTCTATCTATCTCTCTTTCTATCTATCTTTTTTCTATCTATGTCTCTTTCTTTTTCTATCTCTCTCTCTCTCTCTCTCTCTCTCTTTCTCTCTCTCTCTCTTTCTCTCTCTCTCTCTCTCTATTAATCCTAATATCCACAATGTGGGCGGGGCTGATGACAGAGCGGCGTGACGTGATTGGTTGAGCGCTTGTCACAGCCTGTCAAGCACCTGGACTCATCATGACAGAGCTACTGGAGTAAAGCATTCGACATTGTGGAGCATCAGAACAACAACATAGTGCCTAACTGATTAATTGACAATCATAGATAACATAATATAGGCAATAAAATGCTGACAAAATATCTACGCAGCATGTAAAGAGTATGTTAACATTTATCAACAGTTAATTTAATTTGTATTAAAAATACTACACTGTGAATTGACGTTTTTAAGCGATTATTTCCTACAACACAAAACTAATTAATGTGTTATAAAAGCATCGGATAGAAATTTTAAAATTATAAAGAAGCGTTTAACAAAGAGTTCATGGATATTGAAGCTAATAGAAAAAGAGCGAAGAGTTCTGTGGAACATCATCGTCATGATAAACCCCTCAGGAAAGCTGATAAACCTTCCTTCTCTATTGACAACATACTGGGACATTCCAGTAGAGTCCTACTGGATCTACATCATCCTGCCAACAGTCATCCAGATGTGACTGAGTCCACAACAGGACTGGAAGAAGATTCCTGTGTATCCAGACAATCAATTACTTCATCACAGAGTTCAAATCCAGGTCTCTACGTGCCTCACACATCATTGTCAACCTCTGAGTGGATGAGATCAGGTGTCAAGTTCCAGGCACCTAGGAGTGTTGTTGTTGTTGATTACGCTAACGTCAATCCTAATCCTGATTCCGGACTTGATAATGTTGCGTTAAATCGTCGAAATCCCAGAGGTGACAATAAAACTGATGTTAATTTGAATTTAGGTGTAAGTAATATCAATTCAGAGCATGATGAATTGCATATAAAGTCCTCTGGAAATCTTGCGTCCACTGGTAGAAATTTTTCTTGCAATCGATTATTGAATTCTCGTAATGCTAGTGAAGTACTGAAAGCGTTCGAGAGGCCACGAGATGTTCAAGATTCACAGGTGCCTCAGAGTCTTTCTGATCGGTCACAACGAGTAGAGCGTCAAGAAACAAAGAATGAAGAAGATTTTATCTCAGGGAAACACCAGCATGTTGTCAAACAACAACAACAACAGATCGAAAGAGAGAAAATGAATCAACAGCAACGACGACAACCTCAAAATCTTCTGCAGCAGAATCGACAACTGAATCAACAACAGAGTCATCGTACCGAACAAATCAAGCCACACGAGCAACACGAGCAACACCAGCAACACAAACAACAACCTCCTGAGCAACAGTTGCTCTCTCCACCTCGACGACAACAGGAGCAGAATGAGCATCGACAGCCTGAACAACATCCACCACAACAACAACAACAACAAGTTCATAGGACAACAGGATCCAGGCAACAACTGCTACAACAACAGACAACACAGACAACAATAGATAGTCAAGAACAACAGTCTTCACCCGAGTTACTCAAGCAACAACAACAACATCAACAACAACAACAACACACTGCAACATCGCCCTGGGTAACATCAGAGCGTTGCCCAAGGTTTCCTGGGCAACTGTCCATGATAAACTTTTTATCCGCTGCAGGCCCAGCTGTATCCAATTACCGGTCCCTCATCCAGTTCAAGTCACTACCAGCACTGTCACCAGAGTTGTTCGGTGAGTTTACAACCAATCAATCAATCAATTAATCAGTAAATTGAGAAAAATATAGTTTCATCATTCAATCGATCATCCTATTTATCAATTAACCGATCAATCAATCAATCTTACATTTAGTAAATTAATCAATCAATCTGCTAATCAGTCTGGAGGCAATGCCTATTTCGCCAAGATATCCGATCTCCTATAAATGTGAACGGTGTTCAAATCCTGAGCTCTTCCGTCCCATCGTACTTTCGAGAGATGAAACTGACATCAACATCGGCTTTACAGCATTTCCATATTCAAATAATCTGAAAATTAACAATTAGTCTTTCAAAGATTCCCAATCAATCAATCAAAAATGAATCTATCAAATAATAATCTTCTTCTTCTTCCCTTCAATCCCAGTTTAACTGGAATTGAATTAAGTATAGACATCCCTTCACCTCACTGACCCAGACTGTATCATTTGTCAATCTCCTATATTTCTCTTCCTTCCACTCTGCGCACCCTCTCATCTACTCCTCATCAGCCTTTCCTACTCTACGAACAGTTTCATAGGCGGTTAAAATCTTTTCTCTTCGACTTATCCTATCCGCCAAATGTCCAAGAACTAAGACCAACACGTAAACCTCCATTCCGCTAGTACCCTTCCTTGGACTGACCACCCGGATTCTGACTCGCACCGTTTATGAACCCCTCACTCTGCTCATCGGTTTTAATTTGGTTTCACAGTGTTCGATGTTGTCAAGGAAATCAGAAGCATTCTAATCGTACGGTTGTTGTTGTTGTTTCATATCTCTCTTAATAGGCCAAATATGTAAATTAATAGTAATGGATCTTTTAAACTGTTTTCAAATACAAGTTTCAGCAGAACAACCCCCCATTTTTTGATGTACTGTAAATATAAATTATATTTAATTCTATTTTTATTTTGGCCTTGAAAAGAGCCGTTGTAGTGGTTCAGAAAGAACCAATTGCATCTGCTAGAATTGCTGACTGACTACCCGATATGCTTTCATCCTGCTGCTACGCAGGACTGCAGTCGCTTTCGGAACGCTACGACAGCCTTGTTGATTCCAGCTTGGGGCACTCTCTCCCAGAGTGACTGTAGCACTTCCTGCAGTTCTGTCTTGATTTTAGGCTTCGGCTGGTGTTTCTGATAGAGATGCAGCATGGTTCCCCAAATCGATGTAAATCCAGAGATCGGGAGTGTTTGGAGGCCATTCATTCTTCTTAAATAAATGCGGGTTTCCCTCGCTGATCCATTCCTGTACATGACAAGAGGCATGAGCCGGAGCACCATTATGCTGAAAGATGAAACCATTTGGTAGAAGAGCAAAGCAATCATCAAAGAGCTTGGGAAGTAAAGTATTGACGTAATAGTGAGCGTTTAACTTTTCCTTCTCGCCAATTGAAGTGCAATTTGCCCTTACTGTTGCAGCAAACGCCATTTTTGGGTAAGAATGGGGGGTTGCTCTGCTGAAACTTGTAAAACTAGCCCATCTATGGCCTAAAATGGATGAGAATTGGCCTCCCCATCAAACATTTGTCCTTTATTAATTGGTAAAAGTTTGATTTGAAAATATAACAATAGCCTGAGATATTCGAACTTTTTGCAGGTGTTATCTTTTTTTACTCACCCTTTATAGGACCTATCTGCAATTTTTGATCGGTCAATCCCTTATATTTCAGATTTTTCTTAATAATATGTACAGATCCATTAGTAGTAAGGGATCTATCAAAACCATATCAAATTTCTCTTCAATTTATCAAAATAAACAGACATTTAGGCCTATTCATCTATTGAAATCGGACAGTTCGCTGCATTTCTCAATTTTATGATATTAAAGTGATATTTTAAATATTGCCAGTGAACCGATTTGCAGGAAATAATTGCCTTTATATCTTTCTTTAGACGCTAAGACCTTTCAAATCATTCGGATTATTTTAAAGCAGCGCTCTCTGGCGAATGAAATCTCGCTTAAGAGTATTAAATATAAATCCCGGCTGCGCAGTTAATATGGTTGGATAGATTTTTGGCGGATTATCTCTCAGCCCGCAGCGATACTCAAGCGGGATAAGTCGAAACCCGTTTAGCCTGAGAGCCGTTCACTGTCCGTCTGTCACTTTCTCTTCGATAGTCGAAATATTATAACCTTCGTAATGCGCTTCGGGTTTTGACGCTTCTCGCCATTCAAGCACCTCTCAGCTAATGCCTTACAAAAACAGATTTCGAGCAATCGTCGAAGAGCTGAGAGAAATTAGTGACACAAGAGTGAGGCAACTTTCTTCTTCTTCTTTCAGGCTCTGTGCTTGTGCTACTGTGTCACGTGTTCAGTGCTGATCATATATGAAACACATCTCAGTGCTTGTGCTAATGTGTCACGTGTAATGTGTAATCTGTAAATTGCATAGAGACAGACACAGAGAGAGAGAGAGAGAGAGAGAGATCGTTTAGAAAGATAGAGAAAAGCAAATAGTAAACGTGGGGTTAGAAGAGAGAGGAAGAAGAGAAGGGAAAGTTTCCCCAGTAACCTCCACAACTGCCATTGATGTGAACATATCAGGTAGTATTTAATTCTCTCAAGTAACAGCTTGCATTACACTCTAAGTCTCTTATTTTTATTTCTTCTTCATAGTCTGTTTCTCATCTTGCATTACTCTCTTAGTCTCTTCTAAGTGTTTATATTTCTTTGGACTGATATTCTGGATTTTGGAATTTGCACCGTTTTTGGACCTTCTTTTTGCTCGCCGTCTTGATTTTGTCGCAGTAGAGCTCGATATTGTCATGGATGACTGTAGCACTCTAATTGTTTTTATTACATTATATTATTATTATTATTATAATCAGTCTCCAGTAGATATGATACATCCTGACAGCATTCAGTATCACGGCTAGCAGACTGGGCTAACGACCACAACAATCAGCAGATTATATCTGATGACTCTCCTCTATTAAAAAAATTCAGTGTTACATTTGTCAGAGTTCTACCATCCGACCACCGCTCAATCCTCTCAGGGGCGTCCACACAATATTAATAAAGATGAAAGTTACGTCGTTGACACAATAAAGGAATGTGGAAAACGTACGGAAATTTAAAAATGGGGAAGTAGAAAAATTGCACATCGGGAGTTATGCGAAGGGGTGTGGTAAAATTGGTAAATATGCTAGCATTCGCCGTTGGTTTAAGGGGAGATGGACGCCCTAACCCCTCCCCTTAATTCAAACCAGCACCCCTCCCTATCTCTCTCAATCTCTCCAAATTTCTAAAAACCTCTTAGACTTTGCTCACGGCTAAACTTCTTTCACCTTCCATCATATCCGAGATTTACTCTTTCAAATCTGCAGATCTCCGGAGCGGGTATATGCCAGCTGTCGGATTAGGATCATGCCATAATATTTAATTCTCAGCTGAAATCCCCCACCCGCCCCCGTTTACTATAGCCTCTCCAAAGTTTAGAGCTTTTAGACTGATCACTTGATATAGCTCTTAAATGTGCCCATGGACACTTTAATATTAGCTTCCAGGAAGCTTAAGTTAAGATATACTTTACCGATCTGATCTTTCTTATTAACAGATTTCAGTAATTACCTATTGTAAAAAATGTTACAATTATTAACTTAATAGTAAAAATTAGATGTGATTATTGAAAGTATTAACAATATAGCTTAAATTTTCAATGATTATGAAAGGTGTTAGTTTGTTGTTATTTTATTTAATTTTGTAGTCCAATCATTCTGAAGCGCTTTACTCCATGATGATATCTACTGTATTAGAGTCTTGAATAACTCGATGATTTTTTTCTGTCGATGACCATATGTGATCTTAAAGAACGACTAATGTGAAGGCTTAAGAGTATATAGTACTATCTCTTCCATTTCTCGTGGCTGGAGAAATCTTCAGTTGAAAGTTTATCAAGACATCGTAACTTATTAGCTTCTACATTTCTTATCAATCACTCAATCAATAAGAATTTGTCTTCCAGTTTCTCGTCATAAAACATTGTTAGGAATGTTTCCAGATTCTGCACAAACAGACGCCAAACGCCAAAACCATGACTACTGAGTATACGAAGACCCTAAGAGAAAGCGAGATCACAAAACAGTGCAAGTCCAAGATTCAAAGTAAGATGGTCAAAATACTGACCAACTGCGAAAAGTGCTGGGTTTTTAGCTTGACCAAGGACCTGATCGAAGATCTTGCGATAGTGATTTCCATATTGTTGGAGCAGAAAACAAGATGGAGCGTCTGCCTATGGCAGATCTAATGTTTGTACACTAAGAAAATGTTTCCTGTAGGAGCGACTGGTGCGAAAGGGTTGATAAGGTTTTCTAAAATCATCTCATGAATCCTGGTTAATGTTTAGCCTTAGGCGCATATCTACAATTCTTCCAAGCACATCTCTCTGTCTGTGGGTATGTTTTGTTAAGAGGAATACAATATTGGCTACCTGGAAGAACTCTGGAATGATTACAGAATATTACAGGTTTAAACTTGTGCTGAACTTAACTCTGGCTCCATTAGCGGAAAAAACGAGCAATGTTCATACAGCAATCGGTGTAACAATTAAAGTTAATTAAATTAATCTAATATACGTTGTTATAAGAATAATTTTACCAAAAATTATGGCATTTATTTTTACATATTATGGCATTTATGCGCGGAAGATACTCGACCGCAGATCAGTACGTGAGGGGTTCAAATTCGGGGCTCACCCGTCACTGACATCGCTTTCGAGTGAGGAAACTGACGTTAACATTAGCTTTACCAGCTCTTACAACAACTATTCCACTATTTTCTACTCATGCAGGCTTCACGGCGCTTCATCGTCCCCCACTCCCCTGTATCCCTCGCCTCGAGGCCCTGGACTCGACCAGGGGCCCAGCCTACCTCGCCTCCCTGGGTCTGCCCTGGCCTGGCTTCCTGCCCTGCTCCCCTGACCTCTACCACCGCTCCTCCAATGCCCTCCACAAGCGCAAGAGACGTCACAGGACCATCTTCACCGAGGATCAGCTGGAAGAACTGGAAAAAACCTTCCAGAAGACTCACTACCCGGATGTGCTGCTGAGGGAACAGCTTGCCGCTCATATTGATCTGAAAGAGGAGCGAGTGGAGGTTCGTAGAAAAGTCAATCAATCAATCAATCAATAAGAATTTTATTTTATTTCTAATAGTAATATCGTTTATTTGTTCAGCACAGCACAGATTATACAAACAATAGGAACGTGCATGTAGCTAGATAAACAAATTACAATACAAAGAGGCTACCACAACATTTAATTATTCCGGTTCCACGCCATAAGGCAATGTCAGGGACGTCTCTAGCTGACAGTGCTCGATGTCATCTTGGATTATCCTCGTTATAAATAGATGATAAATTACATGATGATGTTGATACTTGTCTGCGCATGTTCTACTTAATATGATGATGATGATAATGATGATGATGATGACGTTTAATTAAAATAACATAATTATTATGTCCCCATAGTCTAACTCTCTCCCTCTCATTCTCCTTCTTTCTCTCATTCTCTTTCATTCATGCACTACCTCCATCTCTCTCTCTCTCTCTCTCACTCTCTCTCTCTCTCTCACTCTCTCTCTTTCTCTCTCTCATCCTATCTCCTCTCTCTCTCTCACTCTCTCTCTCTCTCTTCTCTCTCTCTCTCTCTCTCTCTCTCTCTCTCTTACAGATCTTTATACTATCCACTGCTCGGGTTTATGGGAATTGATAGGATTCGCTGATTTCACGATAGATCGATAAGTTCTTATTGAACAGCTCTCTCTCTGATTGTTTCACGGCGGAACTGAAGCCGATTTGGCGGAAACCAGTCTTTAAGAAGCGGATCTACGGATTGGCGGAAGTGACTGGCTAATGGTTCCACTTAGCATGCTTTGTTTTATCAGGATCGGAGTTCGATTCCCAACCCAATCCTTTGTCTTCAACCTAACACAGCGTGCAGCTCTTTCACAGTTAACAGATTCTGTTTTAAGTTTCAATGAAAGGATTCGAAATTATGGAGTTAACTTATGAGAAAATATGTGAATACTATCAAATTGTTAGTAGAAAAGTGATCAGATTACATCTATTAATTTAAAGTAAAATCTTCGTAATATATGAATTATCTTATACACGGCAATTTAGACCATTTTTCGTATAATCAATCCAGTGAATATCCGAGATTTTACTCTCAGATCAGCGCGGCTGGGATTCGAACCCACGAGAGTTCAATTCACCTCAGGATCTGCCATTTAAAACTTCATGATGTTATCTACACCTCTAACCATTGCTCTATGGAGACATTCAATAAAGGAGAGTTGTTCCGTTATGGTAAAGGGAAGCCCGACAATTCCGGTGCATTAATTTCTTGAATGAATTACAATTCGTTAAGAACCAGCAATTAATCGATTATTGGATCGATAAGCTGATCGATTTGATATAAGAAGTGGTGGATCAATAAGTGTTAGATTTTAAAACAGAAATTGATTTGAGAGAAACTTTCCTTCTTTTACTAGACTTTCTATAAATTTATTGAGACATTTAATACAATGAGTTGCAAGAATGATGAAAGCTTTATTATATCACCCGCTTAGTGAACTGCTGAGTGCCTACAATACATACAGATTTACTGAGACAGATTATATATATATATATATATATATATATATATATATATATATATATATATATATATATATATATATATATATATATATACATGTATATATCGCCCGTCACTGACATCGCTTTCGAGTGAGGAAACTGACGTTAACCTTAGCTTTACCAGCTTATATATACATATTTATATATATTAGACAGTGATGGAAATTAAGAAATAAATTTTAGTTAGATTCATATATTCATCAATAATTTAATTAAATTAATTGCTTTTTAAATGGTTAATGTTTTTATTTGCATTTTTGAAGGAAATGATTTACTATCTGATATATCTATTTGTTAAACATTGGCCTTATTCCTGATTGATTGAGTGATCGAATTCAGGATTGGCGGACCGAGTGATTGATTGATTGACTAACTGATTGATTGTTTGATTGATTGATTGTTTGATTGATTGATTGATTCATTCATTCATTCATTCATTGGCTGATTGGCATATTGATTCTAAAATCATTTTATCAACAGATTAGTAAATTCCTTTGCTGATTGACTGTTTAGCTGATTACCGAGTGAATGTATTAATTAATATGTCAATTTACTATTGAATATTTTATATTAATTGTTACCTGATTAATTGAATCGTGAAGACATAAATTAAATAATCAATTCATCTACGAAATATTGATCGATTGATTTAACACGTTTTAGCACTAGCTCTAGAAGCACCGTACTTAACGGCAGAGCCGCTTTCACTTGTATCCAGCAAGAGCTCTCGTATGATAATCTGAGTTCAATAAATCCGTTGATCAAACAGCCTGGGGGGACTTCACTCGGTTGATCAGAGTTTTGTTTGAGTAGAGGATACAGCGCTTAGAGATTAGCTCTTCATAAACTAATAATCCACCAGCTAATGCCCGCATGAAAGTGGAAGAGGCGACCAATGTTGTGAAAAAGGATTGAGTCTAGATCTAAGCTTAACTTCATTTGCTAAAGACTCATTAGTGACGGTAGGACCTGAATATTGAATCTCGCACCAGTGAGGCACCAGTGCCTGAGGCTTAACCGCTAGGCACTAGCGGCTGGGTAAAATTGTGTCTACTTTCACTTAAATGATTGATTGATTTGTACGAAGCTAATAGAAGAATGAATCGAATTGATGAGATTTTAACAGCCATATACAACGCATGAGCGCTATGAGTGGAGTCGACAGCGAAACAAACGTTAAATCAGCGTAGACTAATGATTAACTAATTGATTGATTAATTTTGATTGATTGACTGATGAATTGTTTAATTAACTGATTGATTGATGGATTGATTGATTTATAAATTTATTGATTGATTTATTGATTGTTCTGTACTGTGACTCTCCTTTGAAGCTGTTTGAATTTCAAAAACCGATAAATCAAATAATTCACATCTCTCTCTTAGTGCACTCCCTACTGGCAGGTCCATGGTATAAACGCCTCCACTCTTCTCTCTCTTCCGCTTTCCTCTTCATTTCCACATATGCGTGGGTCTTTAAATCATCTAACATTCCTAATCTTGGCCTGCCCCTGCCTCTTTTTCCTTCCATTCTACCTTCTACGACCTCTTTTAATAGACCTTCCCTCTTAGAATGTGTCATATCCAACTCTTCTTCCTATTTCTTATAAATACAATAATTCCCATAATTTCTCAGAAAATAAGCGTCTATTTAAAGAAGTTCGTAGACTACTGGAAAGAGCCCAGGATCAGTGGCTGCTTGTTTTTACGAAGAACCCTCCACAGCTCAAGTCCTGCTGACATTTCCTCCAGTCATTAAATCCACTTCCGCTAAAACTCAATCCCGGGATTGCAAATTACTCCCGCGCTAATACTTCCAAGCGCTACTTAAATAACCTGCGCTAATTTTCCCAAAACTGATCCGTGGATTTTCTCTCTTTTTGTTTGATTAATCGATCGATTGACTTAAGAGGGTGCAAAGACAAATAATCGATTGATTGAGTGGTTGATTTAAAAGAGTGCAAAGACTAATGATTGAGTGATTGATTGATTGATTGATTGATTTAAGGGAGTGCGAAGACTAATGATTGATTGATTGATTGATTGATTGATTGATTGATTGATTTAATGATTGATTTGATTGATGATTGATTGATTTATTGATTGATTGATTGATTGATTTAAAAGCGCGGATGAATAACAGAATCTTTTCATATTTTACGTAATTTCCGTATTTCAAGGTTTGGTTCAAGAACAGAAGAGCAAAGTGGAGAAAGCAGAGGAAAGAAACGGACGTTCAAAACAACAACAACAACATCTCAGTAGACAAACGGCCACCGGAGGTTCGATCTCTCTCCTCCCCCTCTCTTCTCTCTCCCTACAGCTGTGACGTCACGCGTGATGACATCAGTGACGTCAGTGACAGCGAGGACGTTACCATGACGACGAGAAATCATAGAGTGACGTCAGCCTTGTGCTGATAGCGTTCAACGGCAGAGCCAATGCTACCATAGGTGAAGTCTTCCTCACTGTAGAGCCAGTGCTACCATCGGTGATGTTTTCCTCACTGCAGAGCCAGTACTACCATAGGTGAGGTTTTTCTCACTGCAGAGCCAGTGCTACCATAGGTGATGTTTTCCTCACTGCAGAACCAGTGCTACCATCGGTGATGTTTTCCTCACTGCAGAACCAGTGCTACCATCGGTGATGTTTTCCTCACTGCAGGGCCAGTGCTACCATAGGTGATGTTTTCCTCACTGCAGAACCAGTGCTACCATAGGTGAGGTTTTTCTCACTGCAGAGCCAGTGCTACCATAGGTGATGTTTTCCTCACTGCAGAACCAGTGCTACCATCGGTGATGTTTTCCTCACTGCAGAACCAGTGCTACCATCGGTGATGTTTTCCTCACTGCAGAACCAGTGCTACCATCGGTTAGGTTTTCCTCGTTGGATCAGTAGGTGTAAGATTCTATTAAAGAACTATCCTGTCATCAAGTCATCAAGTCGTTTTTGGGAGATGAAACTGACGTTAATATCAGGTTTAGTCATTTGAATAATAAATGATAAGAAGTGATAAGAGGCAAAGCTGTTCTTAAAGTAAAAGCTAATGCCAGCGTCAGTTTCCTCACTCGAAAGCGATGTCAGTGACGGGCGAGCTCAGGATTTGATCCCCTCACATACTAATCCGCAGTCGAGTGTCTTACCGACATCGCCACTGGCTCCATCCAATTCTTACATGTACGGTGTATGCACTAACCTTACTCAACGTAGATTATTGGTAAGGAAACCGGAACTATAACTCTAAGGCACAGATTCCATCATAGACAAAGTAAATAAAAATACAAGATATATTTCTTTATTCGCCTGGGCAACCAACAGTTTGAAGGTGGTTGTTTTATGCACATAGATTGCTGCACATAGTTCGTTATAAAAAATAGATTAGATACCGCGGACTATACATGTATTGCATGACTATTTAACTCCTGGTGTAAACCCTTGCTAGGTAGTACATACTCCGTGGATTAAGTTGCGCTTAGTAAACACGACCATTGTTCTGCAGGTCATTTCAACTGATTCATTAAAGACGTGAATGTGTATTTATCGAATGTTCGCGGAGGATTGCAGTTGTTGTTGTTGCTTCTCGTGCTACCACTTTCTAGTGGTGATCTGAAAACATAAATACACAACGATAGACAAGGATGACATACCAGTCAGCGTTTAGACGTCCCTGACATTGCCTTATGGCGAGGAACCGGACGTTAAATTCTTATTGATTGATTGATTTATTAGAAACATAGTGGATAGGTCGTTACTTGGAGCCGTTACAGTATAATACAGCGTTTTGTGTCGATAATTAAGTAATGAACATAGTAATAATACTAATAAAGGTTTAACGTCCGTTTCCTCATACAAGGATGATATCAGGGACGTCCCCTCATAACATGTCACTACATATCGATTCACCCCAATCGATCTGAAAAAATATGTGCTGAAGGGAAAGAAAAGATTCTGAATGGTGAAGGTCTAGTGATCAAAAAACAGTCAGATGATGAACTTAGCACTAGATGCTTTTAAAAAAATTTATTAACGTTAAGCCATATGACAGCATTTGACTAAAGTCAAACTCAGTTATCTATCTCTATCTTAAAGAGAAACATTCAATCATTCAATCATTTATCAATCAATCAAGAATTAGCCTCTTATCAACTTGACGCTTTCTCGCCTCAGTGACATTAGCGAGTCTTAGGTAGATTTCCGTTATCATCTGCGCATATTTAGTTAGAAAATATTAAGTATGGCAGAGTAATAAAAAAGAATGCTGCTGATATAATTAGAGTTGTAATGGTGAACGCGGTCAGAATGAATTTCCCGTAAATTAATTGTGAAGTCCATCACAATATTTACTGGTCGTATTCAAATGACCGGCTGGAGCCAGTGGAGAAGTCGGTAAGTTACTCGACCGCGAATCAGTATGTGCGGGGTTCAAATCCCGGGCTCGCCCGTCACTGACATCGCTTTCTAGTGAGGAAACTGATGTTAACTTTAGCTTTACTAGCTTTTTACCGAACTGGACGTTAGTCTCATTAGACCCTAAAGGCATATCAGTGATGGATCGAGCCCATGATCCCATATAAATAAACCGATGGAGACGGGCTAACCTGTCTCTGTTGTGTGGTGACCACATTGGTGCAGGCAGTGCTTTCCACTCTGTAGGTCCTCACTCCACCTGATACCTGCTCCTCTCTCACCTCTGACCTGTATGACCTCACACCCGGGTCATTCGTGACCTCTGACCTGTATGACCTCACGCCCGGGTCATTCGTGACCTCTGACCTGTGTGCCCAGGTAACCTGAGCGCCTCCAGGGGTCCGGGTCTCTCGCAGGACGTCCTGCCGGTGAGTCCCTGGTCTCTCTGCCAGGTCCGCCGTCATCCGCCTGTCACTGACCGTGCCTTCAGCCCGCCACGAGGTCACGTGACCGTCTGAGAATAATGAGAAGAGATGTAAGAATATAGAGAAGAGATGAGAGAGGACATGGAGAAGAGATGAGAGATCATAGAGAATAGATGAGAGAACAATGAGAAGAGATGAGAGAACATAGAGATGAGATGAGAGAACAATGAGAAGAGATGAGTGAACATAGAGAAGAGATGTGAGAACATAGAGAAGAGATGAGTGAACATAGAGGAGAGATGTGAGAACATAGAGGAGAGATGTGAGAACATAGAGAAGAGATGTGAGAACATTGAGAAGAGATGTGAGAACATAGAGAAGAGATGAGTGAGCATAGAGGAGAGATGTGAGAACATAGAGAAGAGATGAACAATGAGATAAGATATGAGAATATCGAGGTGCTGGCATGAGGAGAAACAGAAGAGATAAAAAGCTGGTAAAGCTAATGTTAACGTCAGTTTCCTTACTGGAAAACAATATCAGCGACGGGCGAGCCCAAGATTTGAACCCCGCACATACTGATACGCAGTAGCATATCTTACCGACATCACCAATGGCTCCAGTCAATGCGATAAGATAGAAAAGATATCAAGAACTGACTGACCGTCAGCAAGAACTCACTTGTGTTCTGATGGTTGGATGCAGTATAAGGGAATTGCAGTAATCCAGTCCTTGCGAGAGCTCCATTAGATGATGCGAGAGGCTGAGATGTCCCTTGTAATGCGCTAAATTGTTGAACAGGCTTGGTTTTCATCTCTGCAGGATTTGAGGATTGGAAAGAATGTGACTTGCTTTGTGCTGAACTAGGCTGGGTCACAATGTGTAGTTTGATTTGTGTTGGTTGCTGAACAACCTGGATTCTATCTGGAACTGGATTTGTGCTATTAGTAACCAGAACTGGATTTGTTCTATTAGTAACCGGAACTGGATTTGTCTGTATGACTGTCCTGTTAGTAACTTGCACTGGATTTGACTGTGGAGCAGGCTGGAACTTTTCCTGTGTGGAATTAGAAGTGGATTGGTTGGCGTTAGAACCTCCTCCTCTGAACAGCTTGTCGATGAAGCTTATTCTGGGTTTATCCGGAACTCTCAAAGCTTTCCCGCCTCCTACAGGAGAAAAAATCAAATGAAAGAGTTAGTTAGCACTATAGACAATGTTTCGTGATAGATAGAATACATAGATTCACTGGCACACAGCCTCATTGACTGTAGTCAGTGCCTGAACTGTATGAGAGCAGTGTGCAGGTGAGCAGTGTGCAGGTGAGCAGCTCAAAAGAGTCGGCTCACTGAGCTATGCGAGTCGTTTATATGCTGCTCTCTCGGATGAGTCGTTAAGCACATCACTAATTGGGCAATGTATCGTGACGGATTGGATATATTTAGATATATCAATTGATAATAAATACACTCCTTTAATTAAATTAATAAAACGATATACTAAAGTTGATAAAATAGTATTATCGACAGGATATTGATTGGTAATTAAATTAACTGACCGACTGCAGATACGAGATTGAACGACAAATTAAAAGAATAGTGACTGATATATCAGTAGGTCGCTTACAAGTGATTACTTTGGTTGGATGACTGACGATCATTGAGGGCAAGACTGATTGCTAAATAGACTGCTTAATTGATTGATTTATTGCTAGATTTAATTATAATAATAATAAGGGTTTAACGTCCGTTTCCTTTTCCATCCAGGGATGATGTCAGGGACTTCCCCACAGTACACATCACTATAGATCAATTCAACCAAACAAATCTGCAAAAGAAATGTGCTGAAGAGAAGTAAGCTCCTAAACGAAAGCCGATCCTATGATCAAAAATGGTCAGAGTAGATTGATGGAAAAAATTAGATGTCCTTTGCGATGGTCTAGATATGCTTAATATTTACATCTAATAGCAACAACAACAACACACCACTTTTAGAGGAGCCAGCGCTTGGTTTGAGGACGTGTTCCATGTACTGCCCCACGACGTTGCCAGGCGGATAGTAGTTGGTGACGACGAAGCAGAACTTGAGATCGTCTGATAGCGCCCTGCCTATACCCACCTCCTTACTCCCCCTCCATACCAGCTGAGTGAAGTGCCCTGGGTTGTATACAAGGTGTATGGATTAACGTCTGTTTCCTCACTCACGACATGGTAACAGCCGGTGATGTAATTAATAATAATAATAATAACCTCCGACAATTTCTATGGCTGGAGCCGGTGGCTATGTCGGTAAGTTATTCGATCGCGGATCAGTATGTGCGCGGTTAAAATCCTGGGCTCGCCCTTTACTATATCGCTTTCGAGTGAGGAAACTGACGTTAACACTAGCTTTACCAGCGTTGTGTCATGGCCGGTGTCCAGTTTTTGAGACTGCTTTACAAGCTCCTTGCATATAATTATTAATCCTTTCCATGGTCAATCATATCTTTACTATTGCTAGAGACAATCGGCAGCAAGCTCCGATACAAGATTAACCTTCCATGGGCCCAAGGGGATATATTTATATCTCTCTCTAGTGCTTTGATCAGAGGCAGGTCCATGACAAATATTCTCATCAAAGTCAACACTTTCTCTCTCAGTAAGAACACGCCTTCGACAATGACGTCGATCAATAGATAGACCTTTATAAACCTAATTGAACCTTCACTCTGAGATTAGACTTAATGTATAATGGACTCTTTAGGTGGTTTATTGGGTCATAATAGACAAAACGTCAACGGGAAGTGTCAAAAGAGGCGCAAGAAAACTGATGAAGACTATAAAACTCCAGACAAAGCGAGATCAAGCTACAGTTTGGTTATGCCTCGACCGTTTGAATTAGTGATATCAGATCAGTTGTTCATTAAAAGAGGACTGGCTAGAGTTTAGGCCAAAATATTAGTAGACATTTTCAATTTGACTTGCATTTGTTGAAACAATGTATAAAGAGACAGAGACAGAGAGATAGAGAGAGAGAGAAAGAAAGAGAGAGAGAGAGAGAGAGAGAGAGAGAGAGAGTTGAGATTCATTTTCTAAATGACTTTTGCTCAAAAACTTGGGGTTAGTGAAATACATCGCTTATGAACATTCTACTTACTTTAACTCTCTTCTAGTTAAGTTGTAGTTTTTGAAATTATCTAAACACCGTTTTGCAAACAACTCTAAATTAAATTTAAACGAGAGTAAATATAAGAATATAATCCAAAACCTGTTGACTTTCCTTTCCCCGTGCTGAAGTCATAGTCCTTGATTTCATTGTACCACGAATCTACAGCCTCTGAAGCTGAAATAAATCAATCAATCATCAACAAACCGATCAATCAATCGTCAAACAACAAACCAATCAATCAACCAACCAATCAATCAACCAATCAATCAATCAATTAATCAATTAATCAATCGATCATCAACCAACCAACCGATCGATAAATCAACCAACCACCCAATCAATCAATAAATCAATCACTCGATCATTAACTAACCAACCGATCGATAAATCAATCAACTAATCAATCAACCAACCAATCGACCAATATACCAATCAACCAATTAATCAACCAATCAATCAATCAATTAATCAATCAATCAATTAATCTATTTATCGGTCGACCAATCAATCGGGGTTTCTAACTAGACGCCCTTAATTTAGAAGTTTATCGAGTGATTAGGTCAAACTGTTAATTGAACTTGTAACTTAAATCAATCAATAAAGAGTTAGGCAGATGAACCGAAATATCTACGACAACATAGAACATCGTTGATAGAAAAGTTTGACATCAAGTAGAAGAAGTCTTCACACTACTACACCAAGTGCAGATTTTAATGAATAAAACGAGGCGTGTTAATAAGAACAATTGTACTGAAATTTTGATCATTAACTAAATTTAGTCGCTCTATAATGACACAGTGGCTGTAGAACAGAAAATAAATATGATATTCAGTTTACTAATAATAACAACAATTACAGTGCTACAGTCATCATTGACAACATCGAGTATTATTGAGACAAAATCAAGCCGGCGAGCAAATAGATGGTCCAAAAAGCGGTGTAAATTTCAAAATTCAGAAAATCAGTCTAAAAACAAAGTAGTGGAATTATTTTACAAATTACCTGGAATAACCTGACCACCGCTCGTCCACTTCATGAAGATGTTCTCGCCTAAAGGCAGGTCCCTGTATTTATATCCACTATGACTCATGGAGTATCTCTGCAGCAACACCTCAGCCCACTGCTGGGCTAGCTTGCTCATTGCTGGGTTTATCTTGAGTGGCTCACTCTGGTGAATGGACCGATAGTCGTTGATAGCTTTCAAACAATCCTGGTCATACTTCTGGCGCTCTGTCGTCATTTCTCAGCTATTGTAAGCAGTCCAGGATATTGTAAAATAAAATCCAATAAATATCTACAAATAAGTTACATAGCTATATTAAAAAGAATTACAATTATAATAATTACAATTATAATAATTACAATTATAAGAATTACAATTATAAGAATTACAATTATAATAATTACAATTATAATAATTACAATTATAATAATTACAATTATAATAATTACAATTATAATAATTACAATTATAATAACTACAATTATAATAACTACAATTATAATAATTACAATGATAATAATTACAATTATAATAACTACAATTATAATAATTCTCAATTAGGACTATAATAATTAAAATTATAATAAAACAGTTATAGCATTAATAAATATAGAGGCAAGGAGTTGTGGCGTTATGTAGGCCTACCATGGACCTGCCGGTAGGCAGTGCACTAAAAGAGAGAGATAGCATTACTTAAATAAGATTAAACGAAGCTAAATACATGTATAAAACAAAAGGTATACACAGAAATTCTAATAATTAAGTCATCATCATCTTCTTCCTTTATTCCCATTCAACCTGGGTTCGGGAGCCTAATACGAATTAATAATTGAATAATTATAAAGATAATAGCAATTAGTTATAGTATTAACAAAGCAATAATGAGAATTAAGAGAGTGTAAGAACTCTACCTCGGCCTGCTCATAGACCGTAATATCAACTACAGAATTTAGCTCTGGCTATTTTAAATAAAACCATCACTAGCTCATATAAATATTGTCTAATCCATGCAGATTAGTACCTGATCAAGAGATTGTATAGCCCTAAACCTACTATACGAATTGTATAACCCTAAACCTACTATACGAATTGTATAACCCTAAACCTACTATACGAATTGTATAACCCTAAACCTACTATACGAATTGTATAACCCTAAACCTATTGTACTAGTAATGTATAACCCTAAACCTACTATACGAATTGTATAACCCTAAACCTACTGTGCTAGTAATGTATAACCCTAAACCTACAGTACTATTAATGTATAACCCTAAACCTACAGTGCTAGTAATGTATAACCCTAAACCTACAGTACTAGTAATGTATAACCCTAAACCTACTGTGCTATTAATGTATAACCCTAAACCTACAGTACTAGTAATGTATAACCCTAAACCTACTATACGAATTGTATAACCCTAAACCTACTGTGCTAGTAATGTATAACCCTAAACCTACAGTACTATTAATGTATAACCCTAAACCTACAGAGCTAGTAATGTATAACCCTAAACCTACAGTACTAGTAATGTATAACCCTAAACCTACTGTGCTATTAATGTATAACCCTAAACCTACAGTACTAGTAATGTATAACCCTAAACCTACTGTGCTAGTAATATATAACCCTAAACCTACTGTGCTATTAATGTATAATCTGACTCCACAGCACAATTGATTGCGGTTCCTAATTTTAAAAAATGTTTCTGTTCAGTTTAGCTGATTGTAACTAATGATAGTTTACAAAACTACGCCTTTTATACCATGTAGTTACATCAGAGAGAGGGGGGGAGAGGGGTAATTAATTGTAGGTAGCATTGTTTGAAGGCTATAGCTTTCTGTACTCTGCGTGTATTTCACCCACTCATATAACCATTCAATCATCTGCTAATCCAATCATATAATGATTCATGCTGTTATATCATTTAATCAACAATATTATTTGTCTCCAAAAATTACAAAATTCAACCTAAAATAGTTTTATATAATTATTATTTCTTGTCTACGCCCCCCTAGCGACAGAACTGTATGATTGGTAAAGCTAAGCTAAGGTAAAGCTAACGTTAACGTCAGTTTCCTCACTCGAAAGCGATGTCAGTGACGAATAAGCCCAGGATTTGAATTCGCACAAACTGATTCGCGGGTCGACTATCTTACCGACTTCGCCACTGGCTGCAGCCGGACGGTATTGGCGGTATAATAGCAGTACCTAGCGATCCATCAGGGAGCTTCCTGTTTACATACAGCTAATTACACTAAATACACCTACTACTCAAGTCTATGTAACTGTCAATACTGTAGGTCTAAGCTAATTTCTGCTGTCTCATCTCAAGAACTCGATTGTAAGAAAAATCACGCGCTTCTGAGCTTGTTGTAAAACACTCCCATCCATGAGTTGTAATATTTTGCTGATATTTCAAGAAAATGTAGTTTAGTTTATTGCAGGCAGTGAAGTAAGCATAGCTAATCGTTTATAATCTACGTACATGTATAAAGAGTAACAATATAGTCATAAATAGTCAGTACTAATCTCACACCAAGTTTATAGTACAGGCAGGGTATAGTGCTTAGTAATGTTTCAAAATAGTTTCATTATTCACTGGCTGACTTAAAACAATCACGTGAACTTTAGTAGCACTATACCGGTATATATACATGTACATGTATATAGAGAATATATATATATATATATATATATATATATATATATATATATATATATATATATATATATATATATAAGTATATATAGGCTATATATAGTGAAAGGCTTGTCATGCATAGGCTGCTTTTATGAGTGTTTATACTATTATTTCACTAAATGATCACACAGGCTTAACGTATTTGGAAATTAGCTCACAAATGTCCGCCGGTGTTTGCACAAGGTGACAAACATATGTACACGTTGAAGGCATTTATTATACTGACCAGAAGAAACAGTTAACTCATATGTTAGCTCAGACTTATAAAACTTAATTCACTCGCAATATTAGTTCGGTTAAACTAAGATTAAAATGTCGCAGGTGAGGATAA